>JAMPIV010000486.1:0-346183 GCA_024509875.1 Oreohelix idahoensis
GTGTAGGACTTTCACGAATAAAGTAAATTTTAGTGGGCTAAGCTCATGCTATTTTCACTGGGGAAACGCGGAAAATGTACCTTTAATCCCTGGGTGTACCGCGCTTTTGTTGTTGTTTAACAAGGGCTGTCGGCGTCTGTGGCCTAATGGATATGAAACGCAGTTTCATAATCAAGAATATACCAGGTTCGAAACCTGACTGCAGGCGGTTTGGTAGCAGATCGCTTTTATGTGGAGTTTTTTAAACAAAGGTATAAGCGCCGTACCGTTCAGAAAGCAATGGCAAACTGAACTGAATGAAAAAAATTGCCTAGAGAAAAATCACAAACAGCCAATAAAAGCTTGGGTTGATTGCCACGTGAAACCTGTAAGGAGGATAAGCAACTAAACTTAACTAGGGCTTGCTGAGCTCTCTCGCTTTTAGCAGCCAATACCAAGTTGAAGACTCCTTGGTATTATCTACACTGTAGATCTAGGCTTTTTCTGTGGCTCTTCTGCCAGTCCAAAACGTGTTGAGTTGAAGTCATGAGCTCCAATTTATCCAGCTTGGCTTGCATTTAAAGGATCATCACATCTGGTCCCAAGCTAGGAGTAAGAAATGCGCAGCATACTGTGCATTCCCCGCCATCCAAGGGGGCTCTCCAACTATGCAGAGCCAAAGTACTGTACTCTGGTTCTGGGCTCTCCAAAGGAATTGTCACGTCCTGCACAGAGCCACTTCTCAGCTTCCCCTGGGTCCACAGTCCATGCAGTCAACCAAGTCAAAGCCAATAAAGATTTTACATCTGGGGCTCAAGTGACTTCTCCAAGCTTAATGTGCAATGCTGGGTTCTCAACATGTTTCACCACAGAGGGAATCCCTGGAAGCGTGTTGATGATTTCAAGAGTCAATGAGGATGTAATTAGCCTCATATACATAGGTTCACTTCCACGTACATATATTGTAGCATTGTGCATAGCTGGAGGTCATATAAGGATGACTCCAGATATGCCTCCAGGCATACCGCGCTTTAGTGTCAGAGGGAGAAAACTAGTTCGAAATTTTTCTAGCTTTTAAACATTAATTTTCTTTCCTCTTCGTCACCTGAAGTTCTACCAAATCATCCTCTGTAATTTAACAGTTGTCGCGATCGATCTGTTGCACAACCCTGATGATCTACACGAAGCATTAGCTGAAAAATTAACTTCACATCACGGAACCCACATCTCAATATAATTAAAATACATTTACCTATGGTTGAAAATGCGGGTCTCGGGGTAAGAGAAAAAATAAGAATAACACTCTGACAAGATTGCATGATGGAAGATGCACTGGAGAGGCAGCAGAAGTGGCTGAGTGGCGAGATGAATAAAAGCGTCAGGTCTCTTATGAAACTCATGGAAAGAAGCTAAAAGCATTAACTGACAGTTCTGATTACGAGTACCGTTCCAAAATGCTCTGCGATTCTTTCTATGTTACAATGATGTCACTATCATTTGAACCGTGTGTAGTAGTACAATGAAGCCAGCGACGTGTGACAATATCCGGTTCTGTTGTCTGCTGACTTTGTCAGGACGCGCTGATCATCGATGGACCGTCGTCTCATTAATGGATCTCGACCTCAAATTTTCGAAACGAAGTAACAGATTAAAAAAAAAAGACTTTGTTCACATCCGATAAGACACTTGTGCGCTCAAAATGTCTCGGTGTGATTGTCTGCCAGGAAGCCCGCCAAAACATCAGGAAATGTCATGGCTAGTAATCATGACAAGCGACAGTCCCTGAAACAGTGTGCCAATAAATCATAGTTTTGTATCGGCAGCAAACATAAGAGTCAAAGGTTCAAAGTGAGCACTGGTTTTTCTTTTCTTTTTCTTTAACCATTTCGTCCTCGAACCCCATTAACTGATTGATTGTTTCCAAAGCTGTGTTATCAGTATTACACAAAAACTTTATACCGTTTTTTTAAAGTTATCCATCAAAACTTTTGAGAGCTGTTGTCCATGTACAGTGCTAGTCACGTGACTCCTACGCTGATAACGTTTTTTTTTTCCTTCTGTGCTTTTGTAAAGCAAAAATCTGTCAACGTCCCTGTTATTTATGGTCAGGGCTTTGTTTGTTTGTATGTTTGTTTGTTTCTTTGTTTGTGTGCTTGCTGTTGTTTTTTTTTTTTTAAATTGAGTGTTCTTCTTCTTCTTCCTCGTCTTTCGTCCTGAAAAAGGACGTTGGTTGCGTTGTGTCCGTTTTACAGCGAAGCTGCGATATTTGCGGACTTTCGGTCGGCCGACACATCCGACATCAGCACGGCATTTTTTGGGACCGCGTTTGCCCTTCCTCTTCGATCCATACTCTATCAGCCAGACTGCAGTGATGCAGCCTGTTTCCAGGACCACCACGTGGAGGTGGAGTAGGGTCTTGGTCAGCTCTGGTTCGCTGACCCTGACGCAAGCAGTCAAGCTATGGGGTTCGCTGTACTATGCAATTCACTCACTTTTGATGCAATTCGTTGTGCCCACTCCCAAACGTTAGTGTTATACTAGCTGACTAAACATCTACATGTATCTTTTGTTACTGTCAAACGCTTTTCTTCCTCCTGGCCTGGTTCCATTCTAGTCCTCGGTCCTTCAAAGATTGTCAATTGTTGTCCTCCCAGCGGACTCTGGGTCGTCCTCGGGGTCTGGATCCTTGGCTCTTTGTTTTCCATGCTTGTCGTGCTATCCGATCTTCTCCCATTCTGCAGACATGGCCAAACCATCTTAGTTGGGACTGTTCTACTTGGGTCTGCAGGGGTGGGATTTTAGGCCTTGACGTATCGTCTGGTTGCGTACCATGTCTCTTCTTGTTACTTCAACCACCTTCCTCAGATACCTCATTTCTGAGGTATGGATCTGGCTTTTATGGGTTGTAGTCATTGCCCACGACTCGCATCCGTATGTCAAGACTGGGACATAGGTGGAGCGGTATACAGCCATCTTCGTTTTCTTACCAACCTCTCTCTTGCTGAGGAATCCTCGATTTATGGCCTGAAAAAGTCTCCCAGCTGCTGCTTTTCGAGTGGCCAACTCTTCTTTGATGCCTCCCCGTCGGTCTATAATAGCTCCGAGGTATTTAAAGTGGTCGACCTGCTCCAGGACCTGTTCTCCCAGCTTAATCTGATGTTTTCTTTCTTCTCGTGATATCACCATGGAATTTTGTTTTAGAGCTGCTTATGACCATCCCTCTCTTCTCCAGCTCTTCCTTCCAGACTTGCAGGTTGGATGGAGATGTGCCTCTGATTTAGCAATCAGGGCAACATCATCAGCAAATGCCAGCTCCGAAATATAGACCTGTCTCATCTTCCAGTACCCCACTGAATACTTTCTTGTTCTCTCCTTTACAATGCTTGAATGACATCGTCCATAGGACTTAGTCATGTAATACAAGTATCGGTGGGACAGAATATTCACCTTTTTAAAGACCAGTGTGGTCCTGAGCTCTAGTCTGACTTTGGTTTGCTTGTCCTCGCATAATTTCAGCTGTAAGACTTTGTAGAACTATGTATAGCGTGGAATCAGAAATCAGTGATGGACATTGTATAACTCTCCTTGCCACCTCAGCCCAAAGTTTGCTCCAGGGTTCTCTGTCAAAACGTTCACTTTTCAGCATGGATCTATTGACAAACAATTCATCTTTTACTGTTCTCACTCTATTTTACTCTAAGGGCCAGGTGAATCTAGCTGGTATTTATGCGTTGTGAGATTACCCAGTCATTGGAGTTTACTTCGGTTTGCCGGAATCCGCACTGGACCTCATCCAATTGGTATATCGCTTGCGTCGGATGTCTCGGCTCTAGGGATTTCTAGAGTAGATTTTAAGGACACTGAGAAGGTTTATGCCTCTATGGTTTTCCAAGACACTGTCTGATTGGCACTCGTTTGAAAATTGAGTGTATGAATGGGCAATCTCCAATCCTTTGGTTCTGGTCTTGTTGTACCACGCTGCCTGTAGAGGTTGCAGAGTAATAGCCGCCTGATGCGTCCCATGACTTAACCATTTCTAGTGTTTATACGCCATGCACTGCTGCTTTGCCCATCATTGATTTACTCCATAAGCTGTGCCTTCAGGAAGACGATAAGGGCTTTAAGGTAGCATCTGGCCAGCAATCATACAGTTTTGTCTTGTGAGAATGCCCAAGATGGTTCACTCATTTCTGATTACGGTCTTCACATGCTCACCATCCAGGAGTTCACTGAGATATTCTTTCTTTAAATTATCCCATTACTTCCTTCGGGGGGGCAGTAAGGGATTTAATTTTAAATTATATAGAGCTGTTACGACATTTATTAAACCTAATTGGTAGTCGTCGGTCCTGCCAAATGTACGCACCATTCTTGATGATAGTTATATTGTTTGTGCGTATCGATTTGATTCGCGCACTGACAGTGCACAAAGCTGTGTTAGTTGCTTTTGGAACGCACGTGTAACCTAGTTGAGTAGTTTGTGCCGTCAGGTTTCGAAAGTTGGAAACATGGCAACTTGTCTTGTGTCCATGATTGTAATTTTATATTGTCGTAATTCAATGGCATTTTTAAGGAAGCCATTATATTCTAGAGATTTGTAATTGGTCTCCAGGTCGAAACCATATCAGCCGTTTATGTCACGTAAGTTATCGTCCCACTTCTATATTTTAATGCTGTATGAAAAAAGGCCGCTATCTGTATACTAATCTAGCGGAAATAAAGATGTTCCTAGAATAGATCTACAGAGTCCGCCTTGCCTTTAAGATTTGAATCGTAGACGTATGAATACTTACGAGTAGAAGATGTTATATTGTTTACCTACGCACCATGTTTTTATATGGCCGTACATGCTTTCAATGCCAAAGGTCGTGGATGGATGTAAAGAGAGGTTAGCCAACTAGAAAGCCTTTACCTGATAGGATTATCGTATATTGACTTTTGTGTGAAAATTATATGATGTACCAACGGCTATGTGAGGGAAGAAACGTCTGAGAATTTTAACAAGTGTAATATGGAAGATTTCACCCCAGAGTATGTATACGTTACCATGATAGACGTCCTTGAAAGAAGGTCAACGGTCGTGACTGAGAAGGATATTATACGGTAACAGTTTTGTAATCCTTAGTCTATGGACAGAGGTCTTTACTAGAAGAGAACTTCAGGAACTTTAGCAGTAATAATTAATATTTTGTCGTGTGAACATTTGCGCCTGTGGACGAATGTCAGTCTTGTCCACTTTCGTGTTCTGGTGAATAAAATCATGTAAACGTTCACCCAACGACTCAGTGTGCTGCCCATAACTGACCAGTTCACGACCATTTTCAAGATACATTGTTGGTTTTTCCGATTGGAAAGGACATTGGTTGACATTTATTCCTTTGTAACCATTCGCGTGTCAATTCATCACGTATGAGAAACGGACGACCACAATAACTGGTAGGCCAGTGGCGTCTGGAATAATTTCAGGCACGTACCCATCCAATGATCGTTTGAAAAGAAGAATTTTTACTATTCAAGGCGACCTCATCTCAATTTAGATCCTACCGCAACAAGAATCAAAATCAACTCAAAGCCAAGGTCTCAATCAACCTCCACGTCAATTTCACAGTGACTGATTACTTAGAGATCATCATCGTCATCATTATTGCGGCGAGCTGTAATCAAGCTAAGCAAACGAAGTATATTTATCAGTAGACGTACAAACACGGACCGGAGGCCACATTGATTTTTACCTGCACGAGAGCTACGTATACACTTGTATCCGTTTATGACACTTTTATTTTACAAATAGCTGTGCCGTAAATGTCCATATATATATATTTTCTAGTGACTTTTTGTGCCGTTTATGTTTTGTGTCAGTGCTACGCGTATCTTGCGTATGTCATATCTTTAACGAGCAGTTGGTCCATCTATGATGTCAATTCGTGCTTTTATTTCAACGTTTATTGTAGGACATAATTTTGCAGACTTCCTTTGTTAGCTGATGTGTTGGTTGTCTGTGAGTTTTGTAATTTTTTTGGTCCCTTAGTCTGTAGAGTATAATACTTTGGTCCTTTTTTGGATATTTTTTGCTTACAATTTTCTTTGGAAAAGTAATTGTGGTGCATGTGTCGCATTGGGTATTTTTCGTGTTCTTGAGGGGTGCAACTTGTTTTCAATGGTGAGTTTTGGGGTCTGGATTAGGACTTTCGTGTAGATGGTGGTGGGAGGGTTGTGGTGGGGTTGGATTCGGTTGAGTTTGGGTTTACATTTTTTATGTTTTTTGGAGGATTTTTTTTTTTTTTTTTTTTTTTTTTTTTTATTTTTTTGTTTTACATTGCGGGTGGGTTCTTTAGCGAACCTTTTTTTTTAGTTTCTTCTCATTTTTTTTTTTTTTTTTTGCTGGGTATTAGGGGTTTTTATTTTTTTTTATAACTTTTTTTTTTTTTTTTTTTTTATTTTTTATCGTCACATTATTTTTTTTTTATTTTTTTTTTTTTTTTTTTTTTATTTTTGTCTATTGATGTTTTTTTTTTTTTTTTTTTATTAGGGGGGGATAAATTGATTTTAACCGTCTCTAGAACAGGACTGAAGAACACTAGTTTTATAACACTTTTAAATAGTATTATTCCATAAATATCTTGAATAATGGCTACCTTAGACTATTTCATTAAGCAAGCAAAACTTTGCAAATACCTGCTGAAGAGGTAAGATACAATTCGCGAATGTCAGCATATAAGAAAGCTACAAGAAATAGTAGCTGATCAGAGAAGAATGTGAACTATACGTTTGAAATTTTGAAATTTGAAGCATGATCAGAAAACGGATTGAAGCTGAGGAACAAGAGAAGAAATGAAATTTGAGGCAGATCAAAAACGATTGAGGCTGAGGAACAAGAGAAAAATATGAATTAACAGCAGAGAGAATGAGAAAAAATTGAGATTAACATGCTGAGGAAGAATGAGAAAAAAATGAATTATCCCAGAATTAGAGAAAACGATTTCGCGAGAGGCAGAAGAGTAACAAAGGAGGCTGAAGAAAAACTTAGAAAGGAAATGGACAGAAACAAAAGGAAATGGAAGAGAGAAAGATTGATAGCGACAAAATGTAAAACTACTTCATCTTGAGAGGAAGAGAATGAAAAAAAAACGACAGCATGAACTGAAATTAGCAGAGTCAAATATGATAGAATTAGGTAACTTCAGAAGCTAATTCTCAGAGAACTTATGAAAGCCAAACTACATCCAGACATGATAATTTAAAGGAATACACTTTAAATATTCCCAAATTCAATCCCCCCCCGTCTATGACGTAATAATTCTTCCTAGATAGGATTTTAGGCCACTTGAGGTCTTATAACGTGGATAAAAGCTCGCTATACTGTACATATTTAGCCAGATTTCTTACAGGAGATGCATTATCCAGTTATCAACCAACCAGCATTGGTGAGAAAAATGGACTACAAAGCTCATTTAGAGCAGCAAATTCTGCAAAAATTCCAAATGACAGAAAACGAATAACGTTTGAGTTTCACACATTACTACCTCAATCTGCCAGAAATTATTAGTGATTTTCTTGTCACATATAAGACTAACAATAGAAAGATGGATCGAATATCCAAATGAAAAGACGTAATGAAGGTCTCCTTTGATTTACTGATGCGCGATAAGGTACTTCTTCGTAGAATCCTACATTTCTCGCATTTTTACACGAACGGAAACCTTTATCAATGAATAACTAGAAGAACGATGCTAAAAATAATTTGCATACTGCTCACCAAACATGGATCTACTAACGCGCAGGATTAAGAGTGATTTGCCTGTTGCTTTTGCAGCCACAACAAAACAATTCTTTCACGCAAACTTCATTTAGTGCTGAAGGTATGTCAACAAGTAAATAATCATAATTTCAACAATGAAAACTTTTACAAAGGAAGCAATTTCAACCAATCTCTCCATTATCATGTTTTCTTGAACCAACTCACAGATCGCGGAGATTTTGGTAACAATTATAATAAAAAATAATCAAGGACATTATAATAAAACAAAAACTGCAGAATCAAGGACTAAGGGACCGCAAAAACAGAACAATATTTTTGGAAATAAACCATTATAAAACCAACCATCATAACGATCAATACTCTACAAATTATCGCCTAACATCCAATTATTAACTCTAAGCAGAAACGACAATTATGGCCAATTAATAATGCACAAAAATCACAATCGAATCGCGCCGACGAGAAGATCGTCGAATAATACAGGTGGGACATCTAATGTTGCTATTAAGTTTTATACACAGCTAACATTGAACAGGGTAAAATTAGCATGAGACACTCACCAATGCTATGTCTTGTTTCTCTAGAGATTGTTCCCAGGTGAAAAGGTACTGTCCAGAAATGCTCGACTCTTTTTCCAGCCTAAAGGCGATCACGACGCTGCGTAGCGGACATACCTTGCCTACCTGCCTGCAGTCTGTACAGCCACTGCCCTGTCGACGTACACCAGGCGACAGGGATCCTATAAGTGTTCACAAGGAATTGAACAATAATATAATTCATGCTTACTCTCCTTTTGACTCAGGTTGTACAACCATCGGTTCCGGACTAACGCTGTTCACCCAAGTTTGGTTCCACGTGGCCGGTTGTCAAATGTTAACATATTGGTAGGCTACAATGAACACAATTAACACGCTATTATTGCTCTTATACTCCTTTCTTTACAGGAAAGATCCAAGCATAGTCTTCTGCCTAACACACATCAATTTGCATGTTATACAGGTTCCGCATACATGGTATTAACGAGTGTACATAGCCTCATCTAGCAGCTGAATGCCGGAAGAGCTAACATATACAAACCTGCCACATGCGTAGATGACTCGAGCGCAAGCTACTAATATGTTCGCATAGAATACACCATAATAGCAACCTACAGTTTAATACCACTAGTGATGATTGAATCTCCAAAAACAGGTGAGTTGTTGAGCAAAATAGGCACAACACAGCCATGATAACTACATTAAACAAAATTCTTTCAGTATGTTAACAAAAAGAATACAAGCAACAAACTTGCAAAATCTAGACATGACTTTATACTTAAAAATGGGATTTTGGTTAGAGTAATACGGGAAAAGGATTTAACCTTATGTCTCCAATTCGTGTCCCATCCTGTATGAAACTCTCGTATATTACACATTCTCATGACTCGACAATGTGCGGGCCATATATGGGTTTTTCGCGACCAAATCCAGAGAGTGCTTTCGGCCATTCTACTTGGCCGTGCGTCCATTGAGAGATGTTACTCCTCTATTGTATGGGTCCTGTTTTTGAGATATGTCAAGAAGTTAAGTACGGGGTTCCATTTCAATGCGAGCTCCTATTCAAGCTGCGGACTATCCCGAGTAGACCATTAGCGACATAAAAATGGCCATTGAACAATTATTGGTCCAATGCTTCCATCTGCTAGAGGGTGCATACGCATATTCTTACGGTGCATTTGATATGTGCACTCGTTGGCCTGAGGCATCGCCTCCCTTCAAAGGAACACTTCATCTGCCAGTGTAGCAGACAAGAGGCATTGAATGTTAATCTTCCTCACGCATGTGGTATTTCCACGGAAAATCTTGTCAGGTAATCATGGAGGTTTCAGTTTCAGTTTCTGAATCCATGTCTCAAGTTATGAAGACATTAGGTAAGACATAATCTCTCCTTTAGTTTCTATTTACATCGATGTCAAATGGGTTAAATTGAGCAGCGTCTCAATGACACTCAAAGCCAAGTTTGTTGGGTAAGATGAACTCAAGCCCATCCCCAAACTGTGGAAAATCGGTGATGTCCTACACCGCTTTCACTCTTTGTATCTTCAATTTTGCGTATCATGATCGCGAGGTACAAAATCAAGTCCAACTACGGAAGGTTCTCTAGGGTTTTCTCCGAATTCCAACGCTTGCAAACTTTTTTGGCATGCACAACCACAACGCGGATCCCCGATGTCGGTTAATACCACGACATTATTGGTGGATGAGAATATTGAAGATGAAACTCAATCCTCTTATGAGTATGTGATCTCTCTTAGAAAGAAAACTATCATAGATGCTTGTAGACTAGCTACATGCATCATCCGAACATGCCAAAGAAAAAGCTCGTCCTATCTGCAAACAAATAATATACTAACGTCTTCGCCAGCCATCATAGCCCTGTGCACGGATGTAAGCTTTTGTAATACCCCTGCGCATAAACAATCGTCTTTTAATTACACTGGAGAGCTGTCCCTTTCAGGATCATCTCAAGAATAATCCGAATGATCGACTACATCGTTTGATGATAATGGTCAAACATAAAAAAAACCTTCTTCACATTACAACATGTTAAGAGTATTACTCCACGTCCCTCGATCTATCTACACATCGGTGTGTTTCCAAGCAACTGACGATCCTACACCACCTATTCAACACTATTCTAGTTTGTCAGTCATCCAAGAAGAGGAATCTTCTTTCGATGATGTACAACTACCAATACCAGTTGTACCACTCCATTCCACTGAGAAATGGAATGATGTTACTATCTCATCTACTCTTACTGATGATCAACGTCAGCAAGTCTCTAAAATTCTACACACGTATGAGGATGTCCTCACTGACATCCCAGGTCATACGTCAGTCATCCAACATGACATTATTCTGACTGACGATACACCGATTTGAGTTCGCCCATATCCTATTCCTTTACACTTTCGTGATAAGGTTGATAAGGAATTGGATGAGATGCTTCAATTAAATATAATTGAACCATCTCATCACCATATTCTTCTTCTATGGTAATCATTGGAAGAAGGACAACAATATACGTCTTTTGCGTAGATTTACAGGAAGTTTCACACTAACAAAGTTACAAAATCGATGCGGAACCATTACCTCTTTTAGATGACTTATTGGAGAGATTATCTCATGCTACATTCTTTTCGAAATTTGACCTTTCAAAGGGTTATTGGCAAGTGCCACTCACTACGAAATGCAAAGCCATTCACCGCTTTCTCGACACCACGGGGTCTTTTTCAATGGAATTTTATGCCTTTCGGGTGTTAATGAATGCGCCAGCTACCTTTGTACGCATGATGCGCCGCATATTGTCGCATCGTCCCGAGGTCCTTACTTATATAGATGACATCTGTCTTTTTGGTGACTCTTGGGATGAACATATTCAGGGTTTAAAATCTTTACTTTCTACCTTACAGGATTATAACTTAACAGCGAAACCTTCAAAGGCTTTTGTCGGTTTTCATGACATCTCATTTCTTGGTCACAGTATAGGTCGCGGTTTAATGTATACAGAAGACAGTAACGTCTCTAAAATTTTAAACATCTCAGCACCTAAGACAAAAAAACAAGTGAGGTCACTCTTAGGACTAATACAGTTCTATTCTAAATTCATCCCTCATTTGTCTACTATAACTGCACCTCTTTCGTCTTTACTGAAGAAGGGCACACCTAATGTAATAAAGTGGTCGCAGGATCACCAAACGGCGTTAGACTATATAAAGCAAATTTTTTCAAATAAGCCGTTTTTTAAGGTTGCCTAACAAAGATCTCACCTTTTGTTCTTCGCAGTGATGCTTCTTCCTACGCTATTGCGGCAGTTTTTGATGCAGGAATACAGAGGCACCTTATGTCCTGTGATGGACGTATCCAGAAAGCTTACTCCGGGCGAGATAAATTACACCGTTCTAGACAAAGAGCTCCTTGCTCTTGTCTGGGCAATCACAAAACTGGATCGTTATCTCCTCGGATCACACTTTGTGGTGGAGTCTGACCAGAAAGCTCTTACCGCATTGAATACAGGGAACGTTAAGTCATCAAAGTCAGCGCGTTACGCTATAGCTCTTCAACCGTTCCATTTTGAGATACGAGCTATTCCTGGAGTGCAGAATGTATTTGCAGACTGTCTTTCAAGATGCCCTAGTTAACTGGGTGAAACTAAACTACTTTTGGATTTAGAAACGTCCTCACCGAAACATGAATAACTTTGTACAGTGTCATTAATTGTACATCTGTGAAGACTATGTATAGTTTTGCAGTATTCGTATAAATATAACTTTCAGAATATACTTACGTATGGATTATAACATTATTTCTTGTGAAGTAACGTTTTGTTAGAACGGGAACAGTGATATTAAAGTAACATTTTTTTTAGTATGGAAACATTGGTAAAAAGCAACAAATAGACCTTCGTTAGTGTTATGGAACATATTACGCTACATATCGTGTTCGTAACCTTATTTCGTGCATGGAACATTAGGAACATATTCTTGTTGACTCTAAATAGTTCTGAACGAATATTCACAATGACTGAAATTAGAATTACTTAGAATAAATTACTAGTTATTTATTTATGTGTAATTAAGTACTAGAATTAGATTAATTCAATTTAATCAATTTGATTGTTTATAAAATCACACATTACCAACTAAACGTTATTAGTGTCTCGCAATACGTGTAGTCACGTATCCCACTACATGATATTTCACTTTTAGATAACTAGTCAAACTTACTAGTGTCTAGATATCAGTAAGTGCGTTGCTTCTTAAAGTGTTTAATTTTTGCATTGCTTCATTTTTGCACATTGTATTTTAAAAAAAATTTTCTGTTTCTTTTGATTCTTTTATCATTGATTATCATCAGTGTTGCTGTTCATTTTCATTTTTTGAAATCATATGTTTCGATTTTTCTTTGAAAAATTAGTTGAATTTTATTATATCAACTTTTTTGTTGATTCTTCATTTTTCATTTTCAACTTCTTTTTACTTCGAATATTACCACATCGTTCCAAAGTAGGTCGATGGTGGATGTGTGTGCTTTAATGCATACTGTCATTTAGTTATATTAATTTCAAGTCAATATTCTTTTTCTTAATATGATATAACTTTATGCATTGTATATATTGTTGTAGTTTTGACTCACCTCTCTCGAGTAATTAGTTCGAAAAAATTAATAGAATTAATTTTTTTAAGGGGAGGTAATAAGGGAGCTGTTACGTACATTTATTACCTAAGGGGGTAGTCTTCGGTCCTGCCAAATGTACGCACCAGTCTTGAGATAGTTATATTATTTGTGCGTTCGATTGATTCACGCACTGACGTGCACAATGCTGTGTGAGTTGCTTTGGACGCACGTGTAACCTAGTTGAGTAGTTTGTGACGTCAGGTTTTGAAGTGGAAACATGGAACTGGCTTGTGTCCATGATTGTAATTTTATATTGTGTATCCAATGGCATGTTGAAGGAAGCCATTTATTATTGTGATTTGTATTGGTCTTCAGGTCGAAGCCAATCGCAGTTATGTCACGTAAGTTATCGCCCACTTCTTATTTTAATGCTGCATAAAAAGGCCGCTCTACTACTAATCTAGCGGGAATTTTATCATTCCTAGAATGGATCTACAGAGTCGCTTGCCTTTAAGATTTGGATCGTAGACGGAGAATTCCTACGAGTAGAAGAAGTTATATTGTTTACCTTATGCACATGTTTTAAATGCCGTACATGCTTCAATGCCAAAGTCGTGGCATGGATGTAAAGAGAGGGTAGCCAACTGAAAGCCTTTAACTGATAGGATTATCGTATATGACTTTGTGTGAAATTATATGATGTACAACGCTATGTAGGATGTACTGCTGGTAATTTTAACAAATGTAATATGGAAGATTTCATCCCAGAGTATGAATACGTTACCATGATAGACGTCCTTGAAAGAAGGTCAACGGTCGTGACTGAGAAGGATATTATACGGTAACAGTTTTGTAATCCTTAGTCTATGGACAGAGGTCTTTACTAGAAGAGAATCTTTCAGGAACTTTTAGCAGCAATAATTAAATATGTTGTCGTGTGATCTTTGCGCCTGTGCCGATGCCCGTCTTGTCCCCCTCGTGTCCCGGTGAATAAAACCTACCTAAAGTTACAAACGACTTGTGTGCTGCCAACACTTGACAAGTCCACCCAATTCCAGATACTTGTTGGTTTTTCGTTTGAAAAAAACATTGTTGACATTGATTCCGTTGTAACCATTCGCGTTTCAATTCATCACTATGAAAACGACACCAACAAACACCATACTCACCTATGCAAAGTGCTTACGATTGGATTTTATGGAGAGCCGGACATCACAATGAATCTACTACTATTGGAAAAAATTTGCTACGGGAAGTATCACTATCTGGGACTTGTATGAGGAATGAGTCATATAATATGCAAACTCATCTAGGACATTCAAGAAAGCAACAATTATCTAATCTATGCTACCAATTAAACTCCTAGAATCCATCTATGATACATCGGACTTATGAATTATCTTGTTTATGAATGACAGATCTGATCAAGGGGCAACTGATGGACCGTTACTGGAGTAAACCCTCATGGTTCAGTAAATTACCAAGCTGTAATACTTAGAAGGACCAGGATTTAAATACCAAGTGCAACCCAAGAATGGATACCTGTATAATGAGATAAACTTTCCCTGGATACCAAGTGAATTTTCGTCAGATTTACCCGAGCTATAAGAGGTCCATTCAAAATATTCTAAACTACAAATATATTTCGAAAGCACAATAACCTAAATACTTACGTATTCTAATACAGCTGTGCGATATAGATTGCATAAACCCAACTCCTAAAATTACCATCAGTAAGTGTAACCTGTTTGACCTACCATAAGAGATGAATCATTAGACATGTTTCTTGCTAAGTGGATATATCTATATTATATATATATAATATCTCTATATAATATATCTATGATATCTATTTAAATATTATATAGCAAATTTATAATATATATCATATATATATATATGCGTGTATCTACCTTCGTATCTAGTTGTACTGGCGCCCTTTAAAGGCTATGTTCATTAAGGTTCTAAACCCGGGCGTATGGCGATTTGAAGAAATTTTTTTGGTACCGGTAATTTGAATGAACAGTCCTGAAAGGCTCCTGTGATATAAACCCTCTGTGGATGAATTAGCGAAGTGCCTGACATGTGGTTGAAGAAAAGACCTCCAGATCCCGAGCTCGCGCAATGACATGTCTTGGTAAAACGAAGGGCTTACCGAAAGCCTACAGAGCCGCATGTTTAAGGAAAAAAAAAAAAATATATTATATCATATATTCTATATCTTTATATATATATATATATGTTACTATCTTATCCGACTATTCATCTATATATATATTGCTATTTATATATATAGAATCGTATATATATATATCTATATCCTATATCATATATTAGATTAGAGTTATCTACTCCCTTCCAAGATGGAGGTGAAATTCGTTTCTCACCTTAGACGCCGAAAGAAAAACATCAGAATGGTGTATTTTTCGATGTGATATGTACCATGTTATGTATTAAATTTATACGGAATAAAAAATTCAATACCAGATTATGCACTATGGCTGTAGATTATTTTCCAATAACTGACCTCGAAACCCTCGAATCGGTCGGTTGGATCGGAGGGTTGATCAGTGAGTTAACAATTCAATCTATCGTAAAACCTACCTATTGTTACCGAAACAGAACCAGGCTCGATCAGTTAAAACATGATCAATGCTGACTAGTCTTGGGGGCTAAGGAGAGGGGTTAGTGCAACACCGCTAAGAGGAGTAGGCGTGATACAACGGAGGAGACAACGGGGAGACGGCATCAGGTTTCTGAGGATTTATGTCGACCGTGTTTGGTGCTTAAAGAATTTATTATTATTATTATTATTATTATATATATATAATATCGTATGATATATATATAGAATCCTTAGCGAAATATATTATAATATACTATATATTATATATATATATATATAATATATTATATATTATATCATCATATATAGTATACTTTATTATTATATATTAGGATATATATATATATATATATATGAGAACGGGCAACCTCAATATATGAAACCTAAGTTTATTCAATGAACCACTACAGCAATGCGCTTGGTGATTGTTTTTGCTTAGTTCATGCGGGAAAAAAACCGGACCAGCAGATGTGACCCTAAACTGACTGGAGCATTGATGGGTGATGATTATATCACATGTGCCTCAAGTGTGTAATATCATTTTGTAAGATACATGTAACTTGTTAATGTTAGTTCAGGCACAAATCATTATTCGCGCTGTCCAGACACATTTCCCAGTTTAATACTCAGAAGAGTACTGGTGATTTTTAATTATCTTCCTTGAGCTACGCTGCGTACTCAAGAATTTAATTCTTCTGAGAGATTAACATAGGTAAATGGACAGCGAGAGGATGCGTCTGTTAAGCTTCCAACACAGTGTATTTAGCAGATGCATTAATTCTTTCTTTTTGTCTTTAAAAATTTCGTGTTTACAAGCTATCAGATGGTTTGAAGTACTAACATTACTACTCCGCTAGTGTGAGAGAAGAGCATCAACACTGACCACCTACATTGGACTAGTTATGTGGAGAAGTGCACTCATCACCAAAAAGAAGTGACGGAAACCACGGCGACAGAACTCTCCTAGAGTTAAGTTCTTGAAAAAAAAGGCATCAGCAAAACATACTTTTATCACTCCCCTATTGTCTCTATGAAGACGCTTTTCATCTAAAATTCCACCAATCTTTCCATATTTATTTTAACCTGTTATAGGCTACTTCACTATTAAATTTGTTACATGTTATTTTAAAACTAAACAAACATAGTTGATTCAGTTATTACATGTATGAAAGCAAACGTAAGAGCACAACTATTTAATATACATATATATAACTAGACATATATTTACCTCTAAACAGAGCTATACCATTATAAGAAGAAATTCGCTGAATTAACTCAGCTGGGGGCTTGTACCGGCCATAACCATTGCATAATCCTTCACAAAAGGCGACGGATCAGACATAAGTTAACAATTATTTAGCCCAAGGCAACATTGTTCTTTACTTCTGAAAATATCGTGTGAATTGTCCCTAGGTATAGAAGCGTCTTTACCCTTCTATCTACAACTCTGCCAAGAGTAATCTTGTGCGAAGGTATACACCTTTGACGACCAATTTTAGGTACTCTTCAGTTTTGGCCATTGTTAGACCACTACTGCAGAGCAGGGGAGGCAATCCGTGACAATACTCCACAAGGAGCGTAAGGGGAAATGATGATGATTGTAGTAAAGTACTCTGTGTGACACCCCGCTCAAATTTCCCCGATTCAAAAATCTAGTTAACGTAAATTTACAACCTATAACCCACTACTACTACTATGTTTGAAATTTGTCAAGGGCAAGGTCAAACCTACCGCTAAAAATTGGACAAAATAATTTGAATTTTCTACTACCCCGTTAAAAAGCTATAAATAATTTCCATGTTTGACCTTGGTCTGAAGGCCACGGCAAATCAACCGCTAGAAAATTAACTAACGTACTCTTAAAATCTATTAATAACTACAGCATTTGAAATTTGTCTCAAGGCCATCGTCAAATCAAAGCGCCAACATTTAAATAAAGTTTTGAATTTTTCTAACACCACGCGTAAAAGTCCCACCCCCAAACACACATACACGCTCTACCTTCCCAAAGATTTATGAACGAACGCCGTAAAGTTTGGCAACTAACCAAATTGTTACCTCGTTTTATAGGGGAGAGGGGAGGTTGTTTAAAATGGAAAGCAAGCCTAATCGGTGTGTTTGGGAAAACTTAGATAATGTATTTCTTTATAAATAAAGAGAGTTTAAATTTTTTTATTTTTTTTTCCTTAACCAGCAGCACTTGGGCTTTCAGCCCTTCGGCCCAATGACATGTCATTGCGAGGCTGGGGAACCTGAGGACTTTCTTCCAACCCGGTCAGGAGCTTCGCTCCTTCCCATCCACAGAGGGTTTAGAGAGTTTAAATAAAAGGGATGTCTTGAATTGTAGCCTTAATATTGTTAAATATAATACCATAAGAATTTCCCTTATAATAAATTATCTGGCCGTAGAAACATTTATTTTACTAATATTTTGGTTCAGTGAAAGGAGCAAATAATTACTTAAAAATTACACATATGAAAACGGGGACAAATAATTAAAAGAAACCTATATAGGAAGATAGAGGACATTTGTCTGTTTAATAATCATTTTCAATATTAAAAATCGACCCATTAATAACAAAGATATTGTATAAATAAAATTGAGACAGACGAACAAACACACTTCTGAACTACTCAATTTGATAGCCTTCTGAAAAGTTAAATTTTCTTAACGCGTTTCTGATTGTTTAATTGTAGTTTAGGATGGGGCGATAAAATTAACAATCTGCCGGCATAGTAGGCCATTTGAGAAAAACTAAAACACAGACAGATTGAGAGCAGATGCAAAGCATTGATGTTGAATGCCTTTGCCGTCTGGACGATAGCGGTCTGAACTTGAACCATTAACAGCCAGTCAATCTTGTGATTGTGTGATTTATTCTTTACTTGCAGGTTGAATTGCCAAATTGAAAAGTGACATAATCCCTGGAAATTCAGAACCTGTGGGC
Organism: Oreohelix idahoensis; assembly: GCA_024509875.1. Lineage (NCBI taxonomy): Eukaryota > Metazoa > Mollusca > Gastropoda > Stylommatophora > Oreohelicidae > Oreohelix > Oreohelix idahoensis. The sequence continues at coordinate 18,469 of JAMPIV010000486.1, forward strand.
ACAGAGAGAGCTTCTTATATAACTGCAAGCTTCCTGCCACATCAGCATCCAGGGGAACTCTGAAATACTTGTTGTTCTTGAAGATTCTCAAGCCACCACCACAGACAGGCTTTTAAGATAAGTCTATTAAAAATTGGCACTTGAGGACTCATCCTTATCATTCCACCCAAATACAAGAAATTAAAGGGGGGCATGATGAAACACACAAACCCTCAAATCATGGACAGAATTCTTATCCAGTGTTAACATATTCCAGTAGGGAGTACAAACCTATTGATATTTTAGACTTATCAGTTTATGGACAGGATGTCCACCCTATTTATTTAAAACTTGTAAATAAAGAAACATTTCTTTTGAGTTGAAAATTCCTGTTCCAGAAAATTGAGGTTTAGGAATATTAAAAATTGTAATATAATTATATAAATTTACACACAGTCTTACTTAATTCAATTATATTGAGTTACAGTTGTGTTTGTTTTATTGACACATCACTATACCTACATTACCCTAGACACGTAGCCATATAACATACCCAGAAAATATTTCCCAGAGTGAGATCTCAGAGAGGTAGCGGATAGGTACCCTGAGAATACAACATCATCAACAATTGGAATATATAAGCGGCTAATTACCTTTTTTTTTTTCTTCGTTCCACAGGGATTAGAGTTTTCACTCTTTACCCTGCAGCCTTTGGGGTGAGTTCCAGGGCTTTCTTGCAAACCCAGAGGACTTCAACAGCTCAGCAGGCACAACATTGGTAAAATATATCAGACTCACTAATTGACGGGTGAGAGCAAAGCCACGAGTTGAATGGTCCTCTTCCCTAGACAGGATTAAGGCCAAGGACCCATGAAGACATTTATGTTCATAAAATGTGTGCTTCACGCGCTGTCTTTCTCTCTCTCTCTCTCTTTCCTTAATTTTTGTTCTCTTTCTACTTCCACTTTCACCACTTTGTTTAGAGAGTTGAGAAGAAAGATAAAAGACCTGTTTGCTAGCACATTTTACAATTAAAATGACTGTCCCACTCATCTGCCACAAGGATGTTTTATGTCCATGAGTTTTCCACAACAAAGCTTTATGTTGCCCCACTCTGCTCACTTGAGGAGCTCTTTATGTATGCGCGAGTGAGCCGTGATGAGTATGACGCAATTACCCTCTTAATATCAGACTGAAACATTGATGGCCTGTAAATTTGATTCCAGAGAACATCAGATTAATGGACAGGGCGTCACCTGGTGACAGTTGTGGAAGACAAGGTCGTTTTTATCTCCAGGTCGTTAAAGAACATGGGGAAACAGTTTGACATTAATGTGTTTGAGTACGGTCGTCCAACATTTGTTTATAGCATCCATTTGCGTGAACAGGCAGTTGGGAGATTCAAGTTGGTTTGTTTGCCATGAATAAAATAATACTTTATGCCACTCCTGCCAAGTTTCACATCGTTGGCATTTTAGTGTCTACGGCACCCGGCGGCCAAGTGTTGGAGAACTTCTTACAAATTATGTAATGTGGTATTTAACATTTTAATTCAAGTGTGGAATGGTAGAGTCTATTGCTTCTCGAGGCAAAATAACCGGGTTCGAAACCAAATAGCGTCGTTCTCCAGTCCACCTAGCTTTAAATGTGTACCCGACTCTGCTCTTGAGTTATGGAAGGCAAAGATAACGAAGAAGGGAATAGGTCATCCAACTTCATAAAGCTATGAAGTATAGTTACGCCTCTAACAGTTGACTCCCCTACGTTAGTATCTGCTATGCGACTACCGCTTTTTTAATTTAAAATGTTTTCTACTTTCCTTTGTGTAGCACGCCCCTTTCCGTCATTTACCATATACATGGAACTGTTGGTTATATTAGGACGTTTTTTTTTTCTCCATTTAGTGTGCTAATTTCTTGATTGTGTTTGATATACGTTTTGAACTGTATTATTCCTCACTATAGAGTTTTTATTTGTTGGTTAATAGTTCAGTTTGTTGCGTTATTCAGAAGAATACTTGTATCTATACTGGCATGCATTAAATATTGGTTTGAGTTTTATTTATGTACTTTTTTATGTTATGTTATTCCTTTCTTGTGTCATAGCTTTGTTATTATTGTTAGCGTTGTAAGATATTGCGAGTTTACTTTCAGAGTACCCTTTAGCTTTACCTTGCACATATTAATTACTAGTTTCATGAAATGGGGATTGAGTCTGGACTTGGACCTACCTTTTTTTCTTCTAAACAAATATTCAGATTTGGTTCCTGGTATGTTGGAACACTAAACACGCAAGAGAAAACTGCAGCTGTAGCAGCAGAAATGTGACATAAAAGCGAGAAGAAGACGCCGGCGTTGGATATGACACACCCTTAGAACACCTGATGATGCTGTTACAAGTAGTCTCTGTTCTGGATTCCCCAGGGTAAGAGAGGTACAGATTATTAAAAAAAGCACGGAGAAGGGTACTGGAGACAGACATTAAAAAAAAAATAAAGATATAGAAAGAGCTTGAACCGATGGCACTGGACAGGACAGGACAGGACAGGACAAGCAGGCTTGGGGTAAATTTGTAGAAGATCTTTCATCCTACAGAAACTGAAGAATAAAGATGATGTTGATGATGATTAGATAAATGTCAAGAGTGCATGTTTAAAGCCACAATTGAGAGAATCATCATTTTCCTTTACGCTTCTTACGGAGAATGGAGACAACGCTGTAGCTTGTCCTTTGTAGAAATCTGCACCAAGCATTCAAATGTACTTAAATAAATATTTCACCCATAAAGGTCACGTGCTTCAGGTGCTCGTGAGAAATAAAGAAGCAGAAAACTAGACAACAGAAAGACAACAGAAGTGAGTGGCTTACCGGAGAATCGAACCCAGGACCTTCCGAACGGCACCCCCGCCTAGCTACAGAAACGAATCACACTATCCTCTAGGTGTCAGATTTGACCGGGGGGAGGGGGGACCTGATTTTCGTATCAGGAAACCCAGTACTCAGGAGGGTATTTGTTTCTTTCTTATTTCAGGATAGTCGGTGGTGCAGGACAAATTGAAAATACTCGATGAGAGGTCACAGCAATTGGGTCTGAAAATACGTACACAGGGAAAAGACAAAAATAATGAGAATAAATGCAGGTAATGATAACAGCGTTGAACTTGAAGAAACACCAATACAAGATGTAGAATCGTATACATATCTTGGCAGTAATATAGACAAAGCTGGAGGGACAGACAGCGATATCAAAATAAGAATACAAAAGGCAAGAGGAGCTTTCATTGCATTAGGAAATATATGGAGATCAAGAGAAATCGGATTCAACACGAAAATAAGAATCTTCAACTCAAATGTGAAGTCAGTCCTATTGTATGGCTCTGAGACATGGAGAACAACAAAGACAACAACCAAAAAGCTACAGACTTTCATAAATGGGTGCTTGCGTAGAATAGAGGGATTAAAATGGTATGACAAGGTTACCAACGTGGAACTGATGACAAGAACTAGATAAGTGCCAGAAGAAGATGAGAAGAAGACGATGGCGATGGATAGGACACATATTGAGGAAACCTGTTGATAGCATTACAAGGCAGTCCTTGTTCTGGAACCCCAGGGCAAGAGAGGTAGAGGTAGACCAAGAAGCACATGGAGAAGAGAGCTGGAAACAGAGGTTAAAATGATGAGGAGAACGTGGAAAGAACTTGAGATGATGGCACGTGACAAGAGGACTTGGCATGTGTTTGTTGAAGGCCTATGCTCCTTTGGGAGTGGAGGGTTATGATGATGATGATGAAGACGCAGTAAACAATATCTCCCTAGGCAGTCACTTCATGTCAAGAACGCTGTCCTTTTGTGTTCAATATAATTTCTATCTCTTCACACGGGACACTGAGCAATTATATTTCTTGTCAATACAGATAACTAGATAACTACTTACATCTCACCGAAGATATTGATGTATTAGTGATAACAGAACTCCATTTTAAACACTTTAACAATAAGGAGCTCAAACACATACGTCTACTCGCCATGACACACAATCGTATAAGGCCCCGCATTTCTGCTCCTCTAGTTTCACGTGAGCCAGCCAAGCATATCGGCTTAATGTCACTAACACGTCTTTATCAGTGAGCGGTATAAAAATAAAAAAACAAAGAGCCCTGTTGAGCTAACCATATATTAGGCACAATCGTTGTGAATTTTAATCATAACATTACTCTTCCCCCCCCCCCCCCCCCCCCCCCCCCAAATAATGGAAACAAAGTTTTCATTATTTCCGTGGTGTGAGTATAACAACACCAGGGTTAAATATGGTAACATCAAATTTCACTATAACTAAGAACTAGTATAGCACCCAGGACCTCAAGACGCAGCAATAGAGACTGCAGTCAGCGACTCATAGCTTGACTGCCTGCGTCAGGACCAGCGAACCAGAGCTGGTCAAGACCGCACTCCACCTCCACGTGGTGGTCCTGGAAACAGTCTGCAGGCTGTGCAGTCTGGCTGAGCGAGTGTGGATCGAAATGGGAAGGCAAACCCGGTCCTAAAAAATGCCGTGCAGAAGTCAGATGTGTCGACCGAAAGGTGCAGATATCACAGCTTAGGCGTAAACAGACACAACGCAACCACCGTCCTTTTCAGGACGAACGAAGAAGAAGAAGTATAGCACCCAGGTTTCTGCCATAGGGTAGGCAATTTAACACTAAAAGTGTGGTCGATGGTTAATACCAAAGCCAATGTCTCCTTTAGACAAAATCCTTTTTAACCGCAATGTAGGGTCGCCATAACTAATAGTACTCAACATATTAAAAAATGATGGTAGCAATACATGCACTTACATACCTCACACCGTTAAATAACGCCTATCAGTCCAGTCCAGTATCAGTTGTCAATTAATTAATCCATGATCAACATAAAAAATGCAAAACAATATAGAATAAACAAATATGCACCAGCGTAAATAGATGAAATGAGGCAGACAATCATATTAGTAAAGTGAATGAATGCAACATCGTACGCTAAAAGATGAAAGTCATGTGGACATCTTAAGTACTTGTCATAAACAGTGTATTGTGGTGTCAATACAAAAAATGTAATCTTACACCTAACGAAGTTGTGTGTCCAAACAGGTAAGAATACGTTGATGTATAGTAAAAAATGATAATAGTATTGAGAACTCTCAAAATGTTCACTCAATAATTTCTTAATCCGCGAATTAGAACTATTTAACCGCTAATTAAAGCACTGTATTAACAGTAATAATGTCATAGAATTATACACACTTGTGGACAAATACACCAGTAAAGTCCCACGTTCAAGTCCATGATCCTTTGCTATATTCTCGTATAACTTATACTATAAGTCGCATTATAATGTAACTTTAAGCACGAACGTTCCGTGTTCACCAAAAAGCACGAAATGATTATAGTAGTTGTATCCCTTTGACCATGCAAAGCATCCTTGAGTTAGGTCCCTTAATCTTCAGCGGCCGTCGTTTCAACAGTAGAATAAATCACGTTTTTGCATTTAAAACTGCAAATGTCACATTATCATTAGACCGTCAACGAATGTGTGTGTTTTTGCACATAAACTAAGTATGACAACTGTTCAGAATCTCCTAGACATCCCTGTAATGAGCTGAGTAAAAGGAGGTAGAACTCAATATTGGCGATATCAGCATTCATCATTATCAGGTGCCGAGTGAACCGATCAATATCTGTAAGTACTGTCAATAGAGTCCTTGAGCGATTTTCTTCAATTTCCAATGAAAAAATTCAAGTTAGTTCTCAGCGTTGGCATTCCTCACCGAGTCATTGTACATTCTACCCTTGGACAGCAGCAATAAATCTGGAATTTTCTGTCAGCATCAGCATTGTCAGCAAAAAAGATCATCAAGAGTGGAATGTTCCATTGGTCACCACGTGAGGAAGTCAGTAAATAGGTTAGCTGTAACCTCACAAGGTTCTTGTATTTCCCGAGTTGTCAGGTGATAGTGAGTCTTTTACACAGCGTGACAACACATCCGCGACAACGTTTTTATTGCCCTTGATGGCCAGAATATCATACTCGTAGGGTTGGGGCGCAAGTGATGCTCTGGCCACCCTCTCATTGCGAAATTTTGCAGTTTTTAGTGGATGTCAATTTACGACTAACATATAGAATTGGATGTAGACACTCCTCAAATTCCTGCATAAGTGTACCACCGATTCCCGATCCAGAGGCGTCGACTCTAAGGATAAAAGGAAATCGAGCATCAGGCAATCGTAAAATTGGTGATTTTGAAAAATAACACTTAAGTATATTTAAAGAAACATCACAAGAATGTGACCAAATAATCTTATTTGGAGAGTTCTTTCTTAATAAGACAGAACTGAAGTAATTTCTGAAACATTAGGCAAACATTTCCTATAGAATCCAACAAGACCCAACAGACTGCAAACCTGTGAAAAGAATAATTAGTACAGGAAGCCTCTGAACTTGTTCTTCAGGAGATACCTGAAATATACACTGAAATAATGCCAAGAAAAAGAAGTTGCAAAATGAGTGAAGTATACACATTCCAACAACGTCAGGAACTAGCGGGTGAGATAGTTAATATCTGAAATATATAGGATTATAGAAGAAAAATGTGCACAAGAATGCATTAAAATCTGTGTGGTGCCGAATCATGTATCAATTGTACACCAAGGCAATGGTCTCGAAAGTAAGCACCGTTGTCAAGATCGACGACCATGCGTGCATCCCCATTGGAATAAAAATAAATAATTGCCTCCCTATCATTGAAACTGTTGATAGGCAAAAGGCGTACAAATTTTACGTCAGCAGTGAACTGGAAAAAGTCACCCAGTGCGTGCCATGTAGTGCCGGGTGGCAGATTTCGCACTAGTACGGTGCGTGAGTATGCACACATGACTTACTACCAGAGGAGGCAGTATTGTTTCGACTGGAAACACAGGCATCAGAGTGATGTCGAGGGAAGTTGTATCTGTCCCGACATGAGATCTTTACTTTTTCAGGTCGTGCTGACCTGTTTGTATCACAATTGGTACCACTGGCATGTTGTACAATAGGTTTTTCATAACTAAAATGTGACAATATATTCTTGTGTAACACAATATCCAGCAAACCATTCACCCTTTTTCTCAGCTTAGCAATTTCCAAAACATGGAGTGACATTTCTTCACTCTGCCTCTTATTTACTTCTTCGAGGTTTGCATTTTTACTCCTCTCCTCAATGAGTAATGCCTCAAAGTTAGCCAACTTATCACGAGTCAAATTTTCTTGTTGACTTTGAAGGTATCTGAGTTCTTGATTTTCAAGTTCAAGAACTGCCACTTTACTCTCCAACTGACTCCAAGAACATTTCTTGTCCCGGTCTGTCACTTTTTTTATATTACCCTTTAATCTCAAAAGAGAAACTTCAGAGATTGAAGATTAGTATATTTATCTGTATTGACAAGAAGTTTAATTGCTCAGTGTCCCGTGTGAAGAAATAGAAATTATATTGAAAACAAAAGGACAGCGTTCTTGACATGAACTGACTGCCTAGAGAGATATTGTTTACTGCACCTTATCTGCCATTATACGTTGACATGAACTATTGTATGTGGAGCTGCGTGCAGTCCTAAATAAAATGTATATCGTCCACTTCGTCCATTATTGTTCCAAAAATTCTGAGTGATATTGGCTTGTTGCGGTATCTGAGAGATTTACTACCCTAGACGTCATCTTAGCCACAGGAACCATCTTGTTACTTCATATTAACATTAATAATATAAAAGACACGTAACAGCTCTAATTTTGGAGGCCTCAAGCCGGGATACGAACATATGTTGTTGCAGTAATGTTTCAAGTCGGTGGGCTAAATTTTCTGCATGGGCAGAAAATTTTTCAAGATGGCGATGTTGATCGGTTCTTGAATCTGAGCCACCTGTGCATGATAGACTATCTTTAAAGCTGTATTAAGCTTATCAAGTTAACCCCTGACACTCTTTTCTAAGTCAAGCAATTTTTTTAATGAGCTTACCTCATCCTCTAGCTCTTTTTTCTGACGAGTACTAAGATCATAAAGTTTCATATTATCCAGTTTTAGGACTGCCACTTTTTCCTCATATTCCATCCATTTCACTTCTCTTTTCCGATCCTCTATAATTAAGAGGCTCTGTTCTCTTACCATGTCTTCCAACCTCTTTTTTTCTTTTGCATGCTCAGTGGATGCATAGGTTTTTAAAGCTTCACCCTTCAAACCATAATCTTTACCAATCTTCATAAAATACTCCAAAGCAGCCATAATTCACTATTATTGTGACTCCAAATTGTCCAATAATAATTCAAATAATATATATATTTAATATATGAGCAATATTAGTCACAATTATCTCACCACTCAATACTAATTAACTGCAGTAAACTATAGATGTTATTTTAGGAGTAAAAAAAAATACGAACAAAATCACAGTATAAAAGATTACAGTAGAAAGAGCCAACTCAAGATAATACTAATGAATAAACCAAGGCAGAAATTTATGAGTTGTAAAAAAATGAAAAAACTTTGGCTCTACCACACTTATGACAATACAAGCACAATTTCACAACATATAATACATCTAATAACTGAATGACAGCAAGATTAGATTAACCAATTTTACAAACAAAATTGGAGAATAAACCAAATAAAATACAATGAACCTGACAACAACTACAAATTTACAAATAAACAGGGCAAAACAGCTAACAGAAATGGTAATGATAAGCTCAATAGTAGCAGTAAACACACAGCTTTGTAATGCCGGCCCCACTATCTGAGAAAATCATGAACCAAACCTAAAGACCAACCAATAATTCACGACCCAGGATTGGTATTGTGAATTAATGGTTCCTTCGCCAACCAACCCTCCTATCTCACAAACATGTAAATACAAATATAAATATAACATATTAAAAAAAAACCTGTACAATGAGATTCTTCAAGCCACACACCGTATGTATCAGTAAATATACTTATCTGCTCTAAGAAAAAACAATTCCTCCTGGCTTCAACCTCTGGCTCGGGGAATGACTTCATATACAGTGCTTGACTACGGTTAGGCTTAGAACACCGGCTTGTAGCCGATCAACATCGCCATCTTGAAAAATATTCTGCCCATGCAGAAAATGTAGCCCACCGACTTGAAACATTACTGCAACAACATATGTTCATATCCCGGCTTGAGGCCTCCAAGATTAGAGCTGTTACGTGTCTTTTATATTATTAATGTTAATATGAAGTAACAGGATGGTTCCTGTGGCCAAGATGACGTCTAGGGTAGTAAATCTCTCAGACACCGCAACAAGCCAACATCACTCAGAATTATTTGAACCACAATGGACGAAGTGAACGATATACATTTTATTTAGGACTGCACGCAGCTCCACATACAATAGTTCATGTCAACATATAATGGCAGATAAGGTGCAGTAAACAATATCTCTCTAGGCAGTCAGTTCATGTCAAGAACGCTGTCCTTTTGTTTTCAATATAATTTCTATCTCTTTACACGGGACACTGAGCAATTATACTTCTTGTCAATAAAGATAACTAGATAACTAGATACATCTCACCGAAGATCTTGATGTATTAATGATAACAGAACTCCATTTTAAACATTTTAACAATAAGGAGCTCAAAAACATACGTCCACTCGCCATGACACACAATCGTATAAGGCCCCGCATTTCTGCTCCTCTAGTTTCACGTGAGCCAGCCAAGCATATCGGCTTAACGTCAATCACGGACCTGGCATCAGATGATCTTCAGTTGCCTCCGTTCATCCATCATTTTGTTCTACCTTCAACCAAATTTTCGGTTATATTCAGGGTATTTTAAGTGGAATGTTATCTTCAGTTTTGTGGTATGTTCAAATATCTATTGTTTGCTTTTGGTGGTGACGATTTACATCAGAATTGGATTTCTTACTCCTCGACATTTGCAGTAAACAACTTTATGTTATCTGTAGCTTTCTCGTGTTGTGGTGTTTGTAATGTTTCCTTGTTTTTCATGACATTATGAAAGTGTTTTTTTTAATGTATTGTTTATTTTATTTTACAGTGTGGCTGTTTTTGTTTCATTGTCTGCTCACTAAGTATTCGAACATTCTGACCATTTTCTTTGGCTTACTTTTCCTAAATAATATTACTATTATTATTAGTAGTAGTATTATGGTTATTATTATGGGCTATTATTGTGCTTTGATTACAGTGGAAATCGACTTAATGTAAGCTCATCATTGCGTTTTAAAAACTTTTTTTCAGATTATATTTTTGATAACTTTAGTAGATTCTTCTTCTTCTTCCTCGTTCGTCCTGAAAAGGACGTTGGTTGCGTTGTGTCTGTTTACGCCGGAGCTGTGATATCTGCGCCTTTCGGCCGACACATCCGACTTCAGCACGGTATTTTTTGGGACCGGGTTTGCCTTCTCTCTTCGATCCCTACTCTCTCAGCCAGACTGCAGTAATGCAGCCTGTTTCCAGGACCACCACATGGAGGTGGAGTAGGGTCTTGGTCAGCTCTGGTTCGCTGACCCTGATGCAAGCAGTCAAGCTATGGGTCGCTGACTGCATTCTCTATTGCTGCATCTTTGGGTCCTGGTAGATTCTAAGATACAGAACACATTTAGTATCTAAAAATAGCAACATATTTTTCAAAATTTAACATTATCTGCAATAAATCAGAACTTTGATAAGATATCAGAAATCGAATCTGTTAAAACTTGTATTATATACGGTGAAAAATATCTGTGCCAGACCTCATGTTGATTGACTAAGAAATGAGCAAGTTATATGAAAATTTGTGACGTAAAACAAGGTTGTGATAAATTATTGATTTTCTTCATAGGAAAACCACAATTTGCAAAATCAAAATACACCTACTTAAGAATGTGTTCTTAGAAATTATTTAGACATATTTAGATTCAGGAGAATATAAATTATAAAAACATAAGACTATTCCCAATTTTCATTTAGGTCTTATTTTGACTTTTATATGCACTGTCTCCCCTCCCTTTCATTTAATGTTTTTTTGTGTGTTTGTTTGTTTTTTTTTTGTTTTTTTTTTTTTGGGGGGGGGGGGGGAGGGGGGGGAGGGGGAGAATGATATCTTTTCTGCTTTTTTTCATGTCAGAGGTCCCTTTTAAAATTATGGGAAAATTCGTTGGCTCTTTACTTATCCTTTCATCGTGTATCACCGCAAGAACTCAGCGCGCTAGGCCAAGAGGTCAGAATAGCACGCCATTAAATTATCAACAGGAAAATACATGTTTAAAAAGAAAAAAAAAGTAACCGTGAGTGTAGCTTGCAGTGGCGTAGCTACAATGTGCGGGGCTCCGGGGCACACATTAAGTGGAGCCCTTCAGACTGAGCAACTATAATCAACATACGGAACTTGTATATAAAATGTGCATCACTTACTTAATAATTACTACTACTACTACTACAAAAAAAAACCTTAAAAATTTGTTTATAAATTTAATATAAGGAATTAAATCGCCTGTGACGGCGTCTGCTTTGAGTTTTAATATAACCTTCTCATTGGCCAGAACGTACTCATCGCGGCAGGGGCACGAGAGACAGGAGAACAGCTGATAGCGATATTTGTCATCTCAGAATGTTTCCATATATATTTGAAAGCTCTCTTCCGACAACTACTTTCTGACGCCCACTCGTCGCTGGACCTTCGATGGGTTCCCTTTCAACGCTAGCAGTATTTACGCCAATGACGTTTTGCTGTTAGTCAGTTATACTAATTGGTATAAACCGTAACGAAACTGTTCTGTTGCTTCACGTCATCTGGGTCGTTGATGACGTGTCTTGAGCGCAAATCTCAGATAACATCACAGCGACATAAGAATCCTCTCGGTTGAGGTTTTGGGAGGTCGGTGATAAACAAGTTTTGTTTATTAACGTTGGATTTTTGTGACAGATCGCTCATGGCATTGACAGTCAGTGATCCGGGGCACATTCATTCTTTTTCGTGACACACTATTCCGGATAACGTATTGCATGGTAGCGATGTCTGTGGTGTCTGTCAAGAGCGGGTTATGTAAAAGTCTGTCTGTGACCAGAGCCAAGGTCTGGGTGATGTCAGAGACAAAACAAAAGAGTCTGAGATGATAGATCAGAGATTCTGTTAATGGTGGATGATGTGACTTATAGTTATCGAGGGCGAGAACATAACATGACTCTACCCTCACCACTCGGTGACCTTTTGTACCTTTACTGTCACACAGCCTCCTACTCAATAAAGAGGTAAGGTTTGTATACACTACGGTGTATCCACTCACAACAATACAGTACAAGTGAATAGTACAGATCCAGTGAGGAAAGTAAAAGAAATCTGATCCGGTTTAAAAAAAAATGTATATAGATCTTTTATTGAAACAACACCTAAGTAGCTGCTGGAAAAAAAGAAAGAATAACATAAATATCAATCACGGCATAAAATACAGATGGAATAAAACTACAATGCAGGTCTCTAAGAATGAGACACCAAAATTATAAACACTCTAGAGACAGGTAGTATGCAAAAATATGGACTACCACAGGAAAAACCAAACAAAGGTTACCCACTCCCACAAGTATGGGGTTGTACTTTAAATCTAATAATCCGTGGTTGGAAAAAGAACCTTGAATACACACCAGTCTCAGTTATGCCTACACATTAAGCGAGCTGACGTCCCTGTCAGCGACTTTGCTCACGAACTTCACTAACGAGTCTAGTACACAGTTTCCGGAAAAATCTACCCTAATTAAGTGCACTCTTTTCCCCAACTCCCTCTTCGTTGGCACGCGTGCTTTACTCCACGGGGATCACTGCTGGCCACTAAAGATATGATACCCTCTCTTCTCCAGTGTAATGGCTAACCAATCCTTGGAAGAATGCACCCAGCTGTAAATACGGGCAGTTGCGAGGTGAAACACTAAAATAATTTATATGCTGAAACTAATCTACATCTGGATTTGGGCTCACTGTTTTGTCGCAGCCCTAAAAACAAGAATGAACGAGGTGGCTTTATGAACACTGAAGCCACCGGAGCAGGGTGCTACTCTTGCTAATTGATCTTCTGAAGAAATGCTATTTCCCACTCACGAGATAGACAACGATGACCCGTAATAGGGTGATTGTGGTGAACTTCTAAATACAATATCTAAATTAGATTATAACAGTATAGTGCATAAACTCAAAGATAGGATAGTACTACAAATTTTCGGCGAGAATTGTAGTCGTCGCCTACGCCTTCAGCGTATTATTTGATAACGCTTTGGCCGAACCAAAAAGGGTACCCTATTTTTTCAAATTCGTCCTTGAGACAAACGTACCACTTTCCCAAGTTCAAATGAAGTATTTGCCTAGAATACATTGTGGAAGGGAGAGGGACGGATAGATAACCAACGCAAATCACGTCTCACATTGTTTCTAAAAATAAAACTAACTTGCGAGCCTTGCCCTTAGGCGGTTTTCAGAATACGAGGAAAACGTTAGAAAATGTGGACACTACGGTTATGAAAACACGCTTAGCTCTTATTGCGAATGACGTAATTCTAGACGTGTTACTAGAAACTCTCGTAATTAGCTTGAAAGTACATGGAAAAAGAATTGAACAGGAGGTAGTTTAAAAATAAACAACTAACATAGAAAAAAAGATAGAATTTTGAACCAAGCCACTTAGCCCCATAAAAATCATATATTCGTGTACCTGAAGACTTGTTGACCAAGAATATGTAGTTAGTTATCTAAATAGTCCATTAAACAATCAAATATTGATAATAATACATAGAGAATCGGAGATACTGTCAGGTCAAGTCATGTCTGCTTAGATTGGATAGCATATTTTTTGGGAAAAAATTAGGTGAAAGAAAGGCTAAGATAGTACGATGAAAGGGATTGGATGAAATTTGAAGGAAGCTGAAATATTATTGGCTACCCTAAATATACAAATCTAGTTGGTAGTAGTAACGCATAGTGGTTTGAGATTTTTTTTTTAAATAAAGTTTCATTCAAAAAAAGAGATGCTTGGTCTCATTGGCCAAAGCTTTTTACATGATAGGAAAAGTAGGCTGCTCGCTGCCATTTTTTTCAAAAATATTCTGAGGAACAAGCAGCGATGAGCAGACTTGTGCTTTGTTTTAAACTAAATAACAACAGAAAGCAGTCTGAACAGAGGCAGTGATGAAAGTGTGCCATATTATATTGCCTAATTCATCGTTACTTGTTTATATTTCCTTGATATGTGGTAAGATTGATTTTATTGACTTTTTAATTTAAAAATGGTTGTGTGAAAAAAAAGGCCATGTAAAAGATTGTAATTAAATGGTTCCATGGCAGACTTAGGCATAGCCTAGATGTTGATCCATCATATAAGGGACTATCTAAGAAGTTTAAAACTACAGGACTATATATATGATGGTTATATAGGAACATTACACCTATCTTATTGCATGGAAAAGATTACTGCAGGAATGACAGAGGCGTAGCATCCATTAGGGAAGAGAAAAGAATACTGGTACGATTTGTTCCATCAAACTAAAGTGGAGAAGCAGGGTTGTCAGAGAGAGGTGACCATGTTCTTTTGTATTGAATGTATGTTTACAGGTAAATTAGTAGGAATTAGCTTGATATTAAGACAGAACCATAACTTGCATCGACAGGGGTTCCTGCTGGCACTTGTCTGGTGCTGGTACTCGATGATAGAGAAATTCAGCACGATTTCTAGAGTCTCTGGTACCTGCTGGTATTAGAGAAGTTCAAGACCAGAGGAGACTGAAGTGTCTGGCCAAACCAACTACAACTGCTGTGATTCCAGGATCCAGATAAGTGCAATATCTGGCCTGGGACAACTTATCACGACTAAAGAAAAATCTCCTGTATAGACAAAAACGTTCCTCCAAAAGACTAACATAAACAATTCTAGTGAAACAAAAGAACATTGGGATGATGATAATCCCCACCCTGCCTTCTAGTACCAGTAGTTAATTAGAGTAATTAACATCAACTTGAAAATTTGTAACAATGTACTATGGACATATTGTCTATTGTATGTAAATATCTTTATATATATTTGTAAATATATCTATCCATCTAAATTGATTCTCATTGAACTGTAGTCCTGACCAAAACAACTTTAGGCTCAGGACCAATAAAGTTTAACAAAAGAAATTTTAAATATAAAATTTAACAGCTGGAGTTGGTTGAATTTATCATAGTAATTAGTATATGTTTATATATGTTTTTGTATTGCGATTCTTTAACAACATTCTTACAATACCCTAGACACTTTATGTAGCTTTCAGTCACGCTAGTCAATAAAGAATATAACTTAGAGTGAGATCGTAGGGTGGTAACACGAAAGGTACTCTGTAACACAGTTGTCCATTGTTTACCTCAGATACCTTCATAGTTGATCTCACTCAAGTACAACTATACGCACACCATTCTTCTTAACATCAAAACCCACCACAGTGATGAACTGGGCACGCCTATCTCTACGTGCCACCCAGCTATAAATGGGTCTCTGCCTGGAGCGACCTTCCACTGAAGACAAAGTCTCCACAGAAGGCATTAACCACAGAGGGCGAAGTCCGGCCTACGGCTCAGTTGATTACCGGAGAAGGATACGTATGCAAACAAAGGTCAGAATATCCCACTAAACTCACAAGCGGCAGACTGTCTTATGTTGCTATTTCCCAGGCAAGAATTTCCAAGACTGAAGCAATTTAGAGACAGACAATGACCTCTTTTATACTACCATCTTAGGTCGCAGGTATTCCCCCAATCAGGAACACGTGCACAGAGCAACAGACGAAGATATGTAATACTGGACCAGAATTGTCCCTAAAAGACGCAACTACCATAAGATTTTGCGTAACGGGTTGACGACCGTCTCCGCTGAAAACGAAAAACAAGGACGCCTGCGCACTCCGTGCCTCTAGAACCATCGAAAGACTAACGTAATACTTGTAGGAGCTCAAGGAAACATGAAAACGTTGACCGTCTCCGTTTGTCAAAGACCCAGACACGAATGACCGCCCAAATTTCTTAGTAACGTGATGTCATTCAACAGGACTACTGAGACAGGTCTACTGGAAGAACTTGCACTCAAAAGACCAAGCCACCTCTACAGAAATGCAAGAGGGGTACTCACATGGACAGTGAATCGGTGTTTCAAAAGAAAGCAGAAAAGGATTACCACTCATGCTCAAACATGTTTACGAGCGGCGAAGATTCTCTCCCTCTGGTCCGATGCCAAATGTTCTCGCGCATTCCTTAAGTCAATTGTTGTTGACCCAATGAACACGAAATCAACGAACAAAGCCACTCTGCATGGTGGGTGTCTGACCCAGTAAATAATTGGGTTTACTGCCCCGTAGAGCCACATGAAAAGAACGAAATACAGAGAGCCAGTGACTCTAGAAAAAACTAAGAAAAAAAACCGACGGGGGCGGGTTGGAAAATAGGGAGTAACAGCCATTTCACCACAGTGTCCTTATGGGTTTTGAGCACAAAATACGTTGTGACGTAGTTTACAGCTGAGATGCGATATCTGTGCCTTTGGACCCGCCACATGCGAATTTCAGCAAGCATTTTTGTTCAGGTTTGCTTTTCTTAGCCTCCGGCTGTACTCAGCCTACCTGAAAGGTAGCAGGTGGTTTGAAATTCAAACATAAGACAGGGTTGCATGTGGAGAGATAAAAGCAATAATTAGAAATTAGCTATAGAGAAAAATGGCACAAGGAACACCCAAACTCCAATACCCGCAGAACCATACTATACATTACCAAGAAGAGATCAAGAAAGAATTTTCAGACTAAGAACCAGCCATTGCAGACTCAGGTACCATCTGTTCTACAAACTGGAAATCGGACAGACAAATATATGTCCATGTGGGGAGGACAAACAGACAAATATATGTCCATGTGGGGAGGACAAACAGACAAATATATGTCCATGTGGGGAGGACAAACAAACAGTAGAACATGTTCTCCAAAACTGTCGGTTCCACGGAAGGAGCAGGGTGGCTGCATGGCCTTCTCCAACCAAAAGTTGAAGGAGAAACTGTATGGTGTCGATAGAAGCCTGAGACGGACTGCCAGTATTATAAAAGAGATATATGTGGTTTGTGGCGTGAGGTTTTATTTGGCTCTAGGATCAGTATAGTACTGACAATTTCAGAAATAGAATTTCTGCAAAAAATGGTGAAGTCCCAGTGTCTGAGAGAACTACTGGTATCACAAATTAGTTACGGCTGTGAATGTTCTGATCTCGAAAAATTAGTAGAGAGGAGACCGACATAAATTGCCACTTCCGCTGTGTAACTAACTGTGATATTAAGACAAGGAAACAGATTTTACTTAACAATGATAAAATTGACAAATCTTCAAATACAATTTCCTTATTATTTATTTAGTATAAACACTATCTACTCTTGTGCTGAAGGGTGAATGTTGGAAAATGGAATGTAATGGATTTGTAAGTTTACAAATGATTTACAAATATTTATATTTATATAGATATGTAAATATATTACAACAAGTTTTCCAATTATAGGAACAAAAAGTATATCAGCTGTGCTGTTATTCAATTATAGTACAGGTATCCGCTGTGCTGTTAATTAAGTATATAACATTTATCAGCTATGCTGTTAATCTTGTCTCTTTCTATGCTAAATCTCTTTGTCGTCACTGACAGTTAATTTGCTCACAATTGCCGACGGAAATGGTACTAATGTGTACTCATCTCTCAAAACGTTCTGTTCTCCTTAGTTTGATTGACACACCAACTGCTGTGGATCGTTCCTTTAGCCCACCCAAGACTGAGGGGGACTAAAGATGTAGCTCAGATACAATCTCTGTGCTCCTGCGAAGTTTCAGGCAGTTGGATTGACTCGACGTACGTCCTCAGGTTTGATGACACGAATAAAACCTGTAACAAGTAAAAATAGGGGCTAATTTCTGTCCTCAAGCCCACCTATTTCTAGTGTGGGTGAAATGAGCGTGTCTCAGGTGTCTGCATGTAGGATGAATGACAACATGGCTCAGTATGATTTAGCAATAGCGAGACAAGACAGGTGTCTACTTGCAAAACATTCTTTCTGATAAACTAATACATGGATACATTCAATAATATAAATTCAATACATGAATACATCCAATAATATAAATTCAATACATGAATACATTCAATACATGAATACATCCCATAATATAAATTCAATACATGAATACATCCAATAATATGTACACCTAGGTGTGATACAACCATTTCCTTCCCCCTATATTATACCAGGCCCTCTCTGACAAGTGCTATACTAGCTGGTAACATATATCCTAACAATATTGTTATGTTCTTATGATAGGAGTATATGAGACGAGGACTGTTTGGTTATATTTCAGGTGGGAGTTATATGGGACAATAGATTGGAGTTAGATGAGACAATAGATTGAGTCCTAACAAGGACTGTTTTGGTTATATTGCAGTTGGTTTTATCTGAGATAATAGACTGAAGTTATAGGAGACAATAGATTGAGTTATAGGAGACAATAGATTGAGTCCTAACAAGGACTGTTTTGGTTATATTGCAGTTGGTCTGAGATAATAGATTGAAGTTATAGGAGACAATAGGTTGAGTCCTAACAATCACTGTTTTGGTTATATTTCAGTTGGTCTGAGATAATAGATTGAAGTTATAGGAGACAATAGGTTGAAGTATGAGTCCTATTAGTCTTCGTCTTCATCAATCATATCAGGAAATACAATCATTATCCTAATTTCCCCAAGATACAATCAGTAACCTGATACGTTCATATTGAACCAAAATATATAAAATATATACAGATGTAGTAGGTAGTATAAATGACACACAACCAATACAAACATTATATATCTGCTGTAGGCCTATTTGCCTACAAATAGTAAATTATATTTACCCTTCAAGATTTAAACAGGCCAGGTTTTGACTCGACTTAGTGAAGCAGGTTGCAGGTCAATGCACTCAGGTAAGCAATAAATCAAGGTTGACAGCTTCTCCTCTTCAGTCGGTCGGTATCTGGCTTCGTGTAGTGTTGCGTGATTTAGCATAAAATTTCGCCCGATTATATAGGCAGGTGAAAGCGTTTGGTTGGTTCCTGGCGGGGCAAGCTGATTGGTTGTCTGCAGTTTGGTCTCATGCCTCGTACAGCCTAATTTTATTCTGTTTTTTCCGCCATATTGCGTGAACAAGATAGCCGCGACCCACATCCGAAAAAACAGGGCTTAAGTTTAATTTTATTCTGTCTCAGAGACTGGTGAACGTTGCTCGTTGATTGGTTGGGCTCTCGACATAGGAATTTAACAAAGTAGTGGGTTTACACAACTCGTTTCACGACATGGTTATTTGAGAGTGATCGACGAAGAAGAAGCAGGTCGTGTACTCAGGCAGACGGGTTTGTCATCCAATGAAGATAGATGAACTGAAATGAGAAAGATTAACTATGTGACTTATATTGAAAGTACTACTATTAGTTAAGTGCCACTTAACGAAATGTTAACGATTCTGTCTCTCTAAATACATCGATTTTTAAAGTTTACTGTCAGTTCTCTTTGTTTATTGTATCTCTTTCTGTAGAAATAAACAAAGGAGAAACATGAGGCCCGTGAGCGGTAAACAAATAGCAAAAATGTGTAAATTGTATGCATTTGCAAGAAAGAAAGAAAGAAAGAAAGAAAGAACAAAGAAAGAAAAAAGAAAGAAAGAAAAAAGATATATTTTAATTCAGTTGTAACGTTTCCAAAGCAGTTGCACATGACAACAGGAAGCTGACGCTTGGAAGTCATGACCCAAGTGGGCCCGCCCCCCTTAGAATGTGAAGGAGATTAAGGGGCCGAAACACTTGATCGATGGTGGGACTACTTCTGATGATCAGAATGCCTCCTGTTGTATCACTCTGTAGAGTTTTCTATCATGTACCTCTGTTAGTACTCAGAAATGTGCGTTTAACATGTTCTATTACCTTGTATACCGGAATCGGAACGCCATTCACGTCCGTTAATATATAACACTCATCAGTTAAACCTGACAATACTTGTTCTGCAAACCCACGGGTAAGCGATGTGACCTGGGGCGAAGAAGTGGCTAGCTAGAGACTGACATATTAACAACTGAGAAGACAATACAGGAAGCGTGAACGGATCGGGCAAGACAGTTGGGCTGAAATAACTGGAGGGTTATGCCAAACGCAAATTATATACTCTGGTAGTAATGATAATCGTCACACTGAGGGAGTAGCCATCCTAATGACACAGAAAGCAGCAGCATCGCTTATCAGCTGGGTACCTATCAATGAGAGGCTAATATTAGCTAGATTTCAGACACGATTTTTCAAGCTCTCAATTGTACAATGTTATGCACCAACTAACGACGCTCTTGATACCACAAAAGATGACTTCTATGAAGCACTTCTAAGTACCATCAACACAATACCCAAGCATGACATAATAGCAGTCATGGGTGATTTTAACGCCAAAGTAGGTGACAACAACGATGGAGTACAAAGATATCTCGGTACTCATGGCATAGGCTGTATGAATCAAAATGCGAAAGACTTCTAGAACTTTGTGAAATATCAAACCTCGTTGTGGCAGACACCATCTTTCCACATAAGAATATCCACAAGATAACATGGAATTCACCTGATGGCAGAACTAAGAACCAGATAGATCACTTCTGCATAAGCGCTAAATTTCGCTCATCAGTTCAAGACGTCAGAGCATACAGAGGTGCAGAGATCGGAAGCGATCATAACCTCTGCATAGCTAAAATGAGAATTAAACTGAAGAAGTTATACCAACCAAATAAAAATAGAAGAATAGATGTATACAGACTGCAATCAAATGATATAAAGAAGGAATATAATGTCAAAATGAACAACTATTTCGATGCTTTAGGCAAAATTGACAACGATATCACCACCAAGACAATCGATACTAAATGGGAACAACTGAGAACAGCAATGACAGAAGCAGCTGTAGCGACCACCGGATACCTAGTACATAAAAAGAAAAAATGGATGAGAGAAGATACTTGGGATAAAATACAAGAAAGGAAAACAGCAAAACTTAAACTACTAGCGGCAAGTACACATAATGCAGTTGAATCTTGCAAACTAACTTATAACTTGTTAAATAAAGAAGTGAAGACAAAAACTCGAAGAGATAAAAGACATTTCATCAATGAACTGGCCGTAGAAGCTGAAAATGCTGCAAGAACTGGTAATAGTAGGTGCCTTTATCAAATTACAAAACAACTATGTCACCCGCCTACTGCTATGGAAACACCTGTTAAAGGTAAATTAGGGAATTCAATACCAACAGAAAAAGAACAAATGAAGAGATGGGCTGAGCACTTCATGGAGGTGCTAAACAGACCACCACCAACAGTAACACCTGATTTTAATAATGAAACATCCACAACCACCTTGCCAATAACTTGCGATGAATTCACGCTGGACGAGATCAAACAAGCCGTTAAAAGATTAAAAAATTTTAAAGCTGCTGGAGTTGACGAAATTTCAGGGGAAATGATTAAAGCAGTTAATGACAGCAACCTCTTGAGAATTTTAGATATTATAAATGAAGTATGGAGAGAAGAACAACCACCACAACAATGGAAAGA
The DNA here is from genome assembly GCA_024509875.1 of Oreohelix idahoensis. Classification (NCBI taxonomy): domain Eukaryota; kingdom Metazoa; phylum Mollusca; class Gastropoda; order Stylommatophora; family Oreohelicidae; genus Oreohelix; species Oreohelix idahoensis. The sequence continues at coordinate 40,127 of JAMPIV010000486.1, forward strand.
CAGTATTATTGTAAAGTTACCGAAGAAAGGTGATCTATCAGACTGTAATAACTGGCGTGGTATATCTCTATTATCAGTACCTGGAAAATTATTATGTTGCATGATGTTAGAAAGACTTAAATTGCATGCTGACGAAAAGATCAGAGAAGAACAAGCGGGTTTCAGGCCGAAACGATCATGTATTGATCAAATATTCACACTAAGAACAATTATAGAAGAATCAGTGGAAAGGCAATCGCCACTTATTATCACCTTCGTCGATTTTCAAAAAGCCTTTGATAGTCTACACCGCCCATCATTGTGGAAGATACTTACAATCTATGGTTTTCCAACAAAATATGTGAATATAATCAAAGCGCTATATGACAAAGCAAGATGTTGTGTTAGAACAAATAAAGGGAATACAGAATGGTTTACAGTAGAAACAGGGGTGAAACAAGGCTGTATTATGTCACCACTACTTTTTGGAATAGCTATTGATTGGGTTATGAGAAACTATACCCACAATGAACAATTGGGTATAAAATGGACAAATGGAAAATTCCTGGGGGACCTGGATTTCGCAGATGATGTAGCATTCTTAAGTTCAACACCAAGACAATCCCAAGAAGCAATAAATAATTTGTGTCATCTCTCGGTTAAAATTGGTCTCCAAATAAATGCCTCTAAAACTAAAGCTATGAACTTTTCTAACGAGACCTTTGATATCATCTTGAACGGGGAAAAACTACAGAAAGTTGAAAGTTTCAATTATTTAGGCAGTAAAATGACTCAGGATGGTGACACAACAAGAGAAATCCATACTAGAATTGCTTTGGCAGCTAGCGCCTTCAATAGATTATCTAACATTTGGAAATTACGATCATTGAATATACATACCAAGCTTCGTCTGTTTAATTCAAATGTTATCTCAGTGTTAACATACGGCTGTGAGAGTTGGAAAATAACAAAATCATTGGAGAACAAGCTGAATACATTCGAGAACAAATGTCTTAGAAAACTCATGAACATCAGTTGGAAAGAATTCAAGACTAATCGACAAATAAGAGAAGACTCTAGGCAGAAATATGTCTCCGACTATATAAGGAAAAGACGATGGTCATATATCGGTCATGTCCTACGAATGCAAAACAACAGAATACCACTACAGGCGCTCACTTGGGTTCCTGAGGGTAAGCGGAAAAAAGGAAGACCAAAAGAAACACTCAGAAGAACAATAATAAGAGAAGGAAGAACGTTGGGCCTAAATAATGTGCAAGAGCTAAGAGGAGTGGCGTCACAACGAACAACCTGGAGAGCACTGGTTTCTGCCTTATGCGCCGTGTTTGGCGCTTAAAGAATTTATTATTATTATTATGCCAAACGGCCGGGGTGCAAATCCTTCGAAGAAAAAGAAGAAGACGAAGAAAGAATAAGAGAAAACACAAGAAGAACAAGAACAAGAACAAGAAAACGAAGAAGAAGAGGTAGGAGAAAAAACTAGAAGAAGTAAAAGGAAGAAGAAAGAACAAGAACAAGAAGAAGAACAAGAACAAAAAGAAGAACAAGAACAAGAAGAATAACAAGAACAAGAAGAAGATCAAGAAGAGGAGGAAGAAGAAAGAATAAGAACAAGAACAAGAAGAAGAACAAGAAGAAAGAATAAGAACAAGAAGAAAGAATAAGAACAAGAAGAAAGAATAAGAACAAGAACAAGAATAAGAACAAGAAGAAAGAATAAGAACAAGAAGAAAGAATAAGAACAAGAAGAAGAAGAAGAAAGAATAAGAACAAGAACAAGAAGAAAGAATAAGAACAAGAACAAGAAGAAGAACAAGAACAGTAAGAAAGAATAAGAACAAGAACAAGAACAAGAAGAAAGAATAAGAACAAGAACAAGAAGAAGAACAAGAAGAAAGAATAAGAACAAGAAGAAAGAATAAGAACAAGAACAAGAAGAAAGAATAAGAACAAGAAGAAGAACAAGAACAATAAGAAAGAATAAGAACAAGAACAAGAACAAAGAATAAGAACAAGAAGAAGAACAATAACAAGAAGAAAGAATAAGAACAAGAACAAGAAGAAAGAATAAGAACAAGAAGAAGAACAAGAAGAAAGAATAAGAACAAGAACAAGAAGACAGAATAAGAACAAGAACAAAAAGAAAGAATAAGAACAAGGACACGAACAAGAACAAGAAAAAGATCAAGAACAGGAGGAAGAAGAAAGAATAAGAAGAACAACAACAACAATAACAAAAAGAAGAAGAAAGAATAAGAACAAGAAAAAGAAGAAGAAAAGGAACAAGAAGAAGCACAAGAACAATAACAAAAAGAAGAAGAGGAAGAAGAAAGATCAAGAAGAAGAACAAAAAGAAGAAGAAGAAAGAATAAGAACAAGAACAAGAAGAACAAAAAGAACAACAACAAAAAGAAGAAGAGGAAGAAGAAGAAGTAGCAGAACAAAACAAGAAGCAGCAGCGACAAGGATCTTTTATTTACGTGCTCAGTCACACTTCGCCTGTGGAGTTCATTCATTATCACGTAATTTTTTTTTAAATGAAGCATCTAAGAAGACGTAGAAGAAGAAGAAGGAGAGAGCGAAGAAGCAGCAATTAATACAGGATCTTTTATTTACGTGCTAAGTCACGCTTCACCTTTGTAGTTCATTCATTATCACGTCATTTTTAAAACATAGCATCTAAACATCCTTCGCAGATTTATTCATTTTCACTGAGTTTTCTAGCTTAATAAATCATAGCCAGGCTGAACCTATCAGCAATGAGGTGATGCCTTGACATGAACAGTAGAGCAAATTTTAAACCAAACGTCAGGTTGCCAAGGAAACGCGTCTCACGCACCGGAAGTAATTACCGTCTCAACAAAGCACACGAACATGCCTTCCACGCGCCATTTCACGCATTTTCACTCGTTGTTTCACACCTCTTTCCGATTTACGTAAAGGTTGTCGTGGCGGCTAATACGAAAAACGTGTCGTATCGTGCAGCACTAATTTACAAAATGGGTGAGAAACGTAATAAAGAAATTATTAAACTCAATAAGATTGAAATGGATGTCGCCCCGGAAGTTAAAATAAATTTGGTACCACTTTGACGCAGATTTGTGCAGGTACGACTAAAGTTGGGATAATTCAAATCTGTGGTGAATAATGAAATTTCGTTTTCGTTTGTTAGTGCGTACTCAGACGGTGTGCAAAATCTATTTTTATCAGTTTGTGTACAAAGAGCTTGGGTATTCGATTGACAGAATGGTTAAACCGCTAGCCGCTCGTGACTAACTTACCGGGTTCAATAACTGGTGACGTCATGCTCCAGTTTCAATATCATCTTCACCACCCTTGAGCTTCCAAGGAGCATAGGCCTTCAACAAATGCCTGTCACGTGCCATCATCTCAAGGTCTTCACTTGTATTCCGCATCCCTCTCATGTCTTTCTCCAGTTCTCTTCTCCGTGTGTTCTTTAGTCTCTCTCTACGTCTCTTCCCCTGGGGATCCATAACAATGACTGCCTTGAATGTGACGATACGGCTGTGCGATCCCAAGTCCACTCCGGCAGGATTGCATTACATTCCCGTGCGAGTGATATTTTCTTATTTTTCTCTCCCCTGTCATTATTATGTGGCATATTTTATGCACCATTTTTTACTCTCTATGTTGAATCTAGTAGGGGAGAGTCTCTAACACTCCACTCCCCTACGGAAGTATGTGCTATAGGACTGTCTTTATCTTGTTTACCACTCCTGAGACGTATTTACGTTCCGCAAGGTAAACGCGATAATACCAGGTAATTATACCGGCCATACGCTTATCTCTTTCTCTCAGTCTGACCACCCTTTGAAACGCGGCGGTCCAACATTTGACCCCAGTGAAAAGCTGATGACCGTGTTGACACAAGCTTGTATTGTGCGTACGATGAAAGAAGACAACATTGTCTGACCAGACATCTGTCTGGCGGAGGCACGCAGATAAAGGCGATAATTGGATAACCTGTCGGGGTAGACATCTTGGCGGAAGACATTACGCCAGGAAAACATGGTCACAATATTGTGGGAGGCAGATAGGTGCAGCCGGAACAATATTACGTCTTATTATAAAGAGGTCACGCGTGGAATTTTAAATTTAATATTAAAACACGCGAGGGGATATTTTGAATTAAAACTTCCCCACCCAAACAGTGCTAGAGAGATTTGATTGGTTTGAAGTGAGAGCCGGAATATACAATGAATTCTATTGGAACATTCGGCGGAAACACCATCTGTGATTTGAACTGAGAATGAGAGATATAATCTAGTGAACTCAGAAACACAGAACAGACAGCTTCGCAACTTCATACGAGCAACTCCCAACAGCCAGGAAGAGAAGGATCGGACCTTGAATTCCTATGTCAAAAGTGACAGATCGTCAGTATTTGGCAACTCTGAAACCCTAGCAGTAAACTTGCATATTTAAATACACAGACTGAAAAACTTCAGGACCAGGACTTTATAAATACACGACTGGAAACCTAGGAATTGGATCATCAGTCTTAAGAGAAATAATATCCCAGACCAAGTGTATCGCAGGACACCCGTCAAAGAGGAATTACTAGTTTCCCAGGCCAAGTGTATCACAGAACACCGTCATAAGAGGAATTTCTCAGACTAAATTAATTCGAGAGCATATGCACCGAAATTGCTCGCGTCCATCTTAAAACCTGTGCAATGAAGATTGTGTGTCGTAGATTTTTAGATAGGAGAATTTAAGACTTGGGTTGGTCCCTTCTGAATAGAGTGGAATGAGTGAGAGTCACAGTGTGAGTTAGTAAAGGAAATAGATACCACAAGTGAGATGATAGAATAGTGATAGAGGCTGTCTCTGAGATGCGAGAAAATCTTCTCTCTCTCTCTCTCTCTCTCTCTCTCTCTCCTATCTTCTACGACAGATTTTTAAGCAGTCAGACAGTCTACCACATATACATATATTACATATATTATATCTACTCACGGGCACGCACATACACGTGACGACGGTTACACACACAGACGTGGGAAATCTATAACAATGATTATATAATATTTAGAACGAGCTGACCAGCACACTGATTTAATTTATGGGTAAGTTTATTTATCATTATTAAACTTACGACACAACATATAAATTTTTCATCCAAAAGAAAACATATACAAATAGTCATAAAAATCAAGAAAATGCTACAAGGATGATAGCCCCGTTATGCCCTTAACTCTAGGTTTAGCCCACAGCCCCGTTAGGATGACAGATGATGGCCCAAAGAATTAGAGATGCATATGGTTAGGGTCTAATGTTGTCCCCTTTCTAGAAGGTAAGAACTGACTTATGACAGCAGTATCTATTCTAAAGGAACAATTACATTAAGCAGCAAATCTTTCTTCAGGAAAAATTACAAAAAAAAAGAATGAATGCATTAAACCAACGAACATCCTTCCGTCACTTTCACTCGGTTCTCTCACCCTTACCTAAAACTTGATGTTGTTCACCGTCTGGCGCAACCTTAGGACACTTCTCTACAGTGAATCTGGATTCTTTGGATAAAGCGAATCCCAGCTCTACAAATACAGGTTTTCTTCCACTGTTTTCGGGGAGCGTTCGCTTCACCAGTTAAACTTTAGATTTACTTTTAATGTCACTTTGATCAGGTTTGATAAGCAAGTTTAAACGGGCACACAGAGTTCCGAAAAAAAAAGAACACGAGGATTCCCTTAATTTGGAAAGGATGACCAGTGGACAACTGCTCTCAACAGATAGTCTTGGTTCACTATCCACTCTTTCAATAGTGTTGGAAATGTAAATGTTAGTTCTTGCACTTATTCTCGCCGCCAGGCAGCATATACATTTAAATTTGTGGAGCAATATGAACTGGCTCAAAAGCCCAATATATATTTCTAGTCTTTAGGAACCGTTTGTGGGATTTGTATTACTGTCTATCTCTGATGGCATATGCACTGTCAGACGAGTGTTACTTGAAAAAAACCCCACGTGGTTAAAGATAGGAAATGTCTATGCTTCTCACAAGTATGTCCTTTTTACTAAACGCCAGCAAGTTTGGGTTCACCCCCAGAAATGACTGAATGAAGAAAAAAAAACAACATACAATATACTATACAGAATATGTACTCGTTAAGATCTTACATATTAAACGGCAAGCCTACAGCTTGACTTATTATTATTAAAACTTCCCGTGAGATAAGTTATATTAAAAAAAAAATCATAAATCCTCATGAATTTAGGAACACGTGCGTATTCCGTCAACATCTCATGAGGCTTCTAGCATTTATAAGTTAGTTTAGAAAAATATGATCTCGTCTGATTATTTAGCAGTAAAATTAACTTCATTATAGCTACATTATTGTTTAATGCTAGAAATTATAATATTTCTGCTTTCCACTGAAACGCGTCACTAGAAAATAATACAGACTATATAAATTAAGCACTCTTTTCAAAAGAAACTAGTTAAAATGAAATAAGCGACTTAACACTTTATCACTTCACAAAATACTAGATATCTATTATATTTATCTCACCCCAGCACTACGGTAACACCACGACTAGGATAATTAACTAGATAGGTAGTTAGAAGCTCGTCACAAATCTGACGAGAACTATGAAATTCGCTATAAAGCTTCATTCACTAGCACGCGTGTTCCATCTACTGAGATGTTGGAGACTGAAATGAAATCAGATTTCAGCTCTAGGGTGGATATTTGAAAACAAGGGCAAACAATCCCACATTTTCTCAAACTCCGAAATCATCTCCCCTTTACGTGTACAACACCTTACATTTAACATTACCATTACTAGACGTCTTACATAGCTGACACTTCTGCGTTTCCCCACCTCGCGCTGACCAGGCCAACAGTGGGTGCCGTTTGTCGCTGCTATTCCCAGACAGTTGTCTCGAACTGCGACTAAAAGGTGTAAATTATCGCTCCTACCTGAGCGTTCGGCCGAGGCGCTTTCGTTGTGACCGGTGAAAGATGCAGACAATATGACACCTCTAGGTCTCGCGAAACGAATATTCACAGCTTATATCGTCCAGTACGGGGAATGCTGCAGACTTAAGTCTGCTCTATCGTGAGATAAGCGAAAGTCCCAGTTTCGTTTTCACTGACATCTACGCAATAGAATTACGTATCCCAGTATGAGAAAGAACAAGGTAAAGTTTGAGAATACTGAAGAAAATATTTTTCGCACCCGAGTGATGCGAAAAATACAGGAAAAACAAGTACGGAAAGATAATAAAATAAAAAAAATTCGAGTAAGAGAATAAGAAGAAGATCTAGGTAATTTAATGAACAAAACCCACGTGACATTGTGTATTCCCAAAAAAATGGGGTAAGTTGTGAATATTTCTATTTGTCGTAAATTCGAAAAGATAGGACTGAGATAATTATGGTCCCTTTTTTGTATAGGTGATATTGACAGCTATGTGAAAGGAAGGTGTAAGAAGTAGTTTCTGTTTCACGAGGAGGGTGATAGTGTAGAGAGAAAAAGCAGTCTTGGATTGAGTAATTGTTCTAATTCAGCATATCTTGGTTATCTGGTCAGGACTCACTAGAGAAGAGCACACAACTGAATCAAAGTCCAATCCTGTGTCATATAAACACAGTACTTGAGTGCCATTCACGGTCACTTCCTCACAGGGGGGTGATAGAAGTCCTTCTGACTTACTGCCAGTTCCCTCCTTCCCGGCTTCCCTGTTGTAAGACATGCAGCATGATGAGGGGGATTCTTCCTTCTGTAGTCCGCAGTATTGTGGTTACTCATTAGACAAGTTTTACACCACTTTCCTTCCTTCCGGTAAGGTGTCTTATCCGATCTTAGAGGGTTTTTGTCCTTTTGGTCAAATCTTTGTTTGTTTCTTGTGGTATGGTCCTTTTGTTCATATTTGGTATAGTTTTGTGATGATTTTAAGTTTTCACCCTGCTTTTTCTTATTTCCTAATAATTCTGCCTGAGCTGCTTGATATCTCTCAGCAACAGTTACAATATCTCCCAATCTCTCTGCTCCTTGTTCCATGATAAACTTCCTCAATTCTTGAGTCATGGACTCTTTCACTTGCTCCATCATTATCATTTCTTTCAGATCCTGACACTTTCCTAAACTACTCCATTTTTCCAAATAAGTTTCCAGTCTAGCAGAGAATTGGTGATAGTTTTCTCCCGGAAGAAGTTTAGCTGTTCGGAAATTCTTTCTATACGATTCTGAGTGTTTTTCATATCTCACAAGCAATGCCTGCTTTAGAAATTCATAATCTTCCTGGTCATCTCTTGAGAGCTTCAAATATACATCGTAGGCCACACCTCTCAATCCCTGAGATAGTTTAAGACTCCACTTTTCTTTCACTAAGCCATAGGTAGTGGCAAGTCTCTCATATCTATCCAGGTACGACTAAATGGCGTCTTCTTTCTCAACAAATGGGTCCAGATGAAAATTCATGGCCCCACCTGAGGTGCTCTGGATGGAGCTACTCTCCAACTGAGGTGAGCTACCACCATTGTTGCCAGTTCTTCTTCTTCTTCTTCCGTCCTTAGCCACCGACCGTCAAAGCAGTCAGTGGCCATTACGCCTAGTGGCGTCTTAGGGCAACAGCAGATAGGTTTTCTTTGCCATTGTTTCCCATCACACCTATTGGCGTCTTTAGGGCAACGGCAAATCAATCCATTTGTTGTTGTTTCCGTAATCGAAGTGACTGGCAAACGGGTGATCAGCCCGTTGGTATTTGTTGCCAGTAGTTGCCTGAATTTCAAGCTCTTTTAATCTCAACTGATGGTCTCTCTCTGCTTGTAATTTCCTTTCCTCTGCTTCAATTTCCTTTGCCTCATTTTCAGCCTCCAATTTCTTGGCTTCAGCTGCTAATTTCCTTTCTTCAACTTCAAATCTTTTGTTTTCTCTCTCAGCTTCCAGTCTTTTAGCTTCTCTCTCCGCTTCTACTTGCAACTTCCTTTCCTCTCTATCCATGTGTTTGTTCACTTCAGTTGTGACATACTGAATAAGAGCATCACCTGTCATATTTAATTCCTTACCCATCTGCATGATCGCAGTTCTGAACTTCACTAAGTCAGCCTTGACGTTACTTAGAGAGGGTATGTAAATTTACTATATCCAAATTATTGTAATTAAATTTAATTAATTTAATTGAACAAATAATTTCCGTGCAACTTTGTGAGCATCAACTATTTACTGAGTACTAAATGGTACTCCTCCTAAGAAAACAATAAAAAATTCTATTTATGAATTTTTTAAAATTCTTTTTCAAAAATTTGTTTCTTTTGTTATCTATGGGTGGCACAAGATAGAAAGCAGATAGATAAATAGACTAAGTATGATCTTAAGATATATAGAAATATCCCAGGAACGAGCCCCCAGTGTAGCGTGAGGTTTTTTTTGGCTCTAGGATCGGTATAGTTCTGACAATTACAGAAATAGAATTTCTGCAGAAAATGGTGAAGTCCCAGTGTCTGAGAGAACTACTGGTATCACAAATTAGTTACGGCTGTAAATGAACTGATCTTGAAAAATTAGTAGAGTGGAGACAGTCATAAAAATGCCACCCCACTGTGTAACTAACTGTGATATTAAAACAAGGAAACAGATTCCACTTAACAATTATAAAATTGACAAGTCGTTCAAATACAATTTCCTTATTTATTAAGTATGTACACTATCTACTCTTGTGCTGAAGGGTGGATGTTGGAAGAACGAATAAACTTTATTTTCAAAGGGTTGAGAATTGGGCACGCAGGCCCGTCTGACATTCTGCCCTTCCTTTCTCTCGTCTTTTATACTGATTTCATTTATTCTCACATACATTTTACCCATCAATTCAAGGAATTATACGTTATGAAGGTAAAATAATAGCATACTCACATTCACAGTATCTAATTATAAACATGAAATAAAGTATGTTAAAAAATACAAACTAAGTATCACCATGAAACAAAATATGTTGAAAAACACTATCATCATCATTAAACCTACATTCGATATTATATCATTTGTTCGGAAAAATAATCACATTAGGGGGGCAGATAATCAGAACTCATAAAGTAATCGAAAAGTTTACGATTGTATGAATAGGGACTGAGGTTGTTATCTTTCAGATAATGTGGAAGATAGTTCCAGAGATGAGCAGCAGAGTAAGCTAAGCTTTTCTTGAATAAGTCAATCCTAGGCTTGGGCACTTGTATTTTGTTAAGGCGTTGACTGCGTCTTTCACTGTATTTGAACATTGGCCACAGATATGTTGGAGCATTCTGTGACAGGATTTTGTGAACAAATTTAGCTTTGTTGAACAGAAAGCGCTTTCTTAGAGGCAGTATTTTGTGATCTTTATATAGATCTACACACTGTGCTTGGCAGTTGTCAGAAACTAGACGCACTGCACGCTTTTGTAGTGAATGGAGTCTTTTTGTGTTGGACATAGAACAACCATCCCAGATTGTGGAGCAATAGTCAAGGTTTGTTTGTATGTGAGATATATAGAACAATTTACGTGCATCTTCATCTAGGAAATGTTTGATTTTAGCTAACTGGTAAACTTTCTGTGCCGTTTGCTTGGTCAGTGCATGAACATGTGAGTTCCAATTTAGATGCTGGTCAACGACTATTCCTAGAGTTTTATGTTCATTAACGTTTTCAATTGGTAAGGTACCAATATAGATCTGAAGTGTTGTTTTCTCTGAATTTTGTAATTTTTGTCTAGTTGATATTAACATGCACTTTGTTTTAATTATATTAATTAGCATGCGATTTCCGATGCTCCACCTAATCAGATTGTCTGTATCTTTTTGTAACGATAGTTCGAGTGTGTTGCAACTTGTATCACTCGTGTAGACAGTACAGTCATCAGCAAATAGGTCACAGGATGCGTGCTCGACGTGAAGTGGAAGGTCATTAATGTATATGGCAAAAAGTAGAGGCCCAAGAATAGAGCCCTGAGGAACGCCGGTGTTTATTACGGTTGGGTTTGAGCAAGAGTTATTGTAAGAAACTACATGTTTTCTGTCTGACAGGAATGATTTAATTATCGTCACTAGTTGAAGGTTTACTTTTGATGTTTCTAGTTTTCTAATTAAAATAGCGTGATCTATCATATCAAATGCTTTTTTTAAAGTCTACAAAAACTGCCCCACATATGTTATCGTTATTAATATTTAAGTGCCAGTTGTCAATCATCTTAGTTAGAGCTGTGTGACATGAATGTTTAGGTCTAAACCCCGACTGACTATCAATTAGCAAGCCGTTGTTAACTAAGTGTTGTAGTGTTATTTTATGTATGTGTTTTTCTAGTGGTTTGGATAGCGATGTTATTAAGGAGATTGGCCTATAGTTACCAAGGTTATTATTGTCGGAAGAGCCAGGTTTTAAGAGAGGATATACCTTAGCGACTTTAAAGTGCCACGGAAAGTAACTCCGTGCGATACATTGATTGTATATGTATGTAAGCGAATCACTAATAGCTGGAGCCGCATAACGCAGTATTCGATTACTGACTCCGTCAAGTCCTGATGAGTTATTATCTTTAAGTCCTAGAAGATAGTTATATACGTCATTAACTGTCATAAACGGAATGTTGGATGGGATTGTGTTGGTACATTTGTTCTCACAAAATACTGACAGCCTGCCTAAGTCACAAGGTGAATTTGGTATTGTAGATTTAAGACTGTTTATTTCTGCCTGAAGGTAATTGCTGAAGTCTGTGCAAGTAAATGAAGTGTTAGGGGTTGACGAGACTGACAGATTTCGCTTGTTCGCTAAGGTGTTGATTGCTTTCCATATATCTTTACTGTTTGTTTTGTTCTGAACCAAATTTTAAAGTAATTTTTTTTTCACTACGAATTAAATATTGCACTTTGTTCCTCTGTGCTCTGTATGTGTTAAAGTCCTTGTTTTTGTGAGCTTGATCTCTCTGCCTCATGGCGTCTAGCACTGCTTGTGTGATCCAAGGAGATTTGACCTGTCGTTTCACACGAACTTCTTTAGTTGGTGCGTGGTTATCAAACACACAAAGAAAGATACGTTTCCAATGGGCAATGGCGTCATCGGGATCAGGAATCTGGTAAACACTGGCAAGAGGTGCAGTTCGCAAATCATGTAAAAATAGTTCACGGTTGAAATTTTTAAAACTTCTAAATTTAATACTGATATGTTTATTTCTTGGAGCTTTATATTTATTCTTTGACCACGTGCAACATATAGGATAGTGGTCACTCATCGCGACAGTAGGAACAGAGCATTCTATAATGTTTTCTGCACAGGTGACGTAGATGTGGTCAATTGTTGTGGATGATGCATTTGTTACTCTGGTAGGCTGGTTGACTATTTGTTTTAGGTTGTAAGATAGTATGATGTTTTCCCACGTTTGGTTTGTGTTATGCATGTCGATGTTGAAATCGCCTAGAAGAATAATTTCTTTGGCAGTGGTAAATACTTTATCCATCATAGTGGTGAAATCTTCGTACCAGATGGCTCCTGCACTGGGATTTCTATAAAGATACCCGACTAGAAATTGTCCCTGAGTCGGTAGTTTTATTTCTAACCATATGCACTCGGTCTCTGCTGTCTCTAAATCGCTTCTGTGGCGATAACTAATAGAAGTGGAAATATATACAACTATACCTGTTTCTAGCTTTCTACTTGAGTCTCGCCGAACTGTTTTAAAGCCATTTAGGGCAATTTCATCATCTGATATTTTGTCGTTTAAACGACTTTCGGAAAGTCCAAAAACATGAAAATCTTTATTCAGAATTTGTGTAAGCTCAGGAAGTTTGCCTAATAAATGGTAAATGTTCAGGTGGCCCAGCCGTAGACCATCCTTAATTAGCCATTGTGTCTGATAGGTATGCATTTTATTTTGGCGAGTGGTTTAAAAAGGAAAATAACAAAAGCAATTTTAGATACGAAACCTACGAAAATTTAAACTAATTAACGTCACCAAGTAAGTGAAAATACAAATGTTAGTACTTAACGTACGAACACTTGGTACAAGTATTGCTAAAAATTACAATTAACTGAAATTGTCAGTAGTATATTAAAAGAGTCACACAACAGTAGGCACGCACGTTTTCACACCACAACACTAAAATTCTAACAAAGTAATTAAGCAACACTGAGAGAATACGAATTAAAAAAGTAAATAAAATAAAATAAAATCTTGCAAATTATGAAAAAACTGTCGAAGGCCTGTAGCCAATGAAATTAGAGTGTTTTGAGAAAGTAACAAAGTACTTATTACTTTATGCGTCACAGTAATCAACTAATTGTTCACGGGAGAGACGGCTTTGGTCGCAGGGATTAAGTCAATAACAAAAAAAAAATAATAAAAAAATAAAAAAATAAAAAAATTAGTGGATTCATCATCGATAATGGATGTCTCTGTCAGGTATATAGTAGAGCCCCCGTTGCACAGACATCATTAGTGCTTGGCTGAGGGATGCAGGACTGAATTGCATCAGGTATCCAAGTTCTGGGTTCCACTGAGCACGACCAGGAAGGCTACGGGAGGAAGCATGACGACTGTAGATTTCATCTGCAGTGGTTCCAACACTTGTAGGAGATTTTTGAGTCTGGGACATTGTGGCACTGCTTGTTGAACTGTCATATAATGTGTTTGTGAGGGGCTGTCTTATAGGTAGGGGAGGAAACATAACATCGTAACGTTCGGCTTCCTGGCTGTATGTGGCGTTCTGTTTGTTGTTAGGTAATTTGTTGGTTACAGAAGCGCTTCTTTGAGGGGCGGGCAAGGTGTGTTGTGCATTTTCATGAAGGGCTGATCTCATGGTAGATCGGTTTGTGTTCTTTGTGTCTGGTGGGTTGTCGTGTTGCGTTCGCTGCGGGTACTTGATGTTTTTTGCTAGGATGCTGCTACCTAGTTTTGATGTATGTATTTGATCTATGTAAAGGCGTTTCTTTGGTGCTCCAGAGTTGCTTGTGAAGAAAGGAGTGTTGTTGATATAGCCGATGTTGTTGTGTTCACAATAGCTCTGGAGTGTCTTGTTGTTGGTGTCGGCTACGCGACGTTGGAAGCCATAGCAAGGTGGAATAATGGATGACATAAAAATGGAGGTGTTAGGAAATTTTTGTTTTATTGTAGTAGTCAGTTTGGAAATCGCCGAAGGGCTAACGCTGTGTCCATTCATTATGTCGTTGATCCCCACATGTACTGTTGTTCTTGTAATGTTATGATGTATGTCGAACCTATTAATTCTATCAATTAATCTTTCAGTTCTAGCTCCAGGTATCGCTAATACTGAGACAGTTTCCTCTTTAGTAGTAGAAATCCGGTCATTGTATATGCCTTTTAGGAGAGAGTCGCCAATTATAACGTGTGTTACTTTACTACATGGTTGTTGACTCGGCTTTCGTTTTGATTCTTGCTGTTGCCATTGATTTTCCTGGTGTGAATCGTCCTGAATAGTCTGGGTGTTTTCATCGGGTGGTTGTGGTGTCAGTATCTGATCTGGTAGCGGCGTTAATGCCTGTTCATTTTGTACTGAACGCTTGTTAAGGGCGGTAAACCTGTTGCTTACTTTTACACTAATAGGGTAAGCTTCGTGTGCACGTGTATCCTCAACTTTTTTGGTGTTACATTGGTGCTGCTTGCGGCGTTCGTTTGATATATGTTCTTTGGAGGGATCTCCATAAGCTTCAGGTACTGTAAGAGGATGTTCCGAGTGCTGTGTTTTATAAATAGAAAAATCGCTGCGTAGTTGCTCAACGACGTGTTTCATATTGGAATTATCTTCTCTCAGATGCAGTATTTCCTTTTTGAGTAGTTCGTTTTCTGCGCTGATCGATTTATAGACATTAGTCGTCAGATCGGCAATTAGTGTTCGAAGTGTGTCCTCCATTTTGAGCATCAGCTCCTGGCAGCGCTGCGCATTTATCATGTGAGTGACTTCTGGGTGATTTTCCCGTGATAATGATTCATCTGTTTGTGTGCTAGTTTCTTTAGGGCCCATTGGATATTCTATGGCCAGCATAGGTTGAGAAAAAGGAGTATTTGCTACTGTGTCACTCATTGGAAAGTCGCGTGTTGTGGGAGGCAAATTGGATGTATTTGTAGGAGAGTGTATGCTAGAGTTAATGTTGATGATTTCGCTGTCAGCAGATGAGGAGCTGGCAGCTGATGATGTGACGTCTATTGCGAGCTGGGATAAACATGCTGTCGAGTCCAATTTTGTGGTACAAATTATGTTATGTGCAGACTCATTTAAACTGACAAAGTCCGTTTCCAGCCACGACTCAATAACAGTGGCAGTTGCTTGAGCCATTATCTTGTTTTTTGTATGATAAAGGTGCAGAGATAATAGTGGCGTTGTGATGAAATCTTCTACAAAGGCACCTTGTTTATCTGCTCTCGTCTCGACATGGTCATTCTGGTAGTATTTGGTACACGTTGTGCGAAATGCCTCATAATGATATGTATTGTGGAAGAGTACAGTAGCACATTTACCGTCATGAAGATGGAATACAATGGATTTGTAAGTTTACATATGATATATATATATATATATATATATATATATATATATATATATATATATATATATATATATATATATATATATATATATATATATATATATATATATATATATATATATATATATATATAAACAACAACTCTTCCAATTATAGGAACAAAATTATAGATATCAGCTGTGCTGTTAATCAATTACAGAAACTTTATCAGCTGTACTGTTAATCTTGTCTCTCACTACGCTAAATTACTTTTTCTTCCCTGACAGTTAATTTCTCACACTTGCCGACGGAACTGGAACTAATGTATACTCATCTCTTGAAACAATTCTGTCCTTAATTTCTTGCACACAACACCCGCTGATGATCGTTTCGTTAGCCCACCCAAGACTGAGGGGGACTAAGGATTTAGCTCCGGTGCAACCACTGTGCTCCTGCGAAGTTTCAGGCAGCTGGATTGACTCGAACATACGACCTCAGGTTGGATGACACGAATAAAACCCTCTAAGATTTATACAAGCCAGATTTTGACTCGACTAGTGAAGCAAGTCTGCCCGGTCAATGCAGGTGAACAATAAATCAGGCTTGACAGTTTCTCTTCTCCAGTCGGTCGCTAGCTGGCCTTCGTGTTGGTGTGTGTGATTTTGAATAAAACGCGCCCGTTATAAAGCTAAACTCCGGTAAATGCCCGTGTGTAAGGAAACCTTTTGACTGGTTATCTGCGGTTTGGTACATTTTTATTGCCGACAAGCTGATTGGTTATATTCGGTTTGGTACATTCCGTGACAACGTCCCGAAATTTTAGGCTTAAGTTTTTCCTCTTTTATTTTTCCAATTATTCTGTCTGCCTCCATCTTGGGGGAACAAGATGGCGTATACTTCGTTTAATTTATTCTGGCTCAGAGACTGTTGGTGATTGGCTGTGCATATGTATTAACAAAGAAGTGGGTTTACACACACGTTTCACGACAGCATTACATCTACAAATAAAGAAGTTTAATAATCACTTTAAGTTTAACAGTGTAAATTAATAAAGTTGTTTATAAAAAAGAAGCGATGATATTTTTCATCATCGGATGATTGAAACTGTGGTGGAAAGTTTTGAAAAATTGTGAAATGATCGTTGGTTTCGCTGTTAAAGTACTTAACTTCAGGTGTGAGGTCGACTGACGTCTGCTTCAGCCGCTGTTGGTTCCCTTAGGTGCCTTGAAGTGTACTTCTTTACAATAATCAAGTCTGGTGGCTGTAGCAAGTCTCGTGCATTAAGGCTGATGTAACTACAACGGTTGTCAAGCGTCTTCAAGATCCATCTGATGTTGGGGTTAGAGTGGACTTTTGGCAACTTGTACCACAAACTGAAAGGAGACAAATGACTTATAAGTATTGGGTCTCCTCACAAAGTCATTAGGTTACCTTCGCTTCCACCCAACAATTCATTTCCCTCAGATATTTAACCATCTTTTAGCGTTTATTTTAACCCCAGTGAGTCGGGTGAAAGTGTTTTTTGGCGATTGAAATGATATACATCCATATACACTGTTACGGGAGATTTGATACCGAGTTGTCTACGTTGTCTAAGAATATTTTGTTGGTCTCAGCTTTCATAAAGTACAACCCCAGATTCCCATTGTAACTGGTCATTTGAAGTGTGTAGTGCCAATGTATAAATTTGTTTTATTTGAGTCTTGAATAAAGCTCAATCGGAACATGCAAATAACTTGATATACTGAAATAACGCTTCATTTGACGACTTGTAATTTATTACACACTAAAACATACGACAGTTTCCTCTGGAACTTTATGTATTTTCAGTCATTGAAATTGTCACAGAAGAACTCAGCTGGCCCTGAATTGTTGTATGTTATAGCACGACCCTTTGTAGCGACACCTTCGTTAGCATCAGTGCCCCCGAATATTTTGGTAACTCTTCATCAAACGGGAATTTATTTTCACCTGGACTCATTAGCTATGCAACCGTTCCACGCAGATGGCCAACACGTTGGCTGATTAATATGTGGACAGTTTATCTACCATTCATTCTGGTCATCGCATTGATTTAAGGAGAGATTAAATCACGCCCACGGACATCGCTGGAGCAATTATATGGAGTTATTTTCATTAACTTGGCCAGTGATGGGCGTTGCCTTCATCAAACAGATAGTAGCGACCAGGATCAAACAGACACGGAAGTGGTTTCAGGAACGTTGAGCGGGAGACATCAAAAGCAGTAGTGGTCCCGGAAACGAGACGCAAGTTCCCTGGCGGAATCTTCGCACCTCTATGTTAAGCGCTGAACCGATCGAAGACGAATCGGACGCAACGAAACCAGGGGACGGCACCTCTCTTTATTCTGTCGGTCAGATTCCCAAAAGCCTCCTGAGATCTAAAAAGGTGTCAAGTCTATCATGTCCCACTCAACTGAAACTCAATTTTAAATATATACAGATCACGTAGAACGCCATGCTATCATTCAGTGCCAGAGATTTTTAAGATTCACTAGCTATTAGTAGAAAGTTGCTAGATTCCATCTGAAATTGGTGGCTACAAATTGGAGTGTTTTCTTTTTCTGCGCACGGTATAATATATTTGTTAAAGTGATCAGTGGTCTAGTGCTTTCATTTTATTTCACTGGATTTTGTGTTTATTTAATCTATTTAATTATTAAACTCATCCCAAAAGTTCCAGTGGTAAATTTAATGATATATCTATTATAACATTTCCAAAAATAATAGATGTTTAAATGTTAAAGTAACTTTTAAAGTCGCGAAGGAATTTATAATTAATAAATTTAGTTAAGTCCTATATATATATAGATGTGTATTTTAACCATAAGACTCGTGACGTGTTTTCTTAAATACATAATTAAATACGCGAGTGTATATAATAGCCTTAACGGTAAATTTATCGCGCGTTAAGAATATTATTTGATTTTTGAAGTATGATTATGATTGTCATGGGTTTTATATCTTTTTCTCTAGAGTGATCACCTTTGCAATCCCAGCATTATTAATAAATCATACAGAGAGTTTCCATACTCGGTTCTTAAACTTCCAGACAGTTTGATGAGACATTTTTTTAAATTTAATCTTGTGGCGGTCCGGTGCGGCCTAGCCGTCATAATTACATGAAAGAAAGCCTACCCAAGAACATTTAAAATATTATCATCAAATTTAAATTTCAATCTCTGAGATAAACTGGAAGATGAACAGTGCCAGTAGCAATAATTTATGTACGGCTCTAAATGTGAGAGAATACCGATTTACCTGACTGTGACCGAGCCTAGTTTTTCCTCACTGGATTAAAAACTTTACCGGTCAGTGGCTATCATCACGCATTGAAGGATTATACCATCACCTCATTTTTCACCCCTATGTCGAACTGCGTCAGTGCCATCCCATAGACTCTTTTCTTTATAATAAAACACAAGAACTCTTAGAACTTCAAGTCCGGCGATAAGCGGGAATATTTGCTCTCAGTGAAACCTCGCAATATCTGGGGCGGGACATAGAAGGACTAGACAGTTTTCACATGTCAAGAGTTTAATTATTGTGTACCTAATTCTATGGATTGTCTGATGCTGCAATCGGTAAGTGTGTGGTGTATATGAGTATGGATCCTCACAGAGTGTATGAATGACAGGAGATTTATTTTTGCAGAAACCATTTGTCAACTGCCTACCGGGTAATACGTTTTTCTGTATACCCGGCATTGTTCCTTTAAGTGGGATAATTTGTTAACTCTGTTTCATCCCCCCCCCCTTTTTTTTTTCTTTGCTTAGTAAAGGGAAGACACAATTGAGATAACAGTATTTTAGTCTATCACCATACCTAATATTGTAACACCTCTTTTGGAGAAATTAACTTCATTGTTAGGTTACATTACCTATGTTCCTGATAACTATCTATCTTGGGACTGGGTTTACCTTTGTCTAATAAGCGGGAAGGGCTTAGTCGATACCAATCTTCTTTACCCCCATCCTCACCTTGTTAATTGTATTTTCTGTACTTATGATAATTTTTATGTAACACCTGTTGGATGTTGTGATTGATTTAATGATAATAAACAGCATAAACTTATAGTACTGTGTTGGACTACCAAGGCCCAAATTCCTCATATTTGTTTAATTTAGTTTGTATTCACGTGTGTCCGTGTGTTTGGAGACTGGCAAACAATTGTTTGACCAGGAGAGTGGAAGAGAAGATTAAGAGGAACGATTTGTCGTAAATAAGTCTGTCTTTACTCTCCCCAATACTCTGTGAATCAACTATTTATTCGCTAACCTTTTCCTATCACTGAGCTTTTCACCACCATTCTCCACTCTAACTGGACCACTATTCTGACTCATTCTCTCAAAATAAATTTACGACAGAAAGGTAGTATATATTCATTCCAATTTTCCATCTATTCAGTTCCATTTAATGCAACATGTATTATACTTCTGAATCAACAGTTTCTGCTCCAAGCTATTTATATATCCCGATCAGTTGCTCCTGACATCTTTTATTCTTTTATTCACTTTTTAATTTCATCTTAATTTATTTTAAAACAGCACATTTGTAAGGTTAAAGACCTGTTCCTTGTACTATGCAACACATCAAGTCTATAAATGATCTATCTTCCCACGTCAGGGAATTGACATCCCGAAAATATGACTTCTTATAGTTGGGGCAATTCCTACAGCCCATAAACACATTTGATCCACGAACATATTACTTATTTAATACACTTACCCGAGCAGACACTTTGAAAATACAAGTGGCAGTGCCACACTTTCTAAGTGGTGCAATAGCCACACCTCTAGACACAGCTGGACGCTAAGACAGCGTTACACCAAAACTATTTTATTTCGTCATTCCTAGTTACTTATCTCAGCAACGCCACAACGCATTTTTCTATCTTTCATGCATTTAGCTGAGGTACGACATGGTATGGAAAAATTCCGATAATAATAAATTCACCGGGATTGAATTTCACACCATGAAGTGACCCCCAACATATACATACATATTGACTAAAGGGGACCCCCAAGATGCAGCAATAGTGAATGCAGTCAGTGACCCATAGCTGTACTGCTTGCATCAGGACCAGCGAACCAGAGCTGGTCAAGACCGCACTCCACCTCCACGTGGTGGTCCTGGAAACAGTCTGCAGCAGTGCAGTCTGGCTGAGCGAGTGCGGATCGCAATGGGAAGGCAAACCCGGTCCCTAAAAAATGCCGTGCTGAAGTCGGATATGTCGACCGAAAGGTGCAGATATCACAGCTTAGGCGTAAACAGACACAACGCAACCACCGTCCATTTCAGGGCGAACGAGTAAGAAGAAGAATATATATCCA
The DNA here is from genome assembly GCA_024509875.1 of Oreohelix idahoensis. Taxonomy (NCBI): domain Eukaryota; kingdom Metazoa; phylum Mollusca; class Gastropoda; order Stylommatophora; family Oreohelicidae; genus Oreohelix; species Oreohelix idahoensis. The sequence continues at coordinate 60,957 of JAMPIV010000486.1, forward strand.
CACCCGTCGGCCATCCGTAAGCCCGACACATGCTGATCGCCTTTATCAGCGTAATTTATAACCACATTTACACACCCCCCCACCCCCCCACCCCCCCACCCCCCACTTACTCAATAACATACATATGAAATTGACTAAAGTACTTGTATAGTAAATATGTAAAAAAGATGTCATCATCCACTCCCTGCTCTCTATGGAGCTTGGGACCCCCTCTGCTATTGATTCCTTTGTGAGGAAACCCGCACGAAGAAGTCACCAGCTCTTGCAGTGGTGGTTCAAGTGTCACGTTATTTGCAGTGATGAAGTTGCAACCCTCATATGCCACTGTACATCCACAAGCAAATTATACATGTCAAAATGCAAATATAAAATGATAAAATGTACATATTAAATTTACCCCTAGTTATTTCGGGCGAGCGCATAATTTTTGCACAGGAAACGTCATAATATTGTCGGTCAACTGTTTAAGATGCCGTATCTTTCAGGTGTGTTAGATGTGTAAATGGGTGCACTTGAACGTGGATCCTAGAAGGTAATGCGTAAAGTAATGTCTATCAGATACAGGTGGGTGTAGGTGGGCCTTACCAAAATTAGACACTTATTTGCAATTGGTTTTGGCTTTTGAGATGTTAAGATAGACCGCTCCTGATTGGACTTCTCCTCTAAGTAGCAGCCTGGGTGTGTAGGCAAAGATTTCGCTTATAATCTGCAGCGTTCTAAGGCTACTTCACTGATGTCCAGTTTCGTCAAGAAGAAATCACAAACAGCCAGGGACACAGAATATTAGAACCCAAATATAGGACAGGTCATAAGACTGGAAGTGAATTATACAATTAGAAGAGAGTAACCCCAGAGACATTACTTTCGCAATTTCGGCTAGTTTATTTTTGTATATTTCACCTATGCAACTTTTATAAGTATTGGGAACAGTCGTTCTTCGAAATAGAAGGGAAGTGTTGTTAATTACTGACATCGCCGGAAATGATTATGAGATAAGCTCTGGTTCATAGTGTCATAATCAGGTTTGGCTTAAGGACTGGCAATTTTCTCAGGTCACTCTGGCAAGATTAAACACACTTTATCTTTAGGCGACCATCCTCCTAATTCGACAACATTTGTTTGTCTCTTTTATCAGGCGGGACGGAAGAAAATCAACTCGCTTATCTAGAAAAATACTCCGATTGTCAGCTATTGTGAAAACAAGAACCCAGCATGAACAAATTTATGTCAAGGTTTGTTTAATTCCTGAGTCTGTTGTCCAACGCCTTGCTTCGCGTTGACTGTTCCCAGCTAAAAGGATAAACACGTCAGGAGTGAATCTGCTCAGAAACAAAGTGTTATCTGAAATGAGTGCACCTTGTCTAACATAAAATTAGCGGTAAATACTGACGTAGGGGAGAATAGCAAAAGTGAGCAGACAAAATGAACTCACAAATATTTGACGTAATGTCACACAGCCTCATGCACTGCTTCGTATTAGTCGCCTCTAATGAGGTGCCTGAATGAGCAGACATGCTTGTATTTTTTTACCTCCTCGAATTTGTTTACTTCTTTCATAGACTTCTAAAGCAGCTTTATCCCTCCACTATCCAAGGGGTTCCACATGTGTGTGTATTTCACATGCAGCAGTTGGAGTTTATCTCATTGCTCCGCTAATTAGTAGTCCGCCATTGTTTTGTACCTGTACTGTGACTCTACATTTGTTCTGGAGCAGGTTGTGAGCAATGAATTTTTGTATTCTCTCGCAGAGACATAAGTAAGAATCAAGTCTCTCAGAGTATCCTTGCAATGATAACATAGCCATTTTACAAGAAGGTGATCAGAGCACCATATGTCGGCCCCGAACACAACATATACCACTCAACAATTTCTTGAACAGAATCCAACCACAACACGCTTCCAGCTATGTACCTACCCCTATGAAACTGTTCACCATCACCTATCCTACTTGAGTTCCCATCGCTCGATGATGTTAGGAAACTTCTTCTTCCTCCGAGGCCAGATAAGTGGATGATTTGCAGGTACCATTCTTATTCTGGTTTCCATGGCTTCGCCTATGGCTATTGCCGGCCTACTCATAAGTTTCCCTTCCAGTTAGACATCGTTTAAAAAACAACAACTTACGAGCACTTGTAGGTACCACTACAGAGGGAGTGGGTTGACGGGCGAGAGCATTATCGCCACTGGATCAATAGCAGCAACAACAAAATCTCCTCATTTATTCCAAAGAAAAACACAGGCTTCAAAAACAAGGGATGGCTCTATTCTTGTCATTTCTAGAATGCTACTTATGCCTGATCTTGTCTTATGACACAATCTTTGACATCAAACCTAAATGGAACGCAATCTTTTATATTAAATATGTTTACTGCAACCTTTCATACAAGACTAATGATTCAGAAATAATATGGCTCTTCGGAGGCACATACTGGCTGATAAATTTCCAGTCATGCAAAAAACACAAAAATACAAAATAAAAAATACAAAAACCTATCGTTTATTAAATCTTCCATCATCCTATTTTTATTACATTTTTTCCAGTTTATTTATTTATACCTTTCAGCCACTCTTTGTTTCCTTTCCCTATTTTGTTTGTCCAAATTCTCTTTTCGCCTCACGTAATTTCTGGGTTACATTAAAAAGCTGGGTAACTGGTTTTAATCTTCCACAATCTCACGGTTCTGTCACTTGGAGTCGGGAGAGTACTCATCTCTTTAAATTAATGATAGTGATAAATTGGCCGAGCTCTGCGCATGCCCAGAAGCCGGGAACTCGTGTGCACTAAAGCGAAATGTATAATTTCCCAAAAGAGACGATGATATACCGAGGGCCAGAGAGACTGTTGTCTTGTCATGTGATTCGGAATCAAGAAGAATGATTGGTGGCTTAACCCCGGGGGTCTCGCTCATGGTATACTCGAGAAATAGCTGCCTTTGACCCAAGGCCGCGTGTTAGACACAAGCTTGTAGTATTAATGATCTAAGTACTCCAACTTTCAGACACATGACCCCCTCCCTGGGCCCATAGGCGTTGAAAAATTGTATTCTAAAGAAATCACTTTGCTGTAAATCACTGATTGGAAAGTCGGGAGAAATTTTTCCTGGGGAGCATAACTGGAAATTTATCAGCCAGTATGTGCCTCAGAAGAGCCATATCATTTCTGAATCATTAGTCTCCCCTCAGCCACTAAAGCCTAGGGGAATTAGTTCCACAAAATGCCATTTTTCATTTAATTGTTGTTCTAATTTCAAACGAAGTGGACACACTTTAATTTTGTTAATTAAAAGATATTTAATAGTTATAATAAAATAAAAGTTTTTTTTCTTTGTTCTTTCGTTTCCGAGGTCTTGCTTTTTGTCTTGCTGTTGTATTGATAGTGATTAATATCGCTAGTCATTCCCAGTAATGCTTTTTTACTCCATCAGACAAAGATTCGTGTATTTAAGTCAAAACATTCTAATACAAAAAAGTTGTCCATTCTATATCGGAGAACCTCTGCGCAGATTTCACTCCCTTATATCGTTGTGGCCATGGCGCAAGTATGACGATGCTATCTTAATGCCAGGGTCTGATCGATTCTGTCAAACCTTATACTAACCTTCAATTTTCGTGGCTTGAAAGTTTCTACCCGATTCTGGATCGGAGTGGCAGTCCAGACCGGAAAATAATGATATTTTACAGCGTCACTCCCACTCAGGGAATGATCATGTGACAGCTCAGTTAAAAGAAGTCAGATTGCTTTGCGAAAATAACGCAGACGAAAATTGCTATGTTAAAGCAGAATAAGGGCTGAAGAATTTAAAACCTGCATTTCTAGAGAATTAACGAGTCGCGAAACGAAAAATAGTTCGCAGGGTGTCCTCCCATTTATTTATTTATTTAACATTTTTCCTAAAACTAAGCCTGCGGTAAACTGAAAGGAAAAAGGGGTAAAGGATCCCGTTACACGCCCATTGAGGCATATTGGGAATATGGTGTTAGGCCCATATTTTCTTGACCATCGGCACACTAGGGGTGACATGGTCAACATCACGCCGGCCGCCTTAACCTTCCCAGAGTTGCTCTGGTACCCAGTTGGGGCTGAGTCGACCCAGGAGCCGTTTGCGGCCTAAAAAAATCCCACCTCATCTAGGGATCGAACCATAGACCACTGAACTAGGAAGCCAGTGCACTAACCACTATGCTACCGCGGTTCCTGGTAAACTAAAAGCGTTGACATAATTCTACAGTAAAATATACGCGGTAATACAAGTCGCGTTGACATAATTCTACAGTAAAATGTACTCGTTAATATAAGTCTACAGTAAAATGTCCTCGTTAATACAGGTATACAGTAAAATGTACTCGTTAATACACGTCTACAGTAAAATGTATGCGTTGTGGTAATATGAGAGGTTATTGGTGTTATTCAACTAAGTGTAAACAGAGTGAGGTCAAGCTGTGTAAGTCCCTGAGTCTAATTGTTGATGATGTTATATTTTCAGGGTACCTATCCGCTACCTCTCTGAGATCTCACTCTGGGAAATATTTTCTGGGTATGTTATATGACTACGTGTCTAGGGTAATGTAGGTATAGTGATGTGTCAATAAAACAAACACAACTGTAACTCAAGATATATGAATTAAGTAAGACTGTGTGTGAATTTATATAATTATATTACAATTTTTAATATTCCTGAACCTCAATTTTCTGGAACAGGAATTTTCAACTCAAAAGAAATGTTTCTTTATTTACAAGTTTTAAATAAATAGGATGGACATCCTGTCCATAAAATGATAAGTCTAAAATATCAATAGGTTTGTACTCCCTACTGGAATATGTTAACACTGGATAAGAATTCTGTCAATGATTTGAGGGTTTGTGTGTTTCATCATGCCCCCCTTTAATTTCTTGTATTTTGGGTGGAATGATAAGGATGAGTCCTCAAGTGCCAATTTTAATGGACTTATCTTAAAAAGCCTGTCTGTGGTGGTGGCTTGTGAATCTTCAAGAACAACAAGTATTTCAGAGTTCCCCTGGATGCTGATGTGGCAGGAAGCTTGCAGTTATATAAGAAGCTCTCTCTGTGCCCACAGGTTCTGAATTTCCAGGGGTTATGTCACTTTTCAATTTGGCAATTCAACCCTGAAATAAGAAGGTTATGTTCCCCTCTTTATATCATATCTATAATATCATTCCACAATTTTATCAATAATACATTCAAAAGGAGGGTCAGCTACTCGTGCCAACCAATTGCACCAAACCCTATTTTTGTTTGACCATTTTTTTCCAGTGTTTTCATACTGTTCCCATATGGCTGCAACGCCACTGACCCCTTAAACATTGATTTTCTTCCATAGAATCAGATGGGGTATACAATGTTCTTCCTGTGACCTGTTAAATATTTTGTGCAAACATCCTATGTAGGTTTTCATGTGTTATTTGAATACTAATGCACTGCAGAAAACTGCTAGTAGCTTCTGGACTTACAGTCGTACGATTTTTATGGCAATATTCAAACACAATTTAACACATTTTATTTCACTTTCCAAATAAATCTGCTTTAGGCACATTCCTATTTAGGGTGTCGTAATCTCTTCCAACTGGCAATGTCAAACAACATAAAATTATGGCGCACTATCTGTGTGGCCTGTACATGCTAATGAAATATCAATAAACTTATTTATCTTACCGCAAGTAAGGAATAAATCACACAATCACAAGATTGACTGGCGGTTAATGGTTCAAGTTCAGACCGCTATCGTCCAGACGGCAAAGGCATTCAACATCAATGCGTTGCACCTGCTCTCAATCTGTCTGTGTTTTAATTTTTCTCAAATGGCGCACTATGCCAGCAGATTGTTAATTTTATCGTCCCAGCCTAAACTACAATTAACCAATCAGAAACGCGTTAAGAAAATTTAACTTTTCAGAAGGCTATCAAATTCAGCAGTTCAGAAGTGTGTTTGTTCGTCTGTCTCAATTTTATTTATACAATATCCTTGTTATTAATGGGTCGATTTTTAATATTGAAAGTGATTATTAAACAAACAACTGTCTTCTATCTTCCTATATAGGTTTCTTTTTTGTCCCCGTTTTCATATGTGTAATTTTTAAGTAATTATTTGCTCCTTTCACTGAACTAAAATATTAGTAAAATAAATGTTTCTAAGGCCAGATAATTTATTATAAGGGAAATTCTTATGGTATTATATTTAACAATATTAACGCTACAATTCAAGACATCCCTTTTATTTAAACTCTCTTTATTTATAAAAAAAATACATTATCTAAGTTTTTCCAAACACACCGATTAGGCTTGCTTTCCATTTTAAACAACCTCCCCTCTCCCCTATAAAACGAGGTGACAATTTGGTTAGTTGCCAAACTTTACGGCGTTCGTTCATAAATATTTGGGAAGGGTGGAGCGTGTGTGTTTTTGGGGGTGGGACTTTTACGTTTGGTGTTAGAAAATTCAAATCTTTATTTAAATGTTGACGGTTTGATTTGACGATGGCCTTGAGACAAATTTCAAATGCTGTAGTTATTAATAGATTTTAAGAGTACGTTAGTTAATTTTCTAGCGGTTGATTTGCCGTGGCTTCCAGACCAAGGTCAAACATGGAAATTATTTATAGATTTTTTTACGGGGTAGTAGAAAATTCAAATTATTTTGTCCAATTTTTAGCGGTAGGTTTGACCTTGCCCTTGACAAATTTCAAACATAGTAGTAGTGGGTTATAGGTTGTAAATTTACGTTAACTAGATTTTTGAATCGGGGAAATTTGAGCGGGGTGTTACACAGAGTACTTTACTACATGCGTTAACACAAGTCTACAGTAAAATGTACGCGTTAACACAAGTCTACAGTAAAATGTACGTGTTACCTTAAGTCTACAGTAAAATGTAAGCGTCAACATAATTTTACAGAAAAATTTACGCGTTAATACAAGTCTACAGTAAAATGTACATGTTAATACAAGTCTACTGTAAAATGTACGCGTTAACACAAGTCTACGGTAAAATGTACACGTTAACACAAGTCTACAGTAAAATGTATGCGTTAACACAAGTCTGCAGTAAAATGTATGCGTTAACACAAGTCCATAGTAAAATGTACGCGTTAATACAAGTCTACAGTAAAATGTAAAATGTACGCGTTCGTACACGTCTACAGTAAAATGTACGCGTTAACACAAGTCTACAGTAAAGTGTAAATGTGCGCGTTAACATAATTTTTCAGTAAAATGTACGCGTTAACACAAGTGTACAGTAAAATGTAGACGTTAACACGAGTCCACAGTAAAATGTACGAGTTAATACAAGTCTACAGTAAAATGTACGCATTAACATATGTCTACAGTAACTTGTGCACGTTAACACAAGTCTACAGTAAAATGAACGCGTCAACAAATTTCTGCAGCAAAAAGTACGCGTTAACATAATTCTACAGTAAAATGTATGCGTTAACAGATATCCGCAGTAAAATGTACGCGTTAAAACATATCTGCATTAAAATGTGCACGTTAAAATAAGTCTGCAGTAAAATGTATGCTTTAACACATATTTGCAGTAAAATGTACGCGTTAAGACAAGTCTACAGTAAAATGTACGCGTTAACATAAGTCTGCAGTAAAATTTATGCGTTAACACAAGTCTACAGTAAAATATACGCGTTAATACCAGTATACAGTTAAATGAAGGCGTTTAGACCAGTATAATTTTGAGCGAAAGATATACGTCGCAGTTTACAACTGGGCTGTGATATAGCTACACTTTTGATCCTGCTCATATTTCTTCTTCTTTCTACCCACAAGTGCCAGTGTAACAAGAGATGAGAAAACTCCCAGCTGATAGATATGACACACATTGAAGAAACCTATTGTCCTTGTTCTACTCCCAGGTGATAGATATGACACACAGTGAAGAAACCTATTGTCCTTGTTCTACTCCCAGGTGATAGATATGACACACATTGAAAAAAACCTATTGTCCTTGTTCTAGACTCACAGGTGATAGATATGACACACATTGAAGAAACCTGTTGTCCTTGTTCTAGACTCACAGGTGATAGATATGACACACATTGAAGAAACCTATTGTCCTTGTTCTAGACTCACAAGTGATATATATGACACACATTGAAGAAACCTATTGTCCTTGTTCTAGACTCCCAGGTGATAGATATGACACACATTGAAGAAACCTATTGTCCTTGTTCTAGACTCACAGGTGATAGATATGACACACACTGAAGAAACCTATTGTCCTTGTTCTAGACTCATAGGTGATAGATATGACACACATTGAAGAAACCTATTGTCCTTGTTCTAGACTCCCAGGTGATAGATATGACACACATTGAAGAAACCTATTGTCCTTGTTCTAGACTCCCAGGTGATAGATATGACACACATTGAAGAAACCTATTGTCCTTGTTCTAGATCACAGGTGATAGATATGACACACATTGAAGAAACCTATCGTCCTTGTTCTAGACTCACAGGTGATAGATATGACACACATTGAAGAAACCTATTGTCCTTGTTCTAGACTCCCAGGTGATAGATATGACACACATTGAAGAAACCTATTGTCCTTGTTCTAGACTCCCAGGTGATAGATATGACACACATTGAAGAAACCTATTGTCCTTATTCTAGACTCACAGGTGATATATATGACACACATTGAAGAAACCTATTGTCCTTGTTCTAGACTCACAGGTGATAGATAAGACACACATTGAAGAAACCTATTGTCCTTGTTCTAGACTCCCAGGTGATAGATATGACACACATTGAAGAAACCTATTGTCCTTATTCTAGACTCACAGGTGATAGATATGACACACATTGAAGAAACCTATTGTCCTTATTCTAGACTCCCAGGCCAAGAGTTGGAGAGGGAGACCAAAAACACACGGAAAAGAGAACCGAATACAGAAATTAAATGGATGAGAAAGACGTGGAAAAACCTGAAACTGGTGGCACAGGACAGGAGGATTTGGAATAAGTATGTTGAAGGCCTATGCTCCTCAGGGAGCTGAAGGACAATAATGAAGGTTGACTTACGTGCATTGCATTTATTCTCATAATCTCTGTCTTTTCCCTGTGTATTTTCAGACCCACTTGTTGTGACCTCTCAGCAAGAAATGATAACAAGGTTGAACTTGAAGAAACACCACTAAAGGATGTAGAATCGTACACATATCTTGGCAGTAATATAGACAAAGTTGGAGAAACAGACAGTGATATCAAAATAACAATACAAAAAGCAAGAGGAGCTTTCATTGCATTGGGAAACATATGGAGAACAAGAAAATAAGAAGTCCAACACGAAAATAAGAATCTTTAACTCAAATGTCAAGTCAGTCCTATTGCATGGCTCTGAGACATAGAGAACAACAAAAACAACAACATAAAAGGTACAGACTTTTATAAACGGGTGCTTGCGTAGAATAGAAGGACTGAAATGGTATGACAAAGTCACAAGTGTGGAATTGATGACAAGAACCAGACAAGTGCCAGTGGAACAAGAGTTGAGAAGAAGACGATGGCGATGGATAGGACACACATTGAGGAAACCTGTTGATAGCATTACAAGGCAGTCCTTGTTCTGGAATCCACAGGGAACGAGAGGCAGAGGTAGACCAAAAATCACATGGAGAAGAGAACTGGATACAGAGGGGAAAATGATGAGGAAAACATGGAAAGAACTTGAGCTGATGGCACGTGACAGGAAGACTTATCATGTGTTTGTTGAAGACCTATGCTCCCTGGGGAGCTAAAGGGTCTTGATTGATTGACTGACTTACGTGATAAAAAGTTCAATACAAAATTCATTTACGTGATGACGTTCGTGAACGTAATTATGTTCAATAAAATTGAAAATAGTTACGTGATAAGTTCCTTTACGTGGCTTGAGTTACACGAAACCCATTTCAACCCAATAAAATATGTAACCGCTTCTCCAACATGAAGAAGTATGTTCTTAGTTATCATCATAACCCTCCTCCCCCCACACTTCAACAAACTTATGCCAAGTCATCTTGACCCTTGGCCATCAGCTCAAGGTATCTCCGTGTCTTCTTCATTCTCTTTATGTATGTCACCAGTTCTCTTCTCCATGTGTTCTTTGATCTTCCTATACCTGTCTTACCCTTTACATTCCTGAACCAGGACTGCCTTGTAATGCTATCAACAGGCTTCCTGAATGTATGTCCTATCCATCGCCAACGTCTTTTTCTCATCTCTTGTTCCACTGGCACTTATCTGGTTTCTTGTCATCAGTTTCACATTAGTGATCTTGTCATCAGTTCCACATTTGTGATCTTGTCATCAGTTCCACATTAATGATTTTGTCATCAGTTCCACATTTCTGATCTTGTCATCAGTTCCACATTAATGATCTTGTCATCAGTTCCACATTTGTGATCTTGTCATCAGTTCCACATTTGTGATCTTGTCATCAGTTCCACATTAATGATTTTGTCATCAGTTCCACATTTCTGATCTTGTCATCAGTTCCACATTAATGATCTTGTCATCAGTTCCACATTTGTGATCTTGTCATCAGTTCCACATTTGTGATCTTGTCATCAGTTCCACATTTGTGATCTTGTCATCAGTTCCACATTAATGATTTTGTCATCAGTTCCACATTTCTGATCTTGTCATCAGTTCCACATTAATGATCTTGTCATCAGTTCCACATTTGTGATCTTGTCATCAGTTCCACATTAGTGATCTTGTCATCAGTTTCACATTAGTGATCTTGTCATCAGTTCCACATTTGTGATCTTGTCATCAGTTCCACATTAATGATCTTGTCATCAGTTCCACATTAGTGATCTTGTCATCAGTTCCACACTAGTGATCTTGTCATCAGTTCCACATTAGTGATATTGTCATCAGTTCCATATTAGTGATCTTGTCATCAGTTCCACACTAGTGATCTTGTCATCAGTTCCACATTAGTGATCTTGTCATCAGTTCTAAATTTGTGATCTTGTCATCAGTTCCACATTAGTGATCGTGTCATCAGTTCCACACTAGTGATCTTGTCATCAGTTCTATATTTGTGATGTTGTCATCAGTTCCACATTTGTGATCTTGTCATCAGTTCCACACTAGTGATCTTGTCATCAGTTCCACACTAGTGATCTTGTCATATCACTTCAATCCTTTTTTTCTATGCAAGCGCCAATTTATGAACGTCTGTAGGTTTTTAATGTGTTTCCCCGCCCCAGTTTTCCAATTCTTAATTATGCATCATATTTTTTTTTCTACAACCCTCAAACTGCTGTCTTCTTAGCACACTTCATCACAGAAAATGTCACACAGATCACTACTCCATCGACCCAAAAGACCTTTGTCCCATGATGCAGAGCACAGCAGTTTTCTAGGATTTACTTTTTTCTTCATCTGTTAACGCGGGAAGACAGCTACCTGGGAATAAAGCAGACGCATGAAGAGAGAACCTCACATCGGTGGCAGCCCTCATTAAATGAATATGTCACCGGAAATGACAGGCCCCGTAAAGTTCTTGATGACATTGAACGAGACAACCTAAATAAGGACCACCTGATATTTGACCCCTGTCTCATATTCCGCCATCCTATCTACTTGGTCGTAATCTATTCCTGCTTCGGCGCACGAATACCAGGCCGGCGAAAATATTTCTTCAGCGGCGTTTCTTTAAGTGGGGCCTATTTGTTCGTGGACCACGTGTAGTCCCCCGGGGTCTCTGAAGAGGCAAAGAAAGAATAGAACAACTGTACCCTGTGGCATGTCGTACATGGCGACTAATGTGAGGTTGTGCAGGAGGCTGCCAACCTCATCACGTAAAACTAATAGCTACAGAAACCGCCGCTGAAAGAAAAAAGTGAATGCTTGGCGTAGGCTACCTGCAAGTGGAACAGTTGTCGTAGTGGATCCATGTTCCGTCAGGAGCGTAAAGAAAAATAATGATTTGTTATGTGGATAAATGTAAGCACATATATGAGTATGTTATGTGGGTAAATGAAAGCACGTATATGAGTAGTATATGTGGGTAAATGAAAGCACGTATATGAGTATGTTATGTGGGTAAATGAAAGCACATATATGAGTATGTTATGTGGGTAAATGAAAGCACGTATATGAGTAGTATATGTGGGTAAATGAAAGCACGTATACGCGTATGTTATGTGGGTAAATGAAAGCACATATATGAGTATGTTATGTGGGTAAATGAAAGCACGTATATGAGTAGTATATGTGGGTAAATGAAAGCACGTATATGAGTATGTTATGTGGGTAAATGAAAGCACATATATGAGTATGTTATGTGGGTAAATGAAAGCACATATATGAGTATGTTATGTGGATAAATGAAAGCACGTATATGAGTATTATATGTGGGTAAATGAAAGCAGGTATATGAGTATAGTATGTGGGTAAATGAAAGCACGTATTTGAGTATGTTATGTGGATAAATGAAAGCACATATATGAGTATGTTATGTGGGTAAATGAAAGCACGTATATGAGTATTATATGTAGGTAAATGAAAGCACGTATATGAGTATGTTATGTGGGTAAATGAAAGCACGTGTATGAGTATGTTATGTGGATAAATGAAAGCACCTATATGAGTATGTTATGTGGGTAAATGAAAGCACGTATATGAGTATTATATGTGGGTAAATGAAAGCACTTATATGAGTATGATGTCGATGAATGAAAGCACGCATATGAGTATGTTATATGGGTAAATGAAAGCACGTATATGAGCATGTTACTTGAGTAAATGAGAGCACGTATATGAGTATGTTATGTGGATAAATGAAAGCAAATATATGAGTATGTTATGTGGGTAAATGAAAGCATGTATATGAGTATTATATGTGGGTAAATGAAAGCACGTATATGAGTATTATATGTGGGTAAATGAAAGCACGTAAATAGAGTATGTTATGTGGATAAATGGAAGCACGTATATGAGTATGAATGAGAACGAGAGAAGAAAAAAAATGAGAGACTTGAGAAGCAATATCTGCGTGACTGTCGATGTAGAATGTCGACTCTATAAGAAGAGGATGTCGACGGCATGGCTTTCACCATGACCACTGATTTAATAAATAAAGTATGGCGATGAGAGAAGACTGGGACATATCGCTAACTTTATGACAGAGGTATATGTGGTTATACCAGAGCGAACGAAAAAGTTCAGTTAACTGGTTATTGATTGGTGTTCGATTGGCTAAGGTATTAGAGTGCTTGTCTCTACTGGGTTATAGGATCGAAACATGAAAACGTCACGATCATGTCTACCTAGCCGTACATGGGCACCTGACTCTGCTCTTGAGTTAGGGAAGACAAAAACCGCGAGGAAGGAAACTAATCACCTTACCTCATCAAGCTAGACCTAGTATAATGAAATTTCTTTCACTCCTCTACGGCAGTATCGACTATGGGACTACCTTTACGTTTTTCTCATTATTTGTCTAGTTTAACTAATAGCGTTATTAATCTTCTAAACTGTCGAAGGCACAGCTGCATGCAAACCTCCATTTTGACACGCCCTTGACCTTTCATATCCCATTCCAGTTGGCTATTTCTTCAATACCTGTCAGAGAACTTGCATATCTCCAACTTCTTTTCCCTCTATTCTCCCCCTGACGCTTTCGTCCATGCAACTCCTCTTCATTGGTATCATGCCTTGTTCCAGAAAGCAATAATAAAACGGAGTGGGACGACCCAGCAAAGATCACCGTAGCTGACATGCGATCGGGTCGAGTTTGACAGCAGACGTCTCGCACGTGAGACCCAAGATGCAGACGTCATTTCTTGAGGTTGCTGTATTAATATCCTGTTTATTACTTTTTTTTTTTTTTAGTTCATATTTTGAGAGGTTTCGATGACCCAACCAGAAAGACCTAAAAAAAATATAAGGAAGAAAAAAAACATGTTGTCTTCCAAGTCTTCATCATCATCATCATTGTCACGAAAGGCGTTTGTTGATGTTGTTGTAATCTAAAGTTATTCTGGACCAAAAAGATGTATCATATGATACCAGGATAGTTTCAGATAAGAGACTGGTCTTACAAGAAATACCCCCTTTTCTGAAAAGAATCAGGGTGTATTGACATCAAAGGTAGAATCCAGCTGTATAAACCTCCAGGTGTGATGAGATTGGATGTCCTGAAAGTCTATTTGCTCCCTTTCACGATTATCCCCTGATATTATGTGTTATTATTTTCTATTATGGCTAATTATGTTAGGGGTACTGATTATGGTCTATCTATATATAATATGTATAAACAAAACTTGGAACTCAATTTAAATAATTTTAGCAAGTCTGATGGTACATATTTACAATTTATTTAACCTATACCGTTTCTCTTTTCGGTTAGGTAACTTATAATGAATCAAATGTATTTACATAATGAAATAAATAAGCATGGAATATCAATTATCAAAATGAATCAATATGATGAATTTCACCTTTTGATTAACCCTTATCTAATACATATATGTTTTGTCACTCTTACTAGACTGTGAAGTAGTAATTATCAAATTTATGTCCATAAGGATTCATCATACACTGTATTTTTATCTTTTTATTGTATATATTAGAGGTAGAGTCTGAATAGGCTGACCAGTGTCTTGGTTTTGCCACTTATCTTCTATGTAGAAATCAATCACTCTCCCGCCATGGACTAACACGTCTGTGAATTGCCAGGCAGTAGACGCTGGGTATCTGGCTCCAATGACTTCAAGAGCACTTGCACCTCAGAGTTCAACAGAGATGGATGATTCATGCACTTCTGGTAGTTTGCAGGATAAAACCTGGAATACAAATAATCACAACCCTTGTATGATCCAGCACTATTCTGTCCTCACACACAACGGACATAACAAACAGTGTCAGACATTGTGCTAACATATGCACAGGACAATTTACCTCAATACCACTCACAGCCAGTTCACTGTGACTACACTTTCCTTATAAATCCTAAGTTAGATCCAGTTGTCCATGATCCGCCTTCATACAATGATTTAGTCTAGTATAAAGCACTAAGTAATACCTTGATCAATTCCTTAAAACAATTCCTGTCATCCTTCCTTATGTTCCTGGTAAATGTGACGTTCCTTTAAGAAATACCCCTTCAAACACTTTGTCAAACTTACAGACGTACTTTGGCCATCATTCTCAATTATTCTACACATTTTACAAGGCTGGCTTTCGATTCCAAGAGTTTACACATGCTATACACTTCCTAACGCACAAATGGATTAATCACAGGAAAATTACATAATTATATATATATATATATATATATATATATATATATATATATATATATATATAAATATAAATATATATAAATATATATATATATATATATATATATATATATATATATATGTGTGTGTGTGTGTGTGTGTGTGATGGGGCCGAAAAGGAGACGCCCGCCCCCTACCTGTTTCTAGGCAGATTATTTTCGATGTGCGCGAAGCATTCTGGGTTGTGAAAAGTCTGAAGTAGAATATATGTAATGAGGCCATAATAAAGCCTGAGAATTAATTGTGGTGTATAGTTGTGAGTCATATTTGATATTCGTGTGTTATATTAAATAGCTGTAGGTTTTATTAGTGTTTTCGCTATTCCTAAAGCGATAATCGCGTGTGATATTTAAGTAGCCAAGATTAATACGCCCAGCGCGCAGTAGCTTGAGTGAGTAGGCTAGGGCTTATAAAAGAGAAAGCGGCCGGCAAGCGGGCCTATGTTGCCACAGCCGCCCAGAGAGAACAGACGAAGTTAGACAGACAGAGCCAAGCTGTAAATGCCTTGAGCACATTAGCATCGGGCACTGTTGGGTGTTTTGTTTTGTTTTGTTTTGTTTTGCTATGTTCGCTAGTTTATTTGTTTAATGTTTGCTTTGTCACTGAATGGGTTGTAAAAATAAATATAGCCCCTGCCTCTAGAATCAAGAGTTTTATTGTTGTTCGGGTCGGTGCGAGTGTAAGCAGGAGAGTGATCACACATCACAATATAATCATCATCATCATCTCGCCCACCCTATCACAATTGGCGTCGTCGACAGGATAAGGCAGACAGTGACACCGAGCAAACAGCGAACGAACAAATATAGTAAACACCCAGCAGTGCATTCCTGCAGCAAGATGGCTAATGCACCTGTGAAGATATTGTACGTGAAGGAGCCAGAGATAAGGTTGTTTAGTGGAGAGGGGAGACCCACTTGGCAAGAGTTTGTGGAAGATGTGGAAGCCGCGTGGAAGGTGGCACCTTTTTGTGCAGAAGACAAGTTAGACATGATCTGGAACAACGTTACACCATGGGTATCTAGAGAATTACGGATGCATGGTGGAGCCAAGGCCAGCCCTGAGAAGTTACTGGAAATTGTCAAAAGAGCCTACAGCGAGCAAGAACCAGTCAGTGAGATGACCAGGAATTTCCCTTGGAAATATGCTGTTTATGGTGAAAGTAAAAAGCCTGAGACACTGGTCCAGATAGCAAGTGCAGAAGTTCAGAAGGAGAAGGAGGCACTCAGAGCAGAATTATCCTTCCTAAAGTCTCAGATAGCACAGATGTCAGAGGCCAGTTCGCCAGCACAAGAGGAGGTGCAGAGAAAGAGAGCACCATGCCAGCCGCGGGAACAGCCAACGCAAGACGAGGGGGTGTGTCCGCGGGAACAGCCAACGCAAGACGAGGAGGTGTGTCCGCACGAACCTCAACTAGACCTTCTTGTGTGTGAGAGTCAGGCTGTTGTCAAGGAAAGTTGTGAGCTGACAGCACCAACAAATGCAGTTGCACCAACAAGGCGAAAAGGGATGTGCAAGTGGTATAGTGTCCATAAGGGATGGGGGTTCATCACGCCAGATGATGGAGGTATTGATGTATTCGTACATCAAACCAAAATCTTCAGAAAGGGATTCCGGAGTCTGGCGAGGAATGAACGAGTAGAGTTTGACAGCAAACCATCGGTCCAGGGCATGGAAGCAATTTATGTATGCGGCATTGGCGGTCAAGAGTGTAAGGGCAGCAGAAAGCGACCCATGGCACAGAGGAAGCCCAGAAAGATAAGATGCTACAATTGTGGAGACCTGTCAGACCACATGGCAGCCAAGTGCCCTCAAGGCCCGCTTCCGAAGAGATGTTTTGGATGCAAATCCCCAGAACATTTGATAGCTGCCTGTCCCTCAAAGAGCTCTTTCCCGAGACGTGCTACCACAACCAGGTTTCCTTCCGGGTGCAAGCCAAGAGATGACCGTGACAACTGTCACCCTAAGGGCGCCGAGAAGATTGGTAGTTGGTTAGGGGAGGAAACTCGTCTTAAGCAGAGAGGAGGGAGTGCAAGTCAAGGTTCAGAGGAGGAGACACATCAAAAGCAGATAGTGGGGAATGTTGGCCACCGTCCACGCAAAACGAGTGTCAAGCACGTCAGGAGCAATCCCCATACAGATTCGACAGCTACAAGTACTGACAGGCAGACGTCACCTGCAGGCAGCGATGCGGCACAAGTGTGCGAGTCTTCTAGACCACAGCAACTGCCAGCCCGACAACGTACAACTGGGGACATAACGACCAAGAGGGTCCCCAGCCGAGTTATACGGAATACAGAATCTGAGCCCAAAGCATCGCCGCTCAGAAAGTGTCCTGCGCAGCATCAACGATCTGAGAGGTTAAAAGTGAAGCGCCGGAGGTAGTGATGTTGTCGGGACGACAACAAAATCAGGAGGGAGATGTGTGATGGGGCCGAAAAGGAGACGCCCGCCCCCTACCTGTTTCTAGGCAGATTATTTTCGATGTGCGCGAAGCATTCTGGGTTGTGAAAAGTCTGAAGTAGAAGATATGTAATGAGGCCATAATAAAGCCTGAGAATTAATTGTGGTGTATAGTTGTGAGTCATATTTGATATTCGTGTGTTATATTAAATAGCTGTAGGTTTTATTTGTGTTTTCGCTATTCCTAAAGCGATAATCGCGTGTGATATTTAAGTAGCCAAGATTAATATGCCCAGCGCGCAGTAACTTGAGTGAGTAGGCTAGGGCTTATAAAAGAGAAAGCGGCCGGCAAGCGGGCCTATGTTGCCACAGCCGCCCAGAGAGAACAGACGAAGTTAGACAGACAGAGCCAAGCTGTAAATGCCTTGAGCACATTAGCATCGGGCACTGTTGGGTGTTTTGTTTTGTTTTGTTTTACTTAGTTTTGTTTTGCTATGTTCGCTAGTTTATTTGTTTAATGTTTGCTTTGTCACTGAATGGGTTGTAAAAATAAATATAGCCCCTGCCTCTAGAATCAAGAGTTTTATTGTTGTTCGGGTCGGTGCGAGTGTAAGCAGGAGAGTGATCACACATCACAATATAATCATCATCATCATCTCGCCCACCCTATCACATATATATATATATATATATATATATATATATATATATATATATATATATATATATATATATATATATATATATATATATATATATATATATATATATATATATATATATATATATATATATATATATATATATATATATATATATATATATATATATATATATATATATATATATATATATATATATATATATATATATATATATATATTTATATATTTATATATTTATATATTTATATATTTATATATTTATATATTTATATATTTATATATATATATTCATTCTAACCCTCAGGCAATACATACAAGCTGTAACAGGCTGTTAATGGGCATCTAGGTCTGCCAGGCAGATGCGGTTGGCAAAGGTACAAAACGTTTACACTGTTACCGCTTTCTTATGTTCAGCTGTATTTTTAAAATGTTGTAGCCTCAATTGAGCCAAGGGCAAGGTCTTATAAACTAGCACATCCGCCGTATCGGATGGCATGGGGCAAAAAGGGTGTTAAAAATCTCAAAATGAGGCATAATTTTGCCTTCTGTTCAATTAACAAAATTTTTAATATTCATTATCTTTCTTATTTATGGGGCGATTTTTGTCATTTAAAGCTTGAATTATTCTCTAATTATTCTGTATTGATCTATCTACTAATTGGTTAGTTTGCAAAATGCATTTTAATATATGCATGCTTTAACTAGCTAAATTGGGACTAACCTGATGTAACGAAGCCCTGTCCCTCAATATTTCTATCTCACTAAAATACTATTCGAGAAAGTTTTTACACCTACCTCTAGCGTAACATTCCCGTTGTTGAATTGTATAATCCTTTTCGGTGATACTTCTTTATTCTTTCCAAAATTAAATGGCATTGTACCATCGGTTACACAAAATGGGCCTCCATGTTCAAGCCTAGTACGTTTTACATTACACACCAAGAATGATGCGTTTTCATTGGTTAGTGTATCAGAGAGTTCTCAACATATGGCGTGCGGTATGGTCAGATTTACTCCTAAGTATACAGAAAACCGTGTTGTGAGACAGACTAAATCACGACAATCATTATTATCGTTTTTAATGTTGACTCTTTATGGAGCATAGAGACACCACTGTAGCTAGTCCAACTGTGAGAAGCCCACACAATACATCCACACATGATGAGATTACCAGCCTCATACACAACCTCATATTAGTTGCCTTGTACGACATGCATGAGGGAGCATAGTGCTGTTCTTTCTTTGCCTCATCAGAGACTCCTGAACATGATGATGATGAATATTTTCCACTATCTGTCTTCAATTCTGGACCTCTAACTCTGGGGATATATCTTGAATCCGTAATAAGCTGTTATCTGTTATACATTTCTTATGGGCCGAAGGGCGAGAAGCCGATGGCCGCTCACATAACAATGACAAGAACAATAACAATATATTTCTTAAAGCACAAAAATATCGTCAGGGAACGTATCTCGAGGCGTAGGCCAAGTGTTCCCAAGATTTTCCTTCCCGTTCACCCTTGTCTTTTAGTAAACCTTCCCGTTCACCCTTGTGTTTCAGTAAACCTTCCCGTTCACCCTTGTCTTTTAGTAAACCTTCCCGTTCACCCTTGTCTTTTAGTAAACCTTCCCGTTCACCCTTGTCTTTTAGTAAACCTTCCCGTTCACCCTTGTCTTTTAGTAAACCTTCCCGTTCACCCTTGTCTTTTAGTAAACCTTCCCGTAACCTATATTCAATTGAGAACATGACTGACAATCTTGCTTCACAGAGACAAGTTGTTATAATCGGAACTTGTTTTTTTTTTCTGGAATATTCAAATAGTTATTTCTCAAATATTCCTGGTATCTCGTTGACAACCTTCTCGTACTACTTGACTAAACCTACGCTCAAGCAAATCTTCTAATATTATTATACTCAATCTAGCAATCCTCTAAAGTAGCTGCAGTTGAAATAAACAAGAGTCGGCCATATGTACAATACGGTCTTAATAAAGAATTCAAAAACAAAGTAATAAGGGCTAAGGATTTGAGTTTGGTTAAAACCAAGTCTTAAATCCTAACCTGAATACTAAGCCTTCGGAGCTCCAGTGGCACAATCGGTTAGCGCGCCGTACTTATAGACAGTACCTTCCCCATGCAGGCATGGGATAAGTTATGCGGAGGTTGTGAGTTCGATCCTCACCTGGAGCAACCCAATTTTTTTTTTGTGTGTGCCACAAGATGTCATAGCCAGTAGCAGCAGCTTCCACTACAGATAAGTGCTTCTACGGTATTCACCATGTGACGTATTCTTTCCAGAACGTTGTCTCCATTACAGCTGCTCTGAACGCATCACGATTCTGGGCAAGTCGACCTGCATCAGCCAAAGACAAGTTCAGACTCTCTGTGATGTCCTGGGTCCACCGTCGTCTAGGTCGACCCCTTCCCCTTTTTCCAGGGACCATGCCTTCCATCACTGTTTTTTTTTCAGACTATTATGTCTTTTTATATGACCAAAAAATTTCAGCTTCCTTATTGCGATGGTATTTAGGAGCCAATGTTCCTGTGCGTTTAGTGAGTGCAGTACTTCTCTGTTGGTCTTTTTTTCTGTCCAGGGTATTCTCAACATCCTTCTGTAGCATTTCATTTCGGTACGCGCCTAAAATAGCATCTGACACCCAAATTCAGCTTCTGGCCTTCACGTGTGGCTCAGTTTGACCCGGCAGAACTGCTTCCACTGACAAGAGAAGGGTTGAAGGCCAGCCACTGGCGCCTTAAAGCCAACAACTTCAGGCAGATAGGGCTTGTGATCCTTGGTTGGTAGCCTTTCTAAGATAAGATAAAACTGATTTCAAACCGCCGCTGCCTTTGCTGGAAAATCCGTTTACGGGAAAGTCTTTGGGAGTAAACCCTGAGGATGAATCCGTAGTTTGGGTCCCTAAGGCCGTCTAACATGCATGGAGGCATATTTGAAGTCAACCTTATATGACCACCACCTAAGCACAGTGCTATAGTAAGTAGATTGGATGTGAACCTCTGTCTGTGAGGTTAATTACACCCTCATTGACTTTTGAAACCATCCACACATTTCCAGGGATTCCCCCTGTGGTGAAATATGTTGAGAACCCAGCATGCACACTAAGCTTGGAGTAGTCACTTGAGCCCCAGACGTAAGTCTTTTACCTGGTTGTCTGCATGCAGGAGGATCTCACTATTAAGCCCATGACTGGCATGGGGAAGCTTAGAAGTGGCTCTGTATAGACGTGACGAGTCCTTGGGAGAGCCCAGTGCGACGGTATTGTCTCCCCTGCTCTGTAATAGAGGTCCAACAATGATCAAACTTAGAGTGTAAAAATGAGGGTCTTCAAAGATATCAAACTTCGCTCAAGGCTGAGATATAAACAGAAGAATAATGATTCTACTTGAGTAGGCCTCATAGCATTTTACAGAAAAGCAAGAATAACAACTGAGATCATCTAAGATTTCTTAACTTATTATTCTCTCGTCCCTTCTGTGACGAAATATTGACCCTTATTTTCTGAGCCGCCAGCTAAAGGGGATTCAGCAACTATTCATCTAATAGCTCTATATGGTTATGTCTTTAAAACAATATGAGCATATGGGTGCAGACATATAATTTACTCAGTAGTGATTAATCCAACTATATATTTATAGTTACAGAAAAACAGGTTTAATAATCATTTGTGCGTTAACAATGAAAAATAAATAAAGTTGATTATAAAAATGAAGCGATGATATTTGGTAATGTTAAACTTTGGTGAATAATAGGAAAAATTTTGAAATGTCCATTGACTGTGCTTGTATGTTACTTAACTGCCGGTGTGGGGTCATTTGGCGCCTACTTCAGCCGCTGTTGGTTCCCACGGGTGCTCTGGACTGGTCCTTCTCCTCTTCACTAGTCAAATCTGGTGGCAGTAGCACGTCCCATCAAGTAAGGCTGAGGTAACTACAAAGGTTGTCAAGCGTCTTCAAGCACTTCTGATGTTGGTGACTTGCGTCGACTGCTGCCAACTTGTACCACAAACTTGTACAACAGACCAAGAGAAAAACAGATGCCTCTTTTGAATATTGGGTCTCCTGATATGAGCATCAGGCGACCTCCGCTTGCATCCACCACTTCATCTTCCTCAGAAATATTATTCTGCCTGTGCATTAATTTTAACACCAGTGAGTCAGATGAAAGTGTTTTTGGACATCGGAAGGGGACAACTGAAATATACATAAACATACATATAAACTTTACTAAAGTGTTAGTATAATGAATATCTTCACCATTATATCATCATATACTCCCCGCTCTCTATGGACCTGGGGCCAACTCTGCTGTTGGTTTATTGTGAGGAAACCAACACGAAGCAGTCGCCAGCTCTTGCAGTGGTGGTTCATGGTTCAAGTTATTTCCAGTGATGAGATTGCCAGCCTCATATGCAACTGTACGTCCACAATCAAATTATATATGTCAAAATGCAAATAAAAAGTGATAAAATATACCTATTACAACTTACACCGATTATCATGCGAACACAGACTGTTTGCACAGGACACGTTAGAATATTATTGGGAAACTGATTTAACGATGCCGTCACTTCAGGTGGGTTAGGTGTCTAACTGAGTGCACTTGAAGTAGGATCCTAGAAAGTGATCACTTTGGAGTTATTCCCTTCTAATCTTAGAATTCACTTCCAGTTCGGGACCCAAAGATGCAGCAATAGAGAATGCAGTCAGCGACCCATAGCTTGACTGCTTGCGTCAGGCTCAGCGAACCAGAGCTGACCAAGACCCTACTACACCTCCACGTGGTGGTCCTGGAAACAGGCTGCATCACTGCAGTCTGGCTGAGAGCGTAGGGATCGAAGAGGGAAGGCAAACCCGGTCCCAAAAATGCCGTGCTGAAGTCGGATGTGTCGGCCGAAAGGTGCAGATATCGCAGCATTGCTGTAAACAGACACAACGCAACCAACGTCCTTTTCAGAGTGAACGAGGAAGAAGAAGAAGACTTCCAGTTCTATGCCTGTCCTATATTGGGGTCATAACATTCCGTGTTCCTAGCTGTCTATGATTTCTCCTTGACGAAATTAGAAGTCAGTGAAGTAGTCTTACAAAGCTGTATGTAAGAAGCAAAATATTTGCCCACACACCAATATTGCTTCGTTGAGGAGAGATCCAATCAGGAGCAGTCTATCTCAGCATTTTCATACCAAACCGACCATCATCAAGGCATCTGATATTGGAAGGGGCTTATTCCCTAACCTCTCAAGTAGAAAATTAATAAATGACAACACAAGATATAGCCCTTTACATGGTATTTTCAAACCCCATGACCACATAAGGTCTTACCACTTTCGTTTTACTTCTCATGTTTAACAACTCATTACATCACAGATTTGTCACTGATAATATACTCCAAGATGTTACTTTCTCGTAGTTGATACTTACAACGAAGTCAACCTGCCGAAAGCGTTACATCATTTTCCCTGCCTTAATCGTTAACAAGATTGTCATCTTCCAACACCTTAGTGACATAGGCCACGTAGCAACGGTTATCGACCTTCCCCTTGAGACTTCTTGGTTTTCGCCCTATGCCGTCTTTCAGGGTTTGTTCTAACAACTCGTATCGCTACTTACAGACACCTTTTCTGTCTGACTGTAAGCTGTTACATAATCTAGTATGCAAACAACTTCACCCTGCACAAATAGAAATAAATGTTGCTTCAAAAACAGGTCAAACGGTCAGGTAAGCGTAGGGAGTGAGAATTTATAATAAGATAACCTTGGTCGATGACAGCGTATATAATAAACAAGGGAAATATTTGCACGTAGAAGGAATGATCGAGTAAACACGGCTGGAGAGAAATGAAGACCACACATAAGAGATCGGACAATTTCGTCACACCCAGAACCAGAGCACAGTGTTTTAGCTCTTCATCTTTGGAGAGCTGCTTGGACGGAGTGGAATGCAGAGTATGCCACACGCTTCTTTTCTCCTAGCTTGTGACCAGGTGTGATGATGCTTTAAATGCAAGGCACGTTAGAGAAACTGGAGCTCATAACTTCAAATCAACACGTTTCGGAATGGCAGAAAAGCCACAGGAAAAGCATAGATCTACAGTGTAGATAATTAATACCAAGGGCTCTTTAACTATTGCTGCAAATCAGCGTATTGTTCAGGAGCCCCAGTTAAACAACAACAACAAGGCAGTCAAATGGTGATTTAATACTATTGTTGCAACTCTTGCCACGTCGCTGGTACCAAACTATCGGCTACTGCCGTTCTTTTGGACCTACCAGCTACACGGAGAGGAGTAACATGCGTCATGATCAACACCTTGATCTCCATATAAGTGTGTCCAAGCCTGAGCCATGGAGAGAACACACTAGCTTCACAGCGCCACCTCAGATTAGGCAAAAAGAAGCTCCTACAACAAACAGAAGAGAAAAGAACAAGCTGAAAGGAACATGAGGCAAAAAACAAATAAAAAGCAGATAAGAGCTATCACCTTAAGAGCGCATCATCGCCATAGTCAGGTATAACTGGGGGAGGCTACTTACAATACTAACCTTAATGACGTGGGCGACTTATTTAGATGGAATCAAATAACACGACCCACTCTTATCCATTTCAACTTTGATACACTCTTCATTCGATCATGCAAAGCTCTAAAATCATTATACTCTTCAGTCCATCTAGCAATCTTCTAAAGTAGCTCCATACAGAAAATCTCTAGCAATCTTCTAATGTAGCTCCATACAGAAAATCTCTAGCAATCTTCTAAAGTAGCTCCATACAGAAAATCTTCACATTCGACAGACTCTTCATTACATCAAGTAAAGCTCTAAAATTATTACGATGAGACAGTCAAGTAATCCTTGTTTATAGACCAGCTTGTTGGTATACGTTTCCTGGGTTACTACCAGAAGTACGTCATTGTCTTTTGGACAAATATTGCAGACGTTTTTGCCGGCTTCACTTAGCAGAAGTGAGCGATACTTCGTGGCCTTTCTTATGTGTTCCTGAGTGTGAACGGACGCATAGTTGTCCAGCTTCTATATGTGTGCTCTTACTACAGAGTTATAAAGATTTACTGCAGCTAGATCGTCCATCTGCTTCATGGAGTCTATGCTGGATTGATATATTAGGACAAGTGAATGCTGTATATCAAGGAACATGAGTGGAAATATTAAATAAAGTATGCAGCAACATGTCGAAGACATCTTGTCCATAGTCGACTAAATAGCGACGTTTCAAGACTGGCTAGGTCATGCCATTGTCGTACATGAATTTTGGATGCACGTTAATTGGAGCTTATTCAAGTAAATAAATTGATATTCGTCTTCACGTCCAAACCGGCCTTGAAGACGTCTTTACTGTTGAAGACTAAAAAGGTATTTTAAAAGTATACATAAAAATTGTTACCGGCATGATGGAATGCCGTGTTGAGTTCACACAAGTAAATGAATTTTAGTAATCCCCAGTTCATATTTATTTACATTTGTTCCAAAGTAATTGATCATTACACTTTTTATATGTTGTTTTTTTTTTTTTACAAATTCATAGTTGGTTTAGTTATTACAGAGAGAAGTGCACACGGATGAATCAGCATCTTTAATATATCTATATTTACATCTATAGAGCCAAATAATAATAAAAATTTCACTGTTAAATCAGTTGGGAGCTTGTACGAGCTAAATTAAATTATATAATGGGACCCAAGACGCAACAACAGGGATAAATGCAGTCAGCGACACATAGCTTTGACTGCTTGCGTCAGGGTCAGCGAACCAGAGCTGACCAAGACCCTACTCCACCTCCAAGTGGTGGTCCTGGAAACAGGCTGCATCATTGCAATCTGGCCGAGAGAGTAGGGATCGAAGAGGGAAGGCAAACACGGTCCCAAAAATGCCATGCTGAAGTCGGATGTGAAGGCTGAAAGGCTTAAATATCGAAGCTTCGCTGTAAACGGACACAACGTCCTTTTCAGGACGAGTAAGGAAGAAGAAAAAGAAACTATATAATAACTCTTCACAAAAGTTGTCGGGCAGATAAAAAGTTAACATTGCTAAGACACATTCAGCATCGTTCTTGACTTCTGAAATATCTTGTGAATACTCCCTCAAGGTAGAAGCATCATCTTCCTTCTATCCGTATCTCTGCCAATTAATATTAGACAAACATAAAGGTATGTTTTCAGGCACTCGTAAGAAATAAAGAAGTAGAACACTTGGACAACAGAAAAACAACAGACGTGAGTGGCTTACCCAGGGTTCGAACCCCGTACCTTCCGTACGACAACTCCGCCTAGCTATCAAGCGAATCACACTGACCCCACGGCCAGCTAGGCATCCCCAATAAAAGATGCTTTACTGGCTATTTATCAGTAAGAAACACAAGATAACACCGGAAGTATACAGTGGGCAACTCAGCCCCTTAATGACGCAATCACTTCTGTTCTTCCACTATTAACAGTATGTGTCAGTCCAAACAAGACAAAGACCTTGATACTGGGTCCAGTAAATAGTAGAAGACTAAAGGACAATAGTATAGAACAGTGGGTAGGTTTCTGGTATTGTATGAACATAAATAACACATAAGGAAGGGAAACCCTAGGCCTGTAAACAGAACATATAAGGTAGTTATTTACACCTTTGTAGACAGACATTAGATACTCTAGGTTTTGACCATTGTTGGACCATCACTGCTGAGCAAAGCTAAGGCAACCCGTGACAACACATACACACCTAGCCATTCATACACCCGCTTACACACATATACCCTTATACACACATACACATATACATATACACACATGCGTAGAAACATACAAACACGCACACCTATTTCTAACTCCTTTCACCTCCGATTTGACACATTTCTTCTGAAGGCCATGGCAAGAAAATCTCCTGCCATGACACCGGAAGCTGGCCATTTTCTTCTTCGTGCCATGTTATGCCAATCTAATATTCTGTTACGTGATACAGAAATTTTGTAAAGTTACTACCAGGGCTAGAGCCAAAACAAAACAAACTTGGAGCAGGGTTTGTTAACGTTGTTTTTTGTTTGTTTTTTGGCCATGGACGGTGATGGGCCCCTTAGATTATACGATGAAGGCTATGGACCCCCTTGATTGTACAATGAAGGCTATGGGCCCTTTCTTGAAAAAAATGTACATAAAAGCAAGATAAAAAAACTTTACATTTTAAATTTTAGGTTATGTAGACGGACCCCCTTTAATTCATTAATGCACCACCAAGATGTCCGTGGACCACAAGTTAAGAAATCCTGATTTAGAGTCATCTTTAGGGGGGTTGAAACATAATCACTTGTCAATGGCTGCATTAGATGTGCAGTAAATCCACGTGTGCCAATGATAAATGCCGTTTTATTTGTGATTTTTTGACGTTTAGTTCATCCAAATGTTTACTGTTCCCAGAGCTTCAAAATCTTTTAGGTGGTTATGAAATCTAAGCCGCTTAGAATCTCCATAAAGTGCACTCGTAATCTGGCGTGTTAAGTACTACAAAACGGAATTATTGAAAAAGGGTATCATCAGCGTCCATACCTGTGTATTTTGTTGCTCTAAAGGCGCAAGTTTATGTGTAGTATTGCAGCATTAAATTGAGAGTGCTTTCGATCAGCATGTCTTTTCCACCTGTCACTCCGGTACTAAAAAACAAAACTGAAGTTTCGTAGTTTTATTTGTTAGAGATTACATTAACAATGTTTTCTTTGTCGTTCTACATGGAGCATAGAGCCCGCACTGCAGCCGGACCGCTTGCAGGAAACATAGCAGAGCTTTGGTGAGAGTACGAACGAACGAACGAACGAACGAACGAACTTTATTTTCAAAGGGTTGAGAATTGGGCACGCAGGCCCGTCTGACATTCTGCCCTTCCTTTCTCTCACCTTTCATACTGAATTCATTTATTCTCATATGCATTTTACATATCAAATTCAAGGAATTCAACGTTGTAAAGTAAAATAATAATATAGCACACTCATATTAACATTAATTACTTATAAGCATGACATAACATATGTTGAAAAGTACAAACATTATCAGAGATAGATAGATAGATAGATAGATAGATAGATAGATAGATAGATAGATAGATAGATAGATAGATAGATAGATAGAGATAGATAGATAGATAGATAGATAGATAGATAGATAGATAGATAGATAGATAGATAGATAGATAGATAGATAGATAGATAGATAGATAGATAGATAGATAGATAATTAGATAGATAGATAGATAGATAGATAGATAGATAGATAGATAGATAGATAGATAGATAGATAGATAGATAGATAGATAGATAGATAGATAGATAGATAGATAGATAGATAGATAGATAGATAGATAGATAGATAGATAGATAGATAGATAGAACGAACGAACGAACGAACTTTATACGTTATATGGAGTGGCACAGCCCGTCACATATTTCTGTTTTGCGAAATGTCTTACCGTAAGTAAACTTAAAAGGCTGAAGTAAAACTATCTGACTTTATCTCCACATCAGTAGGAGTACAACATAATCTCTTCTTGTATTTTACACATAAGCACGTCATCATGCTGGTTCTTTTGATACGTTCAACATTTCTCCTTGAAGCTGCAAATTTCTTACTGCATCGGTTTATGGTTTTATTGCAAATGTAAGAAGGGTCTTGCTGTGGTCTACCGGTTCGCTGCACTTCAGATTCACGCGTAAGATAATGAGGATAAAGCGAAAGTTGATAAAAATCATATTCATACAGAATTGTTGCTATTAGTGTTGAATATGGTCACTAATTAAACACAGAAAATGGCTACGGCACTGAGTGAAAGTAGGTGATTGATGAAGTAAATATGCTGATGTCTCTCAGAGCTTACCGGGGACCGCGATGACGCAGGGCAAGAATATGATTACTGATTTTTAAAGTATGTCGTAAAAGGCGACTCATAATAAACAAGGTGACATTGTTATAAGGGCTGCCAACCTCATCTCGCACAGCAGATAGCTGTGAAAATTACTACTAACGGAGCATTTGTACGTGTTTCGTGCAAAGAGATTAGTTGCAGTGGTGTTCAGTGCTCTGTAAGGAGTTAACAGGAGATGCATAAATAAAACCTGCTGATGCCGTCATGAGAGATGGAATGAAAAAGGAAGAATTCATGAGCTGGAGGGATCAGTACACAGAATTAGTAGCACTGTAACAGAAAATATAAAGTAGGAACGTCGTTTGAATGCAGTGGAAACTACAAGCTCACGCCAAAAGACTAAACCAAAAGGTTCTGCTTCATAGCAAGGTAATACCGGAAAGGAAGACTAATAAAAGGTATCAAATACATCCCAAAAGAAACAATATCTGTATCTAAGCAAGCAACAAAACTCTTTTGGCCAGTAGTTTCCAACTCTGGTTTCCGACTCCTGGATCCTTAGAACGAAAGGAGGCCTGGGTGGACTCCTTCGAAGATTGGGGTTCGGCATTCCTACTGCCTTTCGGGATTCCAGAGTTAGAATGCTAATCCACGAAAGATGATTTTTTTTTTTTTTTTTAGAAGACTAAAATACAATGATCGTAGTTTACAGCTTGGCTGCGACATGTCGGCCTTTCGGCTTGTTACATCCAAATTTATAAAGCTCTTTTATCCAAGAAGGCCAGAAGACGGCATTTTGCTATCAGAGTTTGTATTTTGCTCACGCCTTAGGAGCATTTAAATAAAGTTGAAAGCTCATCCTCGTTCCATGTTTCGTACTGATAGGTTTGAGAGTTATTTATGGTCCCGTCTGAGTAGAGTGGATGGGTGATAAGTACGTGAGAAATAAAGTTGTGAGAAATAGATTTCACGGGTGAATAGTTTAAGGAGAAGATCTGTCTCTGGAATGAGTAGTTTCTCTAGTCCAGCCTATCTATACGACTATAATTTAGTACAAGACAATCTTTCCCTTCTTATACATGTAAATATAAGTTTAACTACACACACACACACACACAACTATGTGACAAAAAGACACACAAACGTGAAAAAACTATGGTTAATTGGGTATGGGTCTGACCAACACACGAAGTTAAGTTCCTTTTGTTGTTTATTATCCTTTAAACTTGACAACACCAAATATCTAAAGAAAGATTAAATAAAATCAGAATTACATACATAGGAAATAACAGAATAAATGTGCCCTCCCCTTATTGAGAAAGGAACCCAACAAGTTAATAACCACAAAGGTCAAAGGTTAGCACTATGTTACATAATAGACAGTAAAGAACAAGTTCTTACTATATATTACCCAGTAGAGTAAACAATTTTTTTAAGCAAAAATCAAAGTTGGTACAATGCTTGTAACAAAGGAAAATATTCACTCTCTCTCTGTCATAAGTGGCCACTCACTCACTCCTTACCTACTCTTGGTGATATTCCCTTGGAAATACAATTATCCTGAATATAAAATTGCCAGTGTTTTTATCTTCCAAATTGGCCCCAGTCCATCCTTTAGTAAATAAGATTAACAAGGTGGACGCCTAATTTGGTGGTTGATTCCTGGATGGACAAATGTCACTTCGAAAGGTTAGTGTAGAAAAACCGAGATCTTGGGTTCACAGTAAGCAGATGAAAATACTTCCAGTAGTGGGAAACATCTGGTTGCTAAACACTGATACAATTGATAAATGATGGTAAATCCTATCGGATGGCTCTGTGGTGAGTGCCGATTTTGAAACAGAGTAACTTTCTGGATAAATCCGCTGATACGACTGTCAAAAGTCAGATAGTGTAATTATTTCTACACAACCCCCGTGGGCTTATAAATTTAAAAAATATCTGGGTATTGATAAGTCCAGTTAAATTTACACGTTAAATGTTTCTGGTATATCTTTGTCCAATCCTGTTCACAAATGAACTTGGGGATGCATAAGCCAAGAAAAAACAACATTAACCCTTCTGTAAATGAAGAAAAGGACCAAAATAGACCGCTGACCGCTCTTGTGATCAGGTCTGCTTAGGAATAAAGAAACATTTATGAAAAAAATGCTACTATTCTATATCGCTACATATATGTACACAGACGGGGACAAGACGATTTCTTATCCACTCCGTCAGTCCTGATTAAATTTAAAAGGCACACGGTGTCTTTAGCCTATTCCTATCCGGTCAACTTTCGCTAGCGCGGCGTCTCTAGGTCGGGTGAAAGTATGCGCCCTCCCCGCCCATGGCTCGCGTTAACGATCAGCTTACAATGTCTATTATTATTTAATTATCCATACGCGCACTTACATAAATATCGCCTGTCGTTAATAGCTATTAGATTGTCTGCGTCTGTTTGTTTACTCGTATGATATTAAATAATAGTCACTTTAATAAATACACAAAATAGAATAAACGTGAATTCTTTTCTGTCACTTATCTGTCGCGCCTAGTGTATACACCGTCAACTAAAACCATCTCTTCTTATGTGAGAAAGCGGGTGATGGAAATTACATTCTAACTGCACATCTGGTAAAAAAAAAAAATAGCTACGCGTTATTTTATTCCACTAGTTCTAACGCTAGGAAATCACAGTGAATTATAGTTGTAAAACTTAACACATTAAATCACGTAAATGCTAATTTCTATTACCACCAATCAGAAATGAAACGATCCCCACGAAATGCTGTAAACGCATCTCCCACAATGGTTCTAGATACGTGCTTAGACTATCCATAATTCTGAGCGACAACTGATAGCGGGTTTAAGAAACCACAGTTTATATACATTATTGTTTCTCTGATCTATAGGTGACGTTACTTTTCCCATTACCATGTGAATCGGGAGAATCGTGAACAGAGTTCCCCAGATAAAAGGTTTTACGGTCGCTCTGTCTCAGCGTTGCTAATCGACATCAGATGAATTCTCACGTCTAACGGGGTTCTCAAAGATTTTTTCCCCGCGACTCGAAATCAAAGCCACTCGGGAAATTCCCGGCTATCCTGAGTACGAACTTCAAAGGGTCTTCGGTTTCTTCACGTGCGGTCTGTCAGGCAGCGCATGATTGCCAGATAAGCTCACGTGAGAAACTAGGTAAACAAACCTGATTTGCTACCTGTTATGACTGGCAGGTCGCGAAGTTTGTAAACTTTGCGTTAGCCCGTGTTAACAGAAAAAGAGGCGTGGATTAAAAGGTGAGTAAGACAGGCAGAAAAATGCATGGTTTTGCTAGCAAATCATAGAACGCTAACGAGGTCACGAAAGACTGTCAAATACTGTAGGCTATATTTCCATTATACGTCACACCATGTATGTAGTTCCCGTGGAGTCTCTTACTGCACCCTCATGCATGTCATACAAGACAACTAATATGAGGTTGTGCATGAGTGTGACGTACGTCTAGTTTGACAAGTGAATTTTCCCTGATTTGATGAATGATTAAAGGGACTTTAGCTTTTCATAACATTAGAACCCCTGAACATCAGTATTGTTGTAACTTTTCATCAACGAAGAGTAGCGGCTATGATCAAAGCAGTCAAAGACGATCCCCAGAACAGAGAAGCAGAAATTTAGCATCTCCGTGCGAACACTGAACCGTTCGCAAGATGGACACGAGCGGTCAGAAGAAAGCTTCTTGCAGACTTCGCACCTCTTTGGCAACCGGCAGGCTTGCCCGAAAGACTAGAGAACGGGAGAGACGGAGCGCTCAGCGTAGCGGATACGATCTGAGGAATCAGGAAACTCACCGCGAACGAGGCTAATCTCCCAGAAATTTCACATCCTTGCGCGAGCAGCCTGAGACGAACTAAGATCGGAAGCCAGTCGGGCCATCGCGGTTAGCATGGCGGCTAAATAACTTCGACTTTCCCTGGGATCTGAAGAGGCGAGAAATTTTCACACGACCCATTTAACTTACATTCCCGTTAGATATATACAGAATCTGAAAAGGGCAACTTTATCATTCGTTCTGACAGCATTCTAAGATTCACTAGCATATAGTTAAATTCCTGCTAGATTTCATCTAAATTGTTGGCTATTGGAGTGAATTCTTTTCTGTGCAGACGGTAATTTATACTTTAGCTTCGAGTGATCAGTGGCCTAGTTATTTCATTTTTATTTCACTGGATTGTGTTGTAAATTTAAACTTATTAAATAAACCCATTTTCAAAGTTCCAGTGCAAACTAAATGTTACATCTATAGGTTAATTTCCTAATACAATAGCCGCGTAAATTAATTTTGCAACTGTTAAGGGAATTGTGACTTTAATGCAGTTTAGTTCTGTAAAGATAGATGTGCTTTTAAAATTATTAACCTCATGGAGAGTTTTTTCTTGATTTAATAATTAAAGACGCGAGCGCAGAAAATAGTCTAACTGTAAATGTATCGCGCGTTAGATTTTAATATGATTTCATTGCATTTCATGTTTTTTCTATTTGTATCCAGAGTGATCTTTCGAACCTCGCATCCCAGCAATTAGGCAGCATTTAAGCAGCCATTACGCAGCAATAGAATATATATAGAGCCTTGCCGACCCAGTTCGATTACTCCAGTGACATATGAACTTTTTTAAAGCTAAACTTGTGGCGACCTGTTGCGGGTCTCGCTCCTCTGAATTTAACTGAGAACAAAGCCACCCAAGAAACACTTTTAAAATACTAATTCATAAAGTCGTTAAAACTGGAAGCAGAACAGTCGCCAGTAGCAATATTCTACTCATGCTCTCTTTTTGTGAAGAAGAACATAGATTTACCTGAACACTGTCTGTCAAGTATATTCAGTGGATTTTAACCCCCCCCCCCCCCCCTCCCCCCTGAAGAAGAACCTATCCAGTGTTTTGCAGTTGTGACATTACGGCAAAAGAAAGTTATCTCCACCAGCTGTGCCCATCTTAGAAACCACACCATACCTCACACTTAGCCAAGTGCCTGTGCCATTCATTAGGAACTTTTTATTATAAAAAAAACAACAGTAGCCTTAACGCTTCACCGTCTGGCGATTTTTTGAGACTATTAGCTACCATCCCACCTCGATAAATCTGGGGCCTGACACAGAAGAAATAAAAAGACAATTTCCATTGTTCTACGGTATTATCTGCTGTTGTAAAATTCCTAGGAAGTGCCAGAATTCACCATTTGGTAAGTCTGTGTGTGTGCCTGTGTGCTGGCCAGCCAAGCGTGTTTTTGAATGAAAGGAGATTTAATCTTTTTTTTTACCCTTATAATTAGTTCGACCTAGTATTAAGGTGTACTGTATTCATTGTACGGGATTTCTCCTAGCGGGATAGTTTAACTGTGTTAATTTCCCCCTCCCGTAAAATTTGTTGGATAAAGGAAAACATTTGAGAACCCTAGCTTTTCCTCTATCCCCTTATCACTGTAACCCCTTGCCTCAGAGTAATAAATTTACCATTAGGTTAAATTGCCTATCTCTGATCATCATCACCCCCCCCCCCTCCTTGTCTTTGGGACGGGGTCTTTTCTGTTAGTAAATACAAGCGGGAAAAGGTGTATGGGGTACTTCTCCTCAAAACCCCCCTCCCCATTGTCATATTTGTATTCTGTAACCTTTGATTTCTGACTGTAAATTGATAATTATTTGTGACTTGATTTTTATGATAATAAAAGTATTACAACTTTATTAGCATTGGTGTCGGCTGGCCCAAATCAAACATTCCCCATATTTGTTATCGTAGTCGGTATTCATGTACGTTGTGCGTCAGAATCACCAAATCGGTGTGTGCGCCTGAGCGACTGGAACTGACAAACAATTGTTTGTTCAGAAGAGTGGTAGGAATAGTTTTTGAGAGACAAATATTGTCGTAATAAGAGACTGTCCTTACTCTTCCCAGCACTTGTTAATCTACTACCTGACTTTCCTAAATCCTTATTCCCACAGAGCCTTCACTATCATTCTACACTCTAAAGGGACCAATATCCATCAGAACTCTCTCAGAGAAAAATTACGACAATGAGCCTGGCAACGTTAACATGACAAACAAATAACTACTGAAACCACCGCAGCAAAAGCATGTGACTTCTTGGTGCAGACTTCCTGCATGGAGTCAGCTGCTATTGTTGCTCCATGCTCCACAGGCAGCGCAAAGGAAAATAATGATGACAATAATGATGATGATGATGATGATGATAATAGCAAATCCCGAACTCTGTTCCGGGCTATAACAGCATTTGGAACCCACTAGAACTCGGAAACTTGAGAACAAAGAAGCATAATATTTATCCACCTTTGTCCTTTACGTAAAGTGTATGTGATGGTTACCTTTAACGTTCATACAGGTATGACTATAAAAAACTAAGAATTATTATGTACTGTTCTTATTCTTCTATAACTAGACAGAGTATGACGGTCTTCGATTTAGGTTATCTGGGACATAATAGTGATAAGAAAAGTTACAAAAGTGTTATATAGAAGTTTTATAGTCTATAATTAGTCTGAGTAACAATAAGAGACTCTTTCGAGGCACCGTAATTTGAATGAGTACACTCAGAGGCTTCCCTAAAGTATTTAACACCCGAGGCAGATCCAACCCTTGGCACCCTCCCCATAAAGAATTACACTTGCAATTATATTTTAACAGTAAGGACTATCATAATAGCACTGGCAGTAGTAGAGAATGTACCACTTAGGTATTATTCTGCAGGCGCGCTGCAGGCGCGTGACTTTTTATATAGCAAAAATTCTGCAGGCGCGTGACTTTTATATAAGCGCAATCTGCAGGGGCAAGATGGCGGACTTGAGCTAACAAGGGGAGGTTATTTTTAGAGGTATTTTTAGATAACAAGAAGAGGCGGAGCAAGATGGCGGACTTGAGATAACAAGAAGAGGTTATTTTTAGAGGTATTTTTAGATAACAAGAAGAGGAGGGTCAAGATGGCGGACTTGAGATAGCAAGAAGAGGTATTTTTAGACTTTTAGATAACAAGAAGAAGAGAGGCAAGATGGCGGATTTGAGATAACAAGAAGAGGGGTATATTTTTTTATATAAGGAAAATGTTGCAAGATGGTGGTTTTTTATATATTATTGTTGTTATTAGTATAGCCAACTTAGGTAGTGGCTGTGTTAGACAAACAAGAAGAGGGTAATAGTTAGACGATATTTATATATATATACATTTAGACATACATATTTTACAACATTTAGACAAACAGTTAGACGATATATTTATTGACATATACATTTAGACATACATATTTTACAACATTTATACAAACATTTAGACGAACAGTTAGACGATATAGGTAACAAAAAGCGGTTTAGTTAATATAGTTTTTATTTTTTTCAATAACTAAAGGACAACTCTCAGCCGCTTGGTAGGCTTCTTCTTCTTCTGTGGTGGATTAGGGACATCGGATAGGTCTGTGGTAGATAACCAACTAGGTTCTGGTGATATCGGGCATTTAGAGTTCATGATTTCGTCAAACAGGTTAGTGGAAGTAGGCTTCTTCGGGGGTAGGACATCGGTCAGGTCTGTGGTAGGAAACCAACTCGGTTCTATTTGTTGGTAACAACTGGAATTGATGTACTGATCAAACGTGGTACCCGTAGCTGGATAGGTATCCGTGCTTGGTGGCTGTAATCGGTCAAATTTGGCGAGGATTTCGCTCTGTAACGTTAAGAAATGTTCAAACTCAGGGCGAGTTAACGTAATGCCGTGTTTGGTAGGAAATTTGAGGTAGGATTCCCCAAAATATCTTCGCACGTGTAGTAAAGGTTGGCCTCGGTAAACACTTACAGACGCAGCCTTCAGACCACTAGCCAAAGGTTTAAGCATTTCATCACTTCTCTTGATGTAGACCCAGTTGGTGGGAGCAGTCATTTTTAACGAGATGTATCTAGTGTGTTAATAAAGTGTCTTCCAAGTGTTTATATCGTATAATCTGGGTTTTTTAAGCGTGCCCTAGCTAGGATTTGATTCGTCGAACATCGAGCGTGTGTTAGGCAGGACGTGATTCGTCGCTGTATTGCGTGGGAACAACGACACATTGTTGTATTGTCGTGAGGAAAAAAATACACCTGTCTATTGATTTCGTCCCTTGTTTATCAAAGTGGGGTTGAGTTTCACTAGCCACGGTCTGACTAAGCGCGTAATTAATCGATCGTTGGCGTGTTGTCTAGCCGA
The DNA here is from genome assembly GCA_024509875.1 of Oreohelix idahoensis. Lineage (NCBI taxonomy): Eukaryota > Metazoa > Mollusca > Gastropoda > Stylommatophora > Oreohelicidae > Oreohelix > Oreohelix idahoensis. Next base: position 98,421 of record JAMPIV010000486.1, read on the forward strand.
AAATGGTAGTAGGACCCGCTGCATAGTACCACCTCGTGTTTTGATCAAGATGAAATAAATGGCGTAGAGCCCACAAACGTTGGTGACTACATCTTGTAAATGTCTGGCGTTGTAGTTAACAGGTCGAGTAGAGTTTCTGGCTATAAAATTAATCAGGTCCGAGTGTGTAGGTGGTAGGCCAAAAGAATCAAAATATTCAAAAGTACCAAGTCCGTTATAATATAGAGCGACCCAGTGGTCACCCGGGCGATAGCTAGGATCAGTGTTGATGACGAAAGCAGCCGTCTTGGTCGGATCGATGCGTAGAGGTAATTGGTCACGAGCTAACACTTTAACGAGCCCAGTTCGTTTAACAAATATGTCCGACAGGAGGATGGTGCGTATCTCGTCTGTGTTCATTGTCTAAGTGGTGTAGTCTGTCAAAACTTGGCGCGATTTCGAGATCTCCAAGATCGAGTCTTGCTCGGCGTAGACGAGAACCTGTAATGGTTCGGGTGTGACCTCGGCGAATTTAAGTTCTACTGAGACTGGGCCCGACTTGGCCATCTCAAACTGGTCACCGTCTAGTAGACTGGGGGTGAGGTCAAAGGCGTATAAGGCGTAACCGTGCTTAAAATGTCTATACTCGAGGTCGTTGCCGGCGTCTTTACCAACCAGTCCCATAGCTAGATTCGTCGCGAAGAAGGCTCTCACGTACTGGTTGTGTTCATAATCCATGGACAAAGGCTTGCCACTGACGGTTCTGCCGTCCGCGGTGACATTAAAATATATCAGACCAAAGGTAGCGAAATTGAACGGATTAGCCGTGTACGACCCGTTAAAAGCGGACGAAGTGACTAGTCCAATCACGATCCGTGTGGGTGTTTGACTGAGAAACAGATTATCCTGCATGTGCGATAGCATACCTCTAGGGATAGATAAAGTTTTTAGCACAACTCGTTTCAAGGGGTACTTGGCATTACCTCGCACCAAGGCTTTCTCATGGGCTAGAGAGACGGCAGGATTTAATTTAGCTTTCCGGACAATCAAGGCCGCATAAGTTATAATAGATTTATATCCAGCGGTGGGGTCGTGTCCCAGCACGTTGAAGGCATCTTTAGACGGGGTGAGTTTTACTATAACTGTCACACCATTTAACAGGTAACGATCTTGAGCAAAGATATCTGAATGTAAACGACCCATCATATCAATCTCCTGAGAACCAGCCGCTATATGTCGACGCAGTCTTAACCCGTTGTTATTGTCACCAATTGTGTCCGTAATAAAATTTGGCGTGTCTTTGTAAAACAGAGCCGATGTCAGATGGCCTCGTTTGGGTTCCTCCCCGTAATTCAACGTGGCTTCGATGTAAGCTCTATAAGGGTAGGTGATCTCGCTGGGTGTAATCAGCGTATCGTTCAGTGAAACGTCGACTTGGGAGAATAAACTGTGCAGGTAATAGTTGATCGGGGCCACCTCTGCGTCAACGGGTAATACGCCACCATTAGCTAATGTAACTTTGGCGCGCACGTGCAGAAAAGTATTGAACAAATCTAGATATTCCTCACCGTTTCCCGAAATTACAAATTCCACCGGGGCTCCGGGGGCTAAGGCGGCCAATGGATGTATCTCCACAAATTGTCCCTCTTCTACGGCTGTCTGCGTTGGTGGTACGCTAAACAAATCTAGACCACTGTGAAGACATTCGCACGAGTTGGGGTGAATAAGCGCCATCATTCAAATATATCAGAGTACCGTCGCTTTTTCTGGTGAGAATGAGAAGGTCGAGCTCGGTTACGGCGTTTTATGCGTTTCGGCTCGCCAGGTGGGGCAGCTCTCGTTTTTCTTTTTCTTCTAAGTCCGCTACCCGATTGGTTAGTGGTGAGGTGTTCAACCGCTCCCTGTAATAAACGTTGACCAGATTCTTTCGCTCGTTCGCGAAATGCCTCGCCAACATTTCTACCAGCTAACGCATCGCTCGCGACCTGTAGACCGGTCCCAAGCCCTTCTCTCAGTAAAGCTTTGCCTCCAGTTTTTAACCACGGGAGAACCATACGACCGAGCCCGCCGAAAAAACTACCCAAACCATGTCCTCTTTGACTTCTGCCTCCGATAAACACTGGCATCCCATGACCAGCTTGGTTGCAGTAAAACTCCTCATACATCTTGGGGTTTCGTCGGATGGGTACGTGTCTCACCATTTTTTCTAGTCAAAATCAAACCGTCTGTGAGTTCGGAAGTGTAGTGTCAACACCGAAGCTCCAGTAGTGAATGGGATAGTCTTACCCTGATCGTTAGTTAAAAGGATTTCCACCGCGTCAAACGAAAAACGGCTCAGGGGTACGTAGTGGGGTTTGTCGTAAATCCTGAAAACAGAAGCATTAGTCCTATCCAAAATAGGCACAATCCGTAACAAAGGGACAGAGGCATCTCCATCCGGTCTTGCCGCCACGAGATCGCAGTACACGTATACATTTTTCATGTCGCTATCCATTTGTACTTCAGTCTCGCCTCGTAGTATTGGGTCAATGTCTGTGGCGAACGAGGTAGGAAAACCTACGTCTCGCTAATTCTAACTTCAACCTCCGGATCATACAGATTCAAGGTGGCCTTGTTATTGTTAAAATGGAATCTAACTCGGGCTTTTTCATCCACATCCGTGGCTAAAAGCAAACGATTCAACTCGTCGATCAGCGTGTCGGGTGACGTGTATAGACCAGCGGGTAACGTGAGTACCATAGACTCATCTTCTTTGTTGGGAAAGTAATGTATCCATACATCATCCTCTAGCACGTTAAAATAACTTTTGGGAAATTTAATCTCAACCAAACCGACCTCGTAACGTGAAGTCAAGTCTATAGTCTGTGGCAATTTGACGAAAAAGTGACCGGCGTTATTGTTTGGGTATATTTTCATCGAGGCATTGCTGGGTAAAGTCACGTAAAAACTCATCCTATCTTGGGGTTAGGTAACATGTAACCCAGACAACTGCTCATTAAAGCGATCCAAAACTTGCCGTCTGGTCCCTCTGCGTTGCTTCGACTCAGATTGAATAATGAGACACCGATGACGACATATATAACAATCATCTGACAGAGGAAAACGATCTCTAGTCGCGGAACTAGTTTCCCAAAAAAAGGCCAGAACGAGGTTCTCGTAGCCTTGGGAGGGGGTGGCCTCAAAACTGGGGTGCTCACGTCTTCTTCAATATCCATCAGTCTCGATATCTCGCTAGCTGTGTGGACGAAATCCAGCTGTTGAATGACGAGTTATAACCGAACCATTTGACTAAATATTCTTTTACACCCCTACCACCACGGCGTTCCTCCAAAATGGACTCGATTCGATAAACTATCTTGTCGCCGACTCGTTGCAGTTCTTCTTGGTAAAAAGAACCCTTCAATTCCTCACCCGAATCATCTTTAAGGATGTACGTAACCGGTCTTGTTTGGTTTTGTCGGCTGATCGTAAACAACTCTTCTGTCCACGCCGGCGTATAACCCTTTTTAAAAGTTTGTCTGGCTTGGGCGATCCGCACGCGATCACCAGCTTTAAAATAGACTTTTCTACCGACGACGTCAGGGGTCGAATACAAAGTACGCCACACTTCTTCTTGATTGTTCGGGGTAACTTCCACCGGTGCCATCTTAATACTCCGATGATACGAGTAGTTGTAGTTGTGGACCAGTTGTTGTATCACGTCGACGTAGCGAAGACTGTTGGTTTTGGTAAAGTAACGCCACGTTTTTTCTTTGAGGGTTCGATTAAACCGTTCGACGATAGCTGCTTTGGTGTCTTCATTCTCCGTAGTGAAGAAATGGACTTTCTCGTTTTTAAGAAACTTTAAGAATGTTTTGTTGACAAACTCACTGCCTTTGTCTGTTTGAAAATTTATCGGTTTGCGACTGTTAAAAATTGTCTTTACCGCTGCTACTAAAGCTGTCCCAGTCTTGTTTTTCAATGGAACAGCCCAAGCGAATTTACTAAATACATCGATACACGTTACTAGATACGAATACCCATCGTTGAATCTTTTTAAACCATGCACGTCAATTAAATCAGCCTGGAACTGTTGATCGACACCACCCGCAATGGTCGTACGTCGTTTAAATTTTCTGCGCACCGGTTTATGTAGGGTGTAGGTGTTCTGATGGCCTAACCACTCTTCAATTTTTTTACGACTAAGTTTGGTGCTACGTTGTAAGGGGGCGATTCCACCATAAGATCCAGGTCGTTTTGGGTCGTAGTAATGTTGTTTTAAAATCACTTCTTTGGCCATGGTTCCCACTTTGGTGTCTTTTTCCTTCTTCTGAGCGAATACGACGATGATTCTCGCAATTTACTAGCCACCTTTTTTCGATTAGTGGGTGTGACGGGTGGTGACTGAGGCGTTTTGTCCACGACCTCCTCTTTAAGTACAGTGGGTTGTTCGCTGGGAAGCTTCGAGCTCGACTCGTTAAGTGGAGACTTAATGTCGACGAGACCTAGAGGTACGTGTCTGTACTGTTCTAGTCGAGTCAAATAACGCTGTAATGTTTGTTGGTAGAGTCTAGCCTTGTCACCGAGTGGGAGATCCTGTCGATTCAAGACTAGTTGCATTTGAGTATTCAATTCTCCCAAGTTATCTCTTAGAGCATCGGGTGGTCTATAAGGTTTTTCTAACAAACGAGGATCCATCAAAACCATTTTTTTAGCCATCTAAAAGAGTCCTTTTAGTACAGATAGTATTGGTCCAAGCAGAGCAGATAAAAAACCTCCAGTTTGAAAAATTAATTCCGTCTTTTGAGCGATAGTTTTTTCTTGGTAAGGGCTCGCAGGATGTTTTTGTAACGACGCATACGTCTCTTCTGAGGAGGTGTCAGTGTAACGTTACCTTTTAAAACGTTGTGACAACATTCACAGAGTGTTCCTACCAGCTCGGGTGATGCTGTTTTCATAACAGCCTTGATGACTGGTGGTTTGGCTGTACCTAGACATTTTAACATGTCAGCATGTCTTTTTACTTTTTCTCCCATGTTACTTGGGTACGTAAACAATTTGTTGTTCGTCTGGGAAGATGCGCGAACGAAGACGGAGATTGTCTGGTGTGTCTTGACGAATATCAATTAGCAAATACCCGTGTGAGACCGAAGTTGCGTCCTTAAAACTATCCTGAACATATCCAGTTTGACCTGGGTACATCTGTTTGGCTAGATTAACAATCTGCGATCCATCGCGTGGATTTTTGAAAAGTACAATGTAATGAGAATTCAAACTAATGGTTCTGTGTTCTTTGTTCTTGGCAAATAAATTTTGCACGAGATAAAATACGCTTATATTTTTAAGATGAGACTTTTTTGTAAATAAACTAGTTACACGTTCGTCTGTTTCGTTCATGAGGTCATCGATAATTACCAACCGTCTCTTATCACCTCTCCACTGCTCAATATCGGGTAGTCCTTCAATAAACTGAACTCCAGTCATGGAATTGTATAAAGGTTGCCACTCGGAGTAACACCAAATAATCTCATCGGGTACGACTGTGACCATATCCTTGATATGTGTTAGGAAACGCTGGACAAAAACAGTTTTCCCAAATCCAGTCGGCCCACTAATTAAACAGGTAAAAGGATGTGCGAATCTCGTATCCATATTTAATAATGATAACTTTCACTTACAACCAGTTATTTTATATCAAAAACCCTACACATTGTGAGAACAACAAAAAAAAATGTGACAATCACTGTTCAAGAATTTGAGAATCCCTGGTCAAGAATTTGAGAATCACTGTGAAAACATTGTGAGAATAAAAATCACTGATACCAACCAATACGAGAACCCCAGACACCGACGTGTATTGAGAATCACATTGAGAATCCCTGGTCTACAAGGTGGGAAGTGTAAAACATTGTGAGAATAAAAATCACTGATACCAACCAATACGAGAACCACAGACACCGACATGTATTGAGAATGAAAAAACATAAGAATCCCTGATCAAGAATACGACAACCCCTGGAATTTAAAACATACACTTTTAAACAAATTCGTGTGTTAAAAGTTAGCATAAATATCTCTGGGGGATTTGTGTTTTTTATATATCATCTTTTAAAAGGATGGTTGATTTTAATGTATATGTTTTAGTCTAAAAATGTCTCTCTCTACGAAAAAGAATATAACCAACAGCTCTCTCTCTCTCTCTCTCTCTATTTCTCTCTGTCTCTCTCTCTGTCTTTCTCTCTCTCTGTCTTTCTCTCTCTGTCTCTCTCTCTTTCTCTCTCTCTCTCTGTCTCTCTCTCTCTATCTCTCTCTATCTCTCTGTCTGTCTTTCTTTCTCTCTCTCTCTCTCTGTCTTTCTCTCTCTCTGTCTCTCTCTATCACTCTCTGACTCTCTCTCGGTCTCTCTCTCTCTATCGCTCTGTCTTTCGCTCTCTGTCTCTCTCTCTCTATTGCTCTCTGTCTTTCTCTCTCTCTGTCTTTCTCTCTCTTTCTCTCTCTGTCTCTCTCTCTATCGCTCTCTGTCTCTCTCTGTCTCTCTCTGTCTCTCTCTGTCTTTCTCTTTCTCTCTCTCACTCTCTCTCTCTCTCTCACTTTATTGTTTATTTCAAAATACTTGTTAGATACTCTATTTATTTTTTGTAAACCGTTTTAAAATGTGTCTGTCTTTCTCTCTTTCTCTTTTAATATATATATGTTTTAGATAAGAAGAAATGTGTCTCAATTTATTTCAAAATACTTAGATATTTTTTTATAAACCGATGTTAAAATATGGCTAATGCCTTTTCTTTCTCGATACATCTGCCCGTGTCACAAACAAATGCTCGGAATTTTATGTTGGGACGTGTCACAAATGTTTGCTAATTTTATGTTGGAACATTGTACACCTGTACCCTAAGTAAACAATTGCTAGGGGTTGTCGGTGGGGATCGATAATCATCCGTGCCAAACGAAAGACGAATGAGCAACAGTACTGTTTGTCTTAGTATCTTATTACCATCCGATAAACTCTTTTTTCATAACAGGTGTTATTTTCACTTGTTCTGAGTAAACATTGGTGAGTTATTTCTTGTCGGTACGTGACAATTTACACTCTACAGTGGACGTAGACGAAACCGGTGTGTAAACAGTAAGGTCATTGAACTCTGAAACAAGCGCACTTTTTTTGCCATATAATGGGATGCATTGTCTTCAGACATATCATTTAATCATCAGAAACTGAAGCGGACACATCTCTGAAAGAACACTGAAAAGAACCAATTGTTTTGTCATAACAATATCTGATAGTACGTATTCGTTTGCTAAATATTTTACACGTTATATAGTATTTAAAAGACATGTGCCCGTTTTATTTCTATTTTCTTTGTTAAATTTACTTCTCAGTTACAAAACAAAAAAGACAACTAATTTTCGTTAGGATACCATAAATATCTTTAAAAATATCTGTTTTTTCGTGTGTTAGGGTGTTAAATTGTTTCTGTTTAATAAAATTATAAAAAGTTTTAGTTGATTGTTTGTATTCGGTACTCTGTGTTAAGATGTTAAAATAATTATTTCTATTTAGAGAATATATAAGTTTTAGTTGTTTGTGTATTGTATTAAATATTTAAATAAAAAGATATGTCTGTGTATTCGATTTTTCGCTAGTCGGTGTTGCTAAATATCTGTTTCAAATTAGTCTAACTGTTAATATTTGTTAACTCAGATATTAAATTGTTATCTGTTAAGATGTTAACTCAGATACTAAATTGTTTTACGGTAAATCCGGACATAACATATTTTTGATAAGACTTAACCGATTATGTACTAGGAAAAAAGATTTTCCTTATTTTCTCACCTAGCGTTAGACAAGTGTTTTTGTTCAATCACATTTACTCAACCTGGATTTTCAACTGATGGTACATTTCTACAAACTAAACTCGAGCGTGATGAATATTTTTTTTTCACATAATAAAGAAATAAAATAAAGAATAGCATATTTTTTAACAGTACTATACACGTAAAAATATAGAGATAATAAACTTAACAATAAATGTACCAAAACATTCTTAAAGTTTCTTAAACGTCAGGGAAAATTGTCACCTGTTTCGTGAGCGCGTGGTTTTAAATCGATATCTTTCTGACAGTGCGCGAGGGGCATTTTTTTCACCTAGAATAAGAAATAACAGTGTTTATTCTCTCTCTCTCTTCTCTCTTCTCTCTGTCTCTCTCTCTCTTTCTCTCTGTCTTTCTCTTTCTATCTTTTTCTCTCTCTCTCTCTCTCTCTCTCTCTCTCTCTCTCTCTTTCTTTTTTTTCTCTCTTTCCCTTTCTCTCTGTCTCTCTCTCTCTTTCTTTCTTTCTTTCTTTTTCTTTCTTTCTCTCTCTCTCTCTCTCTCTCTCTCTCTCTCTCTCTCTCTCTCTCTCTCTCTCTCTCTCTCTCTCGTTACATGTATGTTGTTGTATTTAATTTTATGTGTAAGTAACGTTTTCTTGTTTCTATTTCACATATGTCTTCAATCCAAAATGTTTGTGGCCAATACAGCAAATCTTTTACTCGGGCCCGCGATCTCACGAGACATATGCGGACGGTCCATACAGACAAGAATCATCCCTGTCGTGTCTGTCCTGAAGTCTTTGTAGGACCTGAGGTACTGCAACAACACATTGAATTGAACCATGGACCCGGTGCACCGAGATCCTCCACAGTGGAAGCCACTGCACCATGGGCCGCTATAGACTCCCCACTGGGAACCACCACTGCACCGGCGGGCGCTACAAACCCCTCAGTGGGGACCACCACTGCACCGGCGGGCGCTATAGACAACTCAGTGGGGACCACCACTGCACCGGCGGGTGCTGCACGAAGACTCGGTATAGACAACTCAGTGGGGACCACCACTGCAACGGCGTCCGCTACAAACCCCTCAGCGGGGACCACCACTGCACCAGGGCACAGTCTCACGTGTCCCCGCTGTGGTAAAACATTTACCCGCCTTGACAATTTAGGACAGCACATAAAAACAGTTCACGCAATGCCTCGTTTTAGCTGTGACATTTGTAACAAACAATTCACCCGAGGCACCAGCTTGCGGACCAATATAACACAACAACACCCCACCCCTACATCAGGTGCCCCACCAGGCGCCGAAACATTCCCCACAACAGATGTCACAACAACACCATCAAGATCGACGCACCAACAGACATCACCAGCAGACACCACACCAGACTCATCATCATCAGGCACAAAGGCTGCAGCAGGCACCACACCATCGACGAGAACAGCAACAACTACGACACTACCATCAGCGACCTCTTTATCAAGCCCCATCCCAACCTCCTCCTCTTTAAATGCTGCAGGACAGACCAAAAAACGCCCCATGACCAGCACCCAAACCTATATTAAAAAACCCCGCTTGTCGTCAGAGAAGACTCTTTAGAAGACCTACAGGATGACATAAAACAAATATACATCGATAACTGGCAAGCTATCAAAACACACGCAAATAAACATAAATATTTATCCACATTCACTTTTTTCCACAGACCAACAGAAAATATGGACTGGGACCGTCTCTTGCTCCCTGTCTTCACACAACAGACAAAAAGATTCAAAATAAACTACAGTTTCCACATCGTTTTGAGACATAGAGAAACAAACGAATTAAGATTCTTTCACGCTTCCCATAATAACACAGTCGTCTTAGATCAGGCACACCTAGTCAACAACATTACAGATTTCAAAGCTTTTCTCTCACAGTTACACGATAGCGATATTGTCACACAAGCACAGTTAAACAGACCAAACACAAAATACTTTGTCGAAGCCATTCCAGCGACTTCGTTCTATCTGTACCATATCCAAGACTTTACCATTGGTTGCTGCTTAAAAGACATTCCCTCTTTCATCACGGACAATAACCACATCCATACATTACAACACGATTCAAACTCAAACCATACAATGATAACTTTTGCTTTTTTAGATGTCTAGCCGTTTTTAGGGGTGGTGCCGTTAAGAACGTTAAAAAACCGACGCGCCGGCTAGTCGAACAGTGGCAAACACAGCAGGGACTTAGGTCCCTCGTCGATTTCCCCGGGGTTAGTTTAATCGATATGCCCCAATTAGAGATATCTTCTTCTTCCGTCCTTAGCCAAAGACCGACCAAGCAGTCAGAGGCCATCACGCCTTGTGGTGTCGTAAGGGCAACAGCAGATTGATTTTCTCTGTTGTAGTTTCCCATCACGCCTAGCGGCGTCTTTAGGGCAACAGCAAATAGATCCATCTGCCGTTGTTTCCGTAATCGGTAATTAGAGATATGTTTTAACGTAAATATTGACATTTTTGAATTTGACGACGAGGAAAACCTGACCCCCACACTTAGAGGTAGCGACACTTTTCCAGATACGTTGCGTCTTTTAATGTTTAAGAACCATTTTATGTACATAACAGATATCGATAGGGCCAGTAACTCTTTTTCGTGTCCCGATTGCGGTAAGTTGTGGAAGGAGTATAAGTTTATGGTGCGCCATGAAAAGCGCTGTACCGGCTCTAAGCGAAGAGAAACATTTAGAGGTGGTGTGTATAATCCCCCATAGACCATTTGGGACTTAATCGAGGAGGAGGGGATAGAGGTAGACACAAAATTCGTCTTCCCTTATAGAGCCACGTTTGACTATGAGTGTTTTTTTGAGAACACTGTAGTGCCCAGTGGTAATGCCACTACCTACACAGCCAAACACGTGCCACTGTCGTGTTCGGTGGCTTCTAACGTCCCCGGTTTTGAAGCCCCCGTGTGTTTTATCACAAAGGGTGATCCACAGGAGTTGGTCAATAGGATGGCTGACCATCTGCTCGAAATAGCCGCGGCCTCTTATGAGATTCTGCGTGCATATTTTGACGACGTATGCATACAACTCAAGGCTTTAGAGACGATCGGTAATTCAGACGGGCTCCTTGCTAGATTAGAGGGTTATTTGGGGCAGCTACCCGTATTAGGTTTCAATTCGGGCAAGTACGACGTGAACGTAATCAAACCGTATCTCATCCGGTATTTCAGGGGGGAAGACTTCCAATTTTTAGTCAAGCGAAACAATAATTTTATGTGTATTGCCACTAGCGAGTTAAAGTTTTTAGATATAGTCAATTACTTAGCCCCGGGGTTTAGCTATAGCAAATATCTCGCGGCGTACAACGTTGAAGAAACTAAAGGATATTTTTGTTACGAGTACATAACAGATTTAGCAAAGTTAGACGAAACCGCGTTACCACCCCACTCGGCATTTTTTTCCGCCCTTAAAAATACTAACATTTCCGCCGATGAGTACGCCGAGTGCCAGAAGGTGTGGGCCGAGAACCACATGACCACGTTGCGCGATTTTCTGACGTGGTACAACAATAAAGACGTGGTCCCCTTCCTGGCAGCGTTAGACCGACAAGTTAGTTTTTACGCGCGCCTAGGTGTAGACATGTTTAAAGATGCGATCTCCGTGCCTGGTGTCACGTTAAAGTACCTTTTCAAAACCCTCCCGCCCAACGTCATGTTTTCTTTATGTTCGAAGCAGGAGGTAGATTTGCATAACATCTTGCGCCAAAACATAGTCGGGGGACCTTCAATTATTTTTCACAGGTTCCACGAGCAAGGCAAAACCCGCATTAGAGGTGGCAAAACGGTTCAAGCCATTAAAGGTTTTGATGCCAACGCCCATTATTTGTGGGCGTTAATGCAGAAAATGCCCACTGACTTTCCCGTTAGACGGTCTAGGGAGGATGGTTTCAAGCACCACAAACTCCACAAATATACCGTACAGTGCCGCGATTATTTGGCTTGGGTCTCCCACCAAAAAAAGTGACCTTAAAAACCCAGTTTAACGGACGTGAGAAGGCGTTGGGTGATATATGCGTTAGGGTAGACGGTTGGGACAGATACTCTCGTACCGCCTACCAGTTCCATTGGGTGCCTATTCCACGGCCACCCTAACTGCCCACTAACCGCCGGTCGTGACGTTAACCCAGTCAACAACAAACCATTGGCTGAGTTGTACGCAAATACGGTGGAAATAAGTTCTTATTTACGGTGCCATTGCAACGTTACCGTTGTCGAAATGTGGGAATGCGAGTGGCAGGCATTGAAGAAAACCGAGCCATCAATCCGTCGTTTTCTGAACGCCACCTTCCCGAACCAGAAACCATCTTACACCAAATGTCGGTACCCCCTGACAAAAGAAAATATTCTCGCCTCGGTGCTGGACGAGACCTTGTTTGGCCTAGTCGAGTGTGACATACATGTCCTCGACTCTTTAAAAGAACATTTCTCTGAGATGACGCCCATTTTTAAGAATGTTGACGTCACGAGGGAAGATATTGGGCCTTTCATGCGGGAATACGCCGAAAAACAAACTCCTGACTACCCCCAGACGGACATTGATCGGGAGTTATGTGGGCAAGAAAATTCTCCTGACAACACCTCTGCTTCGCTGGTACCTAACCAAAGGCTTATAAGTCACCTGTATCTACCAGGTGCTTGAGTATACACCCGTGACGTGTTTCAAACGGTTTGGGGACACTGTTTCGAACGCGCGTCGACAGGGTGATACTGATCCTGCCTACGCCATTACCAGCGAGACCATGAAACTGCTAGGTAACGCGGCCTACGGCAAGACATTAACCAATAAGGCGAAGCATGTGGATGTCTCGTACACAATGGGCGAGGGTACCTCTGACCAAATAAACTCACCCCGCTTTAGGGAAATGACGTTAGTGACGGACGAGATTTTTGAAGTAGAGAAACTGAAACAGACTATATGTTGGGACCTCCCCGTTCAGATAGGATTTTTCGTCTATCAATACGCTAAATTACGCATGTTAGAATTTTACTACGACTGTCTAGATAAATTTGTAGATAGGTCAGACTTTCAGTTGTGCGAGACGGACACAGACAGCCTTTACTTGGCCCTTAGCGCGAATAACTTAGCGGACGTTGTTAAGCCAACTTTGCGACAGGAATTTTATAGCTCCTACCACCAGTGGTTCCCCGCCGAGGTATGCCCCGACCATAGACCCGACTTTGTAGCTAGCGAGGGTAAAACGCGCGCCATTTGTCAGAAATGCCGCGAACAAACCTTATTCGACAAGCGGACACCGGGCCTTTTTAAATTAGAATACGAAGGCAGAGGGATGGTTTCCCTCTGTAGCAAGACGTATCACTGTTTTGGCGACTACGACAAAACCACCACCAAAGGCTTGAACAAACACCACAACAAAGTAGACAAACACACTTTCTTAGACGTCCTCAACACACAACAAGCACAGGGTGGGAAAAATATCGGGTTCCGGGCACACAAATCATCCATCTACACATACGAACAACACCGCAACGCCCTGTCTTACTTTTACATAAAACGACAGGTGCATCCCGACAACGTCACCACATCATCCCTCAACATTTAAACTGTCTGTACACACAACACCTCTATTTCTTACGACGTGACGACAATGTGACGACTCCCCTCAAGGTCTGGCCTGCAACTGTGATATTGTATATATTGTAAATAAATCTGTGAAAATGTATATTTTGTAACAAAACACCACTAATATATAAATATGTATTATTTACAAATGTTTGATAATGTCACCATATACTGTCTTTCCTATATAATTATATATTCATTTGATAAAAAATTACTGCATAATGTACATTTTGTAAAAAATACTATATATATATTACCATATATGTTTTGCTATTACAAAAACACTATTGAATATAAAATAAAAACTATATTAACTAAACCGCTTTTTGTTACCTATATCGTCTAACTGTTCGTCTAGTGTAAAGTGACAAATGAAGATGGTCGCATCCCAAAAGATATCTTCTATGGACAATTAGCAGATGGCAAGAGAACAGTTGGGCGACCACAGCTGAGGTTCAAAGATGTGTGCAAGAGAGATATGAGGGCACTGGACATGGATCCAGCAACATGGGAGGATGAAGCTGCCGATCGCACAAAGTGGCGATGCTATTTACGGCACCACCTCAGATTGGGCGAAGAGAGGCTCACACAAGAAGCAGAGGTGAGGAGAAAACGTCGAAAGGAGCACCAGGAAAATAAGAAGTTGAGGGCTGTCACCTCAGGGGCGCATTCCCATAGTCAGTTATGACTGAATGGGCTATTATTATTATTATTATTATTATTATTATGTTCGTCTAAATGTTTGTATAAATATTGTAAAATATAACGTATACATATCGTCTTCTTGTTATCTAAATATATCTCCCTATTATATATCGTCTAACTGTCGTCTTCCTATTACCTTCTTCCTATTAGCTCAAAGTCTCAACGGCTTCTTGTTTGTCTAACACAGCCCCTACCTAAGTTGGCTATACTAATAATAACAATAATATATAAAAAAAAACCCATCTTGCAACATTTTCCTTATATAAAAAAATATACCCCTCTTCTTGTTATCTCAAATCCGCCATCTTGCCTCTCCTCTTCTTGTTATCTAAAAGTCTAAAAATACCTCTTCTTGTTATCTCAAGTCCGCCATCTTGACCCTCCTCTTCTTGTTATCTAAAAATACCTCTAAAAATAACCTCTTCTTGTTATCTCAAGTCCGCCATCTTGCTCCGCCTCTTCTTATTATCTAAAAATACCTCTAAAAATAACCTCCCCTTGTTAGCTCAAGTCCGCCATCTTGCCCCTGCAGATTGCGCTTATATAAAAGTCACGCGCCTGCAGAATTTTTGCTATATAAAAAGTCACGCGCCTGCAGCGCGCCTGCAGAATAATACCTAAGTGGTACATTCACTACTACTACTGGCTTCCTAGTTCGGTCCCCCAGTTGAGGTAGAATTGTTTAGACCGTGAACGGCTTCGGGGTCGACCCAGCCTCATGAATTGGATACCAGAGTAACTCTGAGAAGGTTAAGGCGGCCGGAATGATACTGACCAAATCACCCCTAGTGCGCCGATGGTCAAGAAAATATGCGCCTAACACCATATTCCCAATATGCCTCAATGGGCGTGAAACGGGATCCTTTATCTTTACTATCATAATAATGTCCGATGCACCAATTTCCAGACTGCCACCCGGGGCGGATCGCCCCCCTCGGACCCCCCCCCCCCCCCCTTCCTTAAATCGCCACTGAGTACAAACCCAACACTTATACGAGGATCTATTGGAGGTTTTGATAGGGCTGACAACTCAATCATGTAAAATCAGTTGTCATAGAAACTACCGCTATAAGTAGCATGCACATGTTTGGTAAAGGCTTCCTAGAGACAATGCTGTAATGTTGACTCCTTACTCCGTAAGGAACGCATGAGTCAGTGCAGGCTCTCTAAGAACAACTACATTGCTGGCTCCATGCTCCGTTAGGAGCGATAATGAGAAAGAAGATGTTTCCTGGTCCTATAGTTGCGTCGAGTGGTCGTGACAATGACCACTGTCCACGAAGCACTAATTTTAGGATGCTGAGTTGGCAATTGCGGTTAGTTACCATTTACTCCCGTAGCAAGACGATGGCGCCGTTTGAATGGTCTTGGGATCTATTTCCAAGTAAGCCTATCACTTCTGTTTGTTTTCTGTTGTCTAGTTTTCTAATTCTTACTTTCTTACGAGTGTTTTCAACATTCTCATTTAAGTGTATTATTTACTTTGTCTGCTACATCTTTACGATTGTTATATTTTCTTCATCAATCAAGCATCGAGTTATGCCAACCCCTACTCAGTGGAGCGCAATGGTGTTTTCATAGCACTATTTTCTGCCACGTGTTTCCCTAAAGGTCTTAATTTTGTATTATTTCTTTTTCCTAAACAGCGGCATTTAGGCTTTTAGCCCTTCGTCACAATGATATGAAACAAATTTCATGGCATTGCCAGGCTGGGGAGCCTACGGACTTTCCTTCCAACCCGGTCAGGAGCTTCGCTCCTTCCCATCCACTGAGGGTTTGTGCGCAGGAGCCTCTCGGGTTATTCCAGTCCCCTGGTCGAAGGCATTGCTTCAAATGTCTTCGACAGGACTCGAATTAATCCAGTCCAAGTCCCGGTCGAAGACTTACTTACTTAGTCGTTCCCCTTCTATCGTGAGGTGTAGAGGTTTGGAAGAGAGAGCGCCAGACTACCCATCGGCTGTCTTCCTCCTGGCCTGGTTCCATTCTAGTCCTCGGTCCTTCAAAGATTGTCTAATGTTGTGCTCCCAGCGGACTCTGGGTCGTCCTGGGGGTCTGGATCCCTGGCTCTTTGTTTCCCATGCTTGTCGTGGTAGCCGATCTTCTCCCATTCTGCAGACATGGCCAAACCATCTTAGTTGGGACTGTTCTACTTGGGTCTACAGGGGTTTGGATTTTAGGCCTTGACGTATCGCCTGGTTGCAGACTATGTCTCTTTTTGTTACTTCAACCACCTTCCTCAGATACCTCATTTCTGCGGTTTGGATCTGGCTTTTGTGGGTTGTAGTCATTGCTCATGACTCGCATCCATATGTCAAGACTGGGACATAGGTGGAGCGGTGTCGTAAATTGTACAAGATAGGTATAGGGATTTAATTGGTCCCGTCTGAGTAGATCAGAATGGTGGGGTAGATGAGAAAGAAAGGTGTTAGAATAGATTCCACGAGTGAAATAGATTAAGGTGAAGATACGTCTCTGGAATGAGTGGTTTCTCTAGACCAGCCTATCTATACGACTAGCTTTAGAAGAAGACGATCTGTCACACTTCCCTTTAATGTTAATTATAAGTTATCTACACACACACAGTTATGTGACAAGACACACAAACGTGAAAAAAAAAACTATGGATAATTGGGTATGGGGCTGACCGACAAGATAAATTAAGTTTTGTTTAATTTATTTATCACTTAAACTTCTCACAACATTAAACATATAGAACTTACTTACGTAGTCGTTCCCCTTCTACCGTGAGGTGTAGAGGTTTGGAAGAGAGAGCGCCAGACTATCCTATCGGCTGTCTTCCTCCTGGCCTGGTTCCATTCTAGTCCTCGATCCTTCAAAGATTGTCTAATGTTGTGCTCCCAGCGGACTCTGGGTCGTCCTCGGGGTCTGGATCCTTGGCTCTTTGTTTCCCATGCTTGTCGTGGTATCCGATCTTCTCCCATTCTGCAGACATGTCCAAACCATCTTAATTCGGACTGTTCTACTTGGGTCTGCAGGGGGTAGGATTTAAGGCCTTGACGTATCGTCTGGTTGCGTACCATGTCTCTTCTTGTTACTTCAACCACCTTCCTCAGATACTTTATTTCTGAGGTTTGGATCTGGCTTTTATGGGTTGTAGTGTCGCATGTTACGCATTGCCTAGTTAAATGTTTGAAGACCGAAAAGTGGGACACCAGTGTGCTGACCTGAACAAAGGAATGCAGGGGTATTTTCCTGTGTGTATCTAGGGCAGCCAATCAGAGAAGCCACTGTAGCGGAAGGTTTTATATGTGTGAGATGATAGTGCTAGAGTAGAAATAGTATTCTCTCCAGAATGTGTGAGGTCCCAGTGACAGAGAAGTACACTGGTATCACTCGATAGTCACGGCTGTGAAAGTATCTGGACTGAAAATATTCAGAGAACAGTCAGACCTTACTGCGCCACCTCCGCTATGTGACCACCTGTGATATAATAAAAATTCAACCAAACTCAGTATCAACTATATTGAATGAATAAAGCTGGTGAATACAATTTATATCCTCTTTATTTACATCTATCTAATTGTGGTGATTGTGTGTGACTGGTGATACAAAAGTTATATTTATACAAAACCAAATTGGCGAATTCAATTACAGTTTTTGCAAGTTAAACTAAAATGTCATTTCTTTAGACTCTTCCAATTAGTTGGGTAATAGACTTCTTCACTGTCTTATTCACTTTATAACTTTCACTAGTTTATCACGCAAATTGTCATCACAAAACTCTGCTTGACAATTATCACTTCTTGGGTGCACGATTGTCACAAATATCACTCATCTGTTTTTATAATCAGTGTTCATATGAGATGTACAGCTTCAGTAGGTCGTGCTTCTACCACTCCAGACACTGCCGGGGCGATTCGCATTGATCATCGAGCAATTCTTGATCATTGACCTCTGACTTTTGGTTGACAAGTATGAACCTGCAGATAATTGTAGGATATGTGGCTATTTGTGGATAACAATTACCACATTCCTATTGTAGGTGAGATGAATTTGTTTTCAGATGTATGCGTGAAAATGCATGATTATGGATCAGTGACAAGACAGGTGTCTACTGAGGAACATTTTATAAAATCAAATAATACAAAATAATATGTACACACATATATGGTATGAGGTTATAGTATCCCCCTGCCTGACACGTTAGCTCTGTAAAGTGCAGTAACTTGATGACAGAATGAATAAGCCCTGATAATGATTGTGCTAGCCCTGATACGGACTCAGTCATGGTGGTTATATTTCGGGTTCCAATCTTCAACAATCATATCAAGTAATAAATTAATATACATGATACTTTCATAACATATAGATTAAACAAATCCTGAAATAAAGTTGTAATTACTGTATTATTTTACATAGTAACTTTACATACCCTCGCAGGATCTAATTAAGATCAGTAAAGACTGGCTTTAGTGGAGTAACAGAACTGCCTGGCTGCAAATAACAAGATATTGGCCGTGACGCGTTTCTCTCTCTCCAGCCGTTGTCCTTCTGTCTTGCCTCGCTGTACAAGTGAATTTGAAATCATTTACGTCCGCCCTTATATATGCAGCTACCGGACGTACAGGAAACAAGGCTCGCAACTCCAGCAAACTTCCCAAAAAAGTTGTAACTTCGGGGGGGTTTGTGCTAGAGGTGTTTCAAACCTTGGTCTCGTGCATTTCACCTTTCCCAGTTCAAGCCTTTGGAGTTATATATTTCCGTTCTCCATGAGTTGACCTTTATATCCATATGTTGTTTTCCTATATCTGTCGTGTTAACGATTTTATATTGAATTATAAATAGGAAAAACACAGGATTTCTCAATGCACGGACACTATTCTTGCGAAATTCTTCACAACTACTTACTCCCTTCTGATTTCCTTGTACCTATACATAAATGAAGATATTCCCGTCAAAAGGAGACCATTCTCATCCTTGTCTGTCATTCCGTTCTCCTTCCCGATGTCTAATTCTAACCATGATTTCGGACGATTTATTCTTCCTTATACACTCGCCGAAGTCATTCTATCTGACCGTGGGAAACCCCTTCTCTGATTGGCTGCCCTAGATACACACAGGAAAATACCCCTGCATTCCTTTGTTCAGGTCAGCACACTGGTGTCCCACTTTTCGGTCTTCAAACATTTAACTAGGCAATGCGTAACATGCGACAGAGCCTCCCTCTCTTTTAAGCTGTAGATTTCTACAGCTAACAACTGTAAGCTTTGCCGTAGTTAATGTTCTTCTTACTCTCGTTCTATCTCAGTTGGGTGTCGAGTAAGAAAATCTGCTCCTACATTTTTGTTTTCATGGATATAGATTTATCCTTCGCTATCTCTCTTTTCCCAGTTCGGCTTTTCATCCAGGCCCTTACCGCTGGTGAAATGGGGTCGGTAGGTTTCCCTTGAAGTTTACCGCCCTCTTTTCGTTGATAGTTGGTAGCGGTTTTCCCTCGCAAATTCGTAGGTGTTTGATTTTGGCTACGTGATTTGTTCTTTTCTTCCAGTGCATGGGTTTCAGACTGCAATTCAACCTGTGTGGGATGTTTCCTTTCCCCTCCAGTGCAAATCTCGGGAGTACCCATGATGGCTGGTTTGCTTGTAGACTTTTGAAGACTCTTCCGCCGACTTTCTGAATCTACATGAGTGCACTCTGGACAGGAATTTACATACCAATTGATGTCTTCCGTAATACCTGGCCAGTAGTACTGGGTGGCTATTCTTTGTTTTGTGGCACCATTACCCAGGTGTTCACTCAAAGTTATGTGCCCCCAGCCTATAACCTTATTTCTATAGGTGGATGGTACAACAATTTGACCATGACTTTTCGTCCCTCTGCCAGCTTTCCTGTGCAAGAGTCCATGTTCCATATAGAAATTTCCTTTCCTTGGAGTGTTATGTGGTTTTGACAGTTTGCCAAAACAAGGCTTCAATGTGCTGTCAGCTACTTGAGCCCGTTTCATTTCAGTAGAATGAAATTTTAATTTGGTGTCCCTCTCTATGTTCCTGGAGTCAGACCTGGTCTGGATTTCTGCCATAACCATAGGTTTCACCGGGTTTCCCAAGAAAACATATCTACGCCCCAACATCAGGGGGTAAAAGGGATCATCTAACACTGCTGCATTTATCTCCCCTTCCACATAGCGACAACTGACATGAATCTTTGCTATGGGTAAAGTGAGGGGTAATGCTCCTTTTAGTGGCCCTTGAATATCTACTGTTTCTGTGGTGATTTGTTCAGGGCGCACCAGAGATGCACACACGACTGCGTCATAGGACAAACCTGTGTCATACATTCCTGTGACTTGTTTGCCATTCACAGTCACTATCTCCTGTGTAGGTGGGTGATGGAGGCTATTCTGAATCACCGTCAGTTCCTTCCTATCAGAAGTCCTCACCTGTAAGCATGCAGCATGATGAAGAGGTTTTTTCCTTCCACAATTATCAGTGTTGTGGTTGTTCATTTTGCAGAACTTACACCATTTTTCTTCCCTTCGTGAGGGTTTATTGTTATATCCTGGAGGGTTCTTGTCTTTGTAGTTATATCTTTGGTTGTTCTTGGTTGTATTGTCCTTTTGTTCAAACTCGTTTTGGTTTTGTGGTGACTTGAAACTATCTCCCTGCTTCCTCTTATTTCCTTGAGTCAGGGGGTGAGCCAGTTTGTGACTTTCTGCATAGATGATTATTTCATCTAATCTCTCTCTTTTATGTTCTACCAGGAATGTCTTCGTCTCAGGAGACATGGACTCCAGGAGTTGTTCTATCAACATCATCTCCTTGATCCCTTCAAAATCCTGATTGAAGTTTCCTAACTGACACCACCTCAGCAAGTAACTTTCCAACCTTGCTGAGAACTGCTGATATGTTTCTCCTGTCTGGAGCATAGCAGTTCTAAATCGCCTTCTATAAGCTTCTGCGTTTTGTTCGTAACGCAACAACAATGCTTGTTTCAAGGCTTCATAGTTTTCCTGATCTTCTTTTTGCATCTTCAAGTAGACATTATAAGATACTCCTCTCAATCCCTGTGACAACTTCAAATTCCACTTTTCTTTTTCTAGGCCATAAGTAGTGGCCAATCGTTCATATCTGTCAAGGTAATCCTCTATTCCCTCTTCTTTCTCCACAAATGGGTCCAAGTGGAAGTTCATAGCTCCAATGGAGGTGCTTTGGCTGGCGCTGGTATCCGAATGAGATGACCTACTACCATTAGTAGTAGCCACTGCCTGTATTTCAAGCTCTTTTAATCTCAGTTCATGGTCTCTATCAGCTTGTAGCTTCCTTTCCTCAGCTGTTAATCTTCTTTCTTCAGCCTCCAATTTCTTGGCTTGAGCCTCAACTTCCAACAGCAGCCTCTTTTCTTCAGCTTCCATTCTTTTGGCTTCTCTCTCAGCTTCTAGTCTTTTGGCTTCTCTCTCAGCTTCTGCTTGCAGCTTCCTTTCCTCTCTATCCATATGTTTGTCCACTTCAGTTGTGACATACTGGACGAGAGCATCACCTGTCAAGTCCAGCTCTTTTCCCATTTGCATGATCGCAGTTCTGAACTTCACTAAGTCAGCCATTATATTAAGTTAAGTAGGGTATGAAAACTTACCTAAACTTACTTAAAATAATTATCAAATGGACAACACAATTAATCGTGCAACCTTGTGATAGTCAATATTTACTAAGTACTCTAAGGTACTGTTACTGAGAAAAAAATCTTGTTCTAGAATTTCCCAAAAAAAATTTTTTTTTTTTTTTTTTTTTTCTATTGGTGGCCCAAGATAGACTAAAGATAGATGTATTAGATAGAGGATGGCTCAGGATATACGAGAATATCCCGCGGACGAGCCCCCACTGTAGCGGAAGGTTTTATATGTGTGAGATGATAGTGCTAGAGTAGAAATAGTATTCTCTCCAGAATGTGTGAGGTCCCAGTGACAGAGAAGTACACTGGTATCACTCGATAGTCACGGCTGTGAAAGTATCTGGACTGAAAATATTCAGAGAACAGTCAGACCTTACTGCGCCACCTCCGCTATGTGACCACCTGTGATATAATAAAAATTCAACCAAACTCAGTATCAACTATATTGAATGAATAAAGCTGGTGAATACAATTTATATCCTCTTTATTTACATCTATCTAATTGTGGTGATTGTGTGTGACTGGTGATACAAAAGTTATATTTATACAAAACCAAATTGGCGAATTCAATTACAGTTTTTGCAAGTTAAACTAAAATGTCATTTCTTTAGACTCTTCCAATTAGTTGGGTAATAGACTTCTTCACTGTCTTATTCACTTTATAACTTTCACTAGTTTATCACGCAAATTGTCATCACAAAACTCTGCTTGACAATTATCACTTCTTGGGTGCACGATTGTCACAAATATCACTCATCTGTTTTTTATAATCAGTGTTCATATGAGATGTACAGCTTCAGTAGGTCGTGCTTCTACCACTCCAGACACTGCCGGGGCGATTCGCATTGATCATCAAGCAATTCTTGATCATTGACCTCTGACTTTTGGTTGACAAGTATGAACCTGCAGATAATTGTAGGATATGTGGCTATTTGTGGATAACAATTACCACATTCCTATTGTAGGTGAGATGAATTTGTTTTCAGATGTATGCGTGAAAATGCATGATTATGGATCAGTGACAAGACAGGTGTCTACTGTGGAACATTTTATAAAATCAAATAATACAAAATAATATGTACACACATATATGGTATGAGGTTATAGTATCCCCCTGCCTGACACGTTAGCTCTGTAAAGTGCAGTAACTTGATGACAGAATGAATAAGCCCTGATAATGATTGTGCTAGCCCTGATACGGACTCAGTCATGGTGGTTATATTTCGGGTTCCAATCTTCAACAATCATATCAAGTAATAAATTAATATACATGATACTTTCATAACATATAGATTAAACAAATCCTGAAATAAAGTTGTAATTACTGTATTATTTTACATAGTAACTTTACATACCCTCGCAGGATCTAATTAAGATCAGTAAAGACTGGCTTTAGTGGAGTAACAGAACTGCCTGGCTGCAAATAACAAGATATTGGCCGTGACGCGTTTCTCTCTCTCCAGCCGTTGTCCTTCTGTCTTGCCTCGCTGTACAAGTGAATTTGAAATTGTTGTTGTTGTTGTTTTCTTCAACTATGTTGCTTTGATACCCTGTTCAACCTGAAGTTTGGTTATAATTGGGGTATATAGGGTGTTATCGTCTTCACTGGTATCTCGTTCCTAGTTCTGGAGGTGACTGGTCCTGAAAAGGACCACTTGCTGGCTGTCTGGATTCCTCTTTGTCCGTTTGTGGTGCCGTGTCGCTCTCATGGTGTTTTTTATGTCCTACCTCAACTATCTGGCTCGTTTAGTTTTTTGTGTTTCTACTCTACTAGTTTCTGTTGCTTTTGTCTTCTTGCTCTCCTGTATCTGTGACAGTGCTTTTTCAATTATCGTTGGTAGTAGCTGTTCTAGCGTTTCTGGCTGCTAATCCTCTTTCTTGATTGAGTAACATTTGCTGTACGATGTCGATTTTCATTTTGTCTTCCGTTTCTTTGTTTTGTTCTCTAGTTTTTGTAAGGATATCCTCAACGATCCTTCTCTCTGATTCAATTCTTTTGAGTATTTGTTCGTTCTCTGCCTTTAGCTCTGTGAGTTTGGCGATGTGTGAATTTGAAATCATTTACGTCCGCCCTTATATATGCAGCTACCGGACGTACAGGAAACAAGGCTCGCAACTCCAGCAAACTTCCCAAAAAAGTTGTAACTTCGGGGGGGTTTGTGCTAGAGGTGTTTCAAACCTTGGTCTCGTGCATTTCACCTTTCCCAGTTCAAGCCTTTGGAGTTATATATTTCCGTTCTCCATGAGTTGACCTTTATATCCATATGTTGTTTTCCTATATCTGTCGTGTTAACGATTTTATATTGAATTATAAATAGGAAAAACACAGGATTTCTCAATGCACGGACACTATTCTTGCGAAATTCTTCACAACTACTTACTCCCTTCTGATTTCCTTGTACCTATACATAAATGAAGATATTCCCGTCAAAAGGAGACCATTCTCATCCTTGTCTGTCATTCCGTTCTCCTTCCCGATGTCTAATTCTAACCATGATTTCGGACGATTTATTCTTCCTTATACACTCGCCGAAGTCATTCTATCTGACCGTGGGAAACCCCTTCTCTGATTGGCTGCCCTAGATACACACAGGAAAATACCCCTGCATTACTTTGTTCAGGTCAGCACACTGGTGTCCCACTTTTCGGTCTTCAAACATTTAACTAGGCAATGCGTAACATGCGACATGTAGTCATTGCCCATGACTCGCATCCGTATGTCAAGACTGGGACATAGGTGGAGCGGTATACAGCCATCTTTTTTTTCTTACCAACTTCTCTCTTGCTGAGGAATCCTCGATTTATGGCCTGAAAAAGTCTCCCAGCTGCTGCTTTTCTAGTGGCCAACTCTTCTTTGATGCCTCCCTTTTGGTCTATAATAGCTCCGAGGTATTTAAAGTGGTCGACCTGCTCCAGGACCTGTTCTCCCAGCTTAATCTGATGTTTTCTTTCTTCTCGTGATATCACCATGGATTTTGTTTTAGAGCTGCTTATGACCATCCCTCTCTTCTCCAGCTCTTCCTTCCAGACTTGCAGGTTGGATTGGAGATGTGCCTCTGATTTAGCAATCAGGGCAACATCATCAGCAAATGCCAGCTCCGAAATATAGACCTGTCTCATCTTCCAGTACCCCACTGAATACTTTCTTGTTCTCTCCTTACATGCCTTGATGACATCGTCCATAAGGAGTATGAAGAGGTAAGGTGATAGGATATCACCTTGTCTTACACCAGTGGTGGTCCTGAACTCTTCCGACTTATGGTTTGCTGTCCTCACATAATTTCTGCAAGACTTGTAGAAGCTCTGTATAGCATGAATCAGAGGTGCTGGAATATTCTTCCTTGCCAAACAGTCCCAAAGTTTGCTCCAGGGGACCCTGTCAAACGCCTTTTCCAGATCTATGAAACAAAGATGCATCTCACTCTTATACTCAAGGGCCTTTTCACTCAGCTGTCTGAGTGTGAAGATTAGGTCTTGAGTACTTCGGTTTGCTCGGAATCCGCACTGGACCTCATCCAATTGTGGCTCAGCTAGGCGTCGGAGTCTCTGCTCTAGGATTCTAGAGTAGATTTTACCAGGGACACTGAGAAGGGATATGCCTCTATGGTTTCCACACTGTCGATTGTCACCCTTTTTGAAAATTGGTGTTATGATGGCAATCTCCCAATCCTTTGGTATGGTCTTGTTGTACCACGCTGCCTGTAAAACCCTTAAGAGTAATAGGTCGCCTGATGCTCCCATGAACTTAACCATTTCTGGTGTTATACCATCATGCCCTGCTGCTTTGCCCATCTTGATTTTCTGCAGTGCTGCCTTCAGTTCTTCCATCTTTATGTCATCTTCACCATCATTGGTTTTCTCTTCTGTGCTAGTGTTTATCATTTCTGATGCTTCACAATGCTCACCATCCAGGAGTTCTGAGAAATATTCTTTCCATCTTCCCATTACTTCTTTCGGGGCAGTAAGCAATTTGCCTTGCTTGTCCTTTATAAATTTGAGAGGGCATTGTTTTTCCTTCCTCATGTTCTTTAGGGTCTTATAGAACAATTTCTGGTTTTCTTGTGCATCTTTTTCTAGCTTTTCTCCAAATTCTTCCCAGGACTTCTGTTTTGCTGCTAGCACTTTGTTCTTTGCTTCTGTTCTGAGTGTCAAATATTCTCTATATTTTTCCATTTGTCCTGTTGTGTTTTTAGCTCCTAAGTATTGTTTCCATGCCATTTTCTTCTCTCTTATTTTTTCTTTGACTTCCTCTGTCCACCAAGGTGTCCTCTTTCTCTTGTTCCCAAGTCGGACTTCACCGCATGCTTCTGCAGCAGCTGTTTTTATGATATCCTTGAATTTAATCCAGAGGGTTTCCAAGTCATCAGGTCGTTCTTCTGTGTTGCTCACCGCTGCAGCAATAAGCCCCTGATATCTGGTCTTAATTTCTGGCTCTCTCAGCTTGTAGGTCCTAATGCTCATTTCTCCTGATCGTTTACTTGGTTTCTTGCGTGATGTTGGACAGTTCCTAGGCTGAGCAACTCTTTCAGTTGTTCTTTTGATTGTTAGCAGGAAGTGATCACTTCCAATCTCTGGCCCCCTCCAGACTCTAGCATCTCGGACATATTTGAATGGGCTTCTCCGAACAATGGCATAGTCGATCACTGACTTCTCATTCTTTGTTGGTTCACATCTAGTGTATGCATGTATGCGCTTATGGGGGAACTTTGTGTTTGTAATGATCAGATTCTGCTCACTGCAGAATCTAAGGAGTCGCTTTCCATTGTCATTGAGAGTATCTTCTCCATATCTTCCGATAACTCCACCCCATCTAGCATGGTCATTTCCAACTCTGGCATTAAAATCTCCGAGCATGATAACTTCATCTAGGCAGTCATCCACTGTCCTTTGAAGCAGCTCGAAGAATTCCTCCTTGACCTCTGCTCTCTCATCCTCATTTGGCCCATACACTATGACCAGGTTGACTATGGTTTCTCCTTCTTTTAGTTTAACAACCATAATGCGCTCCGAGACAAAGTTCCATCCCTTGATACTATCTTTTGATTTTGGGCCACAATGTAACCCACGCCCCCTTTAGCTCTTTCAGTTGTGGGTACACCACTGTAGAGCAGCGTGTTGCCATCGAGATCCATGACTCCTTGTCCTTTTTTGTTTGTTTCCGTTATAGCCAGGATTTCTAGTTTTGCTTTCCTCATCTCTTCCACCAGCTCCTCTTCCTTCATATTTATACTTCTTGTGTTCCAAGTTCCATAAGTCGTAGTCCGTAGTCCGTTCCAGTTCGTCGCCTTTAGAATCAGTCCAGTTTTCTCTCTTGTGTTGCTAGTAATCGTGATTTAAAGCAAACAGGTGATTGGCCTGTTGTGCCTTTGCATGGTGGAGGGGCTGCCTCCTTACGGCCTCCATGTAGGCCGCCCTCCTCCTTTTTCATCCGGGCTTGGGACCGGCATTGGCGGAGTTATTAAACATATAGAAATCAATATAAATCAAGTTTTTCAGACATATTAAAATAACCCCATAAGTGCCTCCCCTCTGTGGAGAAAAGACCCCGCAAGAAGTAAATAACCCAAAAGGTCAAAGATTAACACTGCGAAGCTAATGTTATCATAGGTAACACTGATGATGATAATGGTAAATCCTATCGGCTGACTCTTTGAGATGAGTACCGATTATGAAACAATGTATACTCCTGGATAAAATTCACTTGGGTAAACAACTGTCAATAGTCGGAAAAAAATTTTATATATATTTTGCCACAGCGGGCTGATAAAATTGGATGGAAAATCTGGGTACATTGGTATGTCCCTTTACTCACATTTACAGTTAAAAAATGTTAGTGTCTCGCCCTGGCAATTCCTGTTCACACCGGTATGGGGACGAACGCCACGGAAAACGACAACTATTATTCCTTCAGTAATTGAGTCAAAGACCACAATAGAGAAAAAACCGCTAGCCGCTGGTTTTGACCAAGCCTATATTGGAAAGAGAACAAACATTTAACCAAATTGAAAGTCCTATGCTATCACGCGTAAAGTGTGATCTCTTATCCTATCCGTCCCCTAATTAAATTAAAAGGCACACGGTATTTTAAGCTTATACTATCGCGCTTTGCTTCGCAAGTATGGATTTGGGTTTTAGGCATGCAGCCGCCCCCCACCCCCCTCCCCCTCCGACTTGGTAAACACTCAGCGCACGATGTCAGTTTTAATTGAATTATGACTATACCCTTCACAAATATCGCCTGTCATTATTAGTAAGTTGATTGTTGACGTCTATCGTTTTT
Source organism: Oreohelix idahoensis (assembly GCA_024509875.1). NCBI lineage: Eukaryota > Metazoa > Mollusca > Gastropoda > Stylommatophora > Oreohelicidae > Oreohelix > Oreohelix idahoensis. The sequence continues at coordinate 126,440 of JAMPIV010000486.1, forward strand.
AACACATGATATAAATGCTAGTCATTAAATAAAATATTACACACAAAGAAATAAAATGCGCATACTACTCTGTCACTTTATCCGCCACTCTTAACATTATACTTAAGTCAGCTAAAGAAAATGGTTGATGAATTTTACATTACTGGACCACTGGTAAGAAAATATATACGCGTTTTTCTATTTCGCTAGTCTTAACGCTAGGGAATAGCAGTGAGTAAAATGGTAAAACTCTTAACACATTTAATACTTAAGCACAACTTACATTATTACCACAATCAGAAATTTAAATCCCCGCGGGACAATTTAACACATTTAGCGAATAAAATGGTTCCTAGTCGGGCGTGCTTAGATTGATCCAAAATTTCTGATAGACTGACAACTGACTAGGAGAGAAGGCAATATATATACTGATTTAGTGCCATATCGCTAACAGATGTGAAAATTCACACCTACGGCCGTATCAGGGGAATCATCAAGCTAAACTTCTAAGATAAATTATTCTACTGTTCGCTCACTCGCTATGCCGAACGGCTTCAAAGACATCCCTTGCGAACGGGTTTTCTTAGATTATCTCCGAATGCCGTAGATCAAATACTTAGTTTAAGTGCCCCTGAAACTTGGAAATCAAACAGTTACACGCAAATTTTCTGCCTGGCGTTTCCCCCTTCAAAGAACCTGATTATCTGTACGCGCGCTTCTGTCTGTCAAAATGATGATTGGCGAACTACTCGCGTGATAATTCAGACAAACGAATCATGCTCTCGCTGACTGTTAGGAACGTAGGTAAACAACTTGTCAGCGCATGTAAACAGGAAAAAAATTGGCGTGGCTTCAAAATATGCGTCAGACAGACATCGAAATGCGTGGCTTTTTTTCGTTGCAAAACATAAATACTAATGAGGAAACAAGGTAGTCGGATTTCTGAGGATCTATTTACATATTCACGTCACAAGCGGTATACAGCCATCTTCGTTTTCTTACCAACTTCTCTCTTGCTAAGGAATTCTCGATTTATGGCCTGAAAAAAGTCTCCCAGCTGCTGCTTTTCTAGTGGCCAACTCTTCTTTGATTCCTCCCTTTCGGTCTATAATAGTTCCGAGGTATTTATAGTGGTCGACCTGCTTCAGGACCTGTTCTCTCAGCTTAATCTGATGTCTTCTTTCTTCTCGTGATATCACCATGGTTTTTGTTTTAGAGCTGCTCATGACCATCCCTCTCTTCTCCAGCTGTTCCTTCCAGACTTGCAGGTTGGATTGGAGATGTGCCTCTGATTTAGCCATCATGGCAACATCATCAGCAATTGGCAGCTCTGAAATACAGACCTGTCTCATCTTCCAGTACCCCGACTGAATACTTTCTTGTTCTCTCCTTACATACCTTGATGACATCGTCCATGAGGAGTATGAAAAGATAAGGTGACAGGATATCACCTTGTCTTACACCAGTGGTGGCCCTGAACTCTTCTGACTTATGGTTTGCTGTCCTCGCATAATTTTTGCAAGACTTGTAGAAGGTATGTATAGCATGAATCAGAGATGCTGGAATGTTCTTCATTGCCAAACAGTCCCAAAGTTTGCTCCAGGGGACCGTGTCAAACGCCTTTTCCAGATCTATGAAACAAATATAAGTAGCTATAAGTAGCATGCACATTGGTTGGTAAAGGATTCCTAGAGACAATGCTGTAATGTTGACTCCGTAAGGAACGCATGAGTCAGTGCAGGCTCTCTAAGAACAACTACATTGCTGGCTCCATGCTCCGTTACGAGCGATAATGAGAAAGAAGAAGTTTCCTGGTCCTGTAGTTGCGTCGAGTGGTCGTGACAATGACCACTGTCATTCTTACTCTTATACTCACTCTGATACTCAAGGACCTTTTCACTCAGCTGTCTGAGTGTGAAGATTAGGTCTTGAGTACTTCGGTATGCTCGGAATCCGCGCTGGACCTCATCCAATTGTGGCTCAGCTAGACATCTGAGTCTCTGCTCTAGGATTCTAGAGTAGATTTTACCAGGGACACTGAGAAGGGATATGCCTCTATGGTTTCCACATTGTCGATTGTCACCCTTATTAAAAATCGGTGTTATGATGGCAATCTCCTATTGTTTAGTATGGTCTTGTTGCACCATGCTCCTGTAGGATCCTTAAGAGTAATAGGTCGCCTGCTGCTCCCATGTATTTAACCATTTCTGGTGTTATACTATCATACCCTGCTGCTTTGCTCATCTTGATTTTCTCCAGTGCTGCCTTCAGTTCTTTCATCTTTATGTCATCTTCACCACCATTGGTGTTCTCTTCAGTGCTAGTGGTTATCATTTCTGATGCTTGACCTTGCTCATCATCAAGGAGTTCTCAGAAATATTCTTTCCATCTTTCCATTACTTCCTTCGGGGCAGTAAGCAATTTGCCTTGTTTGTCCTTTATAAATTTAAGAGGGCATTGTTTTTCCTTCCTCGTGTTCTTTAGGGTCTTATAGAACAATTTATGGTTTTCTTGTGCATCTTTTTCTAGCTTTTCTCCAAATTCTTCCCAGGACTTCTGTTTTGCTGCTAGCACTTTGTTCTTTGCTTCTGTTCTGAGTATCACATATTCTCTATATTTCTCTGTTTTTCCTGCTGTGTTTTTAGCTCCTAAGTATTGTTTCCATGCCATTTTCTTCTCTCTTATTTTCTCTTTAAATTCCTCGGTCCACCAAGTTGTCATCTTTCTCTTGTTCCCAAGTCGGATTTCACCACATGCTTCTGCAGCAGCTGTCTTTATAATGTCCTTGAATTTAAGCCAGAGGGTTTCCAAGTCATCAGGTTGTTCTTCTGTGTTGCTCACCGCTGCAGCAATAAGCTCCTGATATCTGGTCTTAATTTCTGGTTCTCTCAGCTTGTAGGTCTTAATGCTCATTTCTCCCGTTCGTTTACTTAGTTTCTTGCGTGATGTTGGGCAGTTCCTAGGCTGAGCAACTCTTTCAGTTGTTCTTTTGATTCTAAGCAGGTAGTGATCACTTCCAATCTCTGGCCCCCTCCAGATTCTAGCATCCCGGACATATTTGAATGAGCTCCTCCTAACTATTGCATAGTCGATCACTGACTTCTCATTCTTTGTTAGTTCACATCTAGTGTATGCAAGTATGCGCTTATGGGGGAACTTTGTGTTTGTAATGATCAGATTCTGTTTAATGCAGAATCCAAGGAGTTGCTTTCCATTGTCATTACGAGTATCTTCTCCATATCTTCCAATAACTCCGCCCCATCTAGCATGGTCATTTAAAACTCTGGTATTGAAATCTCCGAGCATGATAATTTCATCTAGGCAGTCATCCATTGTCCTTTAAAGCAGCTCGAAGAATTCCTCCTAGACCTATGCTCTCTCGTCCTCATGTGGCCCATACACTATGACAAGGTTGACTATGGTTTCTCCTTCTTTTAGTTTTACAACCATAATGCGCTCCGAGACAAAGTTCCATCCCTTGATATTATCTTTTTGGTTTTTCGCTACAATACAACCCACGCCCCCTTTAGCTCTTTCAGATGTGGGTACACCACTGTAGAGCAGCGTGTCGCCATCGAGATCCATGACTCCTTGTCCTTTTTTTTCGTTTCCGTTATAGCCAGGATTTCTAGTTTTGCTTTCTTCATCTCTACCACCAGCTCCTCTTCTTTCCCATTTATACTTCTTGTGGTCCATGTTCCAAAAGTCGTAGTCCGTAGTCCGTTCCAGCTCATAGGAATTTAAAGAAATCGATTACTACAGCTGACAGGATCCAGGCTGTTTAAACTTTTTATCTTTCCTGACCTTCTATGAGTTGGGATTCTACTCGTTCTAGTGAGTACCCAACTGATTGAACTCAGTAAGATCTTACTTAAATAGCTCTGTTAGCTATTTAAAATTACTAAGACATACGGGTGCAGTTCACTTAAATGACTAAATCAACTATAAATTTGAATATTTACAGATAATACAATTTAATAGTCAAGTATCCTTAACAATTGTAAAATAAATAAGTGTGGTGTGAAATATAGACATCTTACACGACCTGAACATCGAGGAAAACTGGCTCATAAACAATATCATGTCCCGGAAACTGAAATACTTTGGCCACATTAAACATCATTGTGGCTTAGAGAGAGCAGTGATGGAGGGTATGGTACATGAAAGGCGAGGCAGGGGTCGACCAAGACGACGGTGGACACAGGACATTGAAGACACCTTGAACATGACAATGGAGGAGGCAGGACGGCTGGCTAGAGATCGAGTGTCTTTCAGGCGGGCTGTGATGAGAGCGACGTTCTGCAAAGGACATGCTACATGATGGTGGTGGTACATGATGGTGATGGTATGAATTTAGAGTCTTTAAAATTTCATCACTGGAGATGATCTGGATAGGGTGTTTTCTCTTTTAACTATAAATGAAAACAGAGTTTTCTTAGCAGCTTTTAGTGGGTACTTAGCTGCCAGTACGATGTCTGTTGGTTTCTGCTCTAGCCGATGCTTGTTCTTTGCAGGTTATGGATTGGTTCACTCTCGCCACTGGTCATGTCTGGTAGCTGCAACATGTTCCTCGTAGTATCGTGGAGTAATTGCGAAGATAGTCCAGCGTCTATTAAGACCCGTCTGCTGTAAGTGTCTACCTTCGACTGCAAGGCCACTTATACCACTCACTTGTTCCGCAGATAGCACCATCAACTGGTACCATCTACCCAAAATTCTTTGGGAATACAGACTGACTTCTGGCTCAGAGAAATAGTTCAAGCAACTTGATTAAGATGCCTCTTTCACGTGGTCTGGGGTATTACTTTGCAAATAGAATCCCACGGTGGCTTAGTGATCAGGTACCTAGTATTCGGGGCTTTCCGTATTAATGAAAAAACATTTTTCTGGGATATAGGTCCACAAGATGCTCAAACACGTTGTCCGGTCCTTTAAAGTGGAATCCTGATTCTATTCATTATTCTGGCTTCTCTGGCTGTCTTCGTGACGAGTTGAAATTCACAGTGCAGTAAACTCATAAAGCGCTAAATTATAAGCCAACATTCGGCCCACATCCATATTGCAAGTATAAGACAAGGATCCAGTCGGAAATGTTGTATTTTTACATTTCAAATGCCAAGCCAATCGTCTTCTTCTTCTTCTTTGATTCTTAGCCGCAGACTGTCAAAGCAGTCAATAGCCATCACGCCTGATGGCATCTTGTAGGGCGGCAACAAATTGCTTCCACTTTGTTCGGTCGGCGGCCATCCTTCGTACAGTGCCCCAACTCTGGTTCATTCTTTGCATCTCAGCCTCCGCAGTTCTCTGCCAAGTTGTTTTTGGTCGGCCTCTCTTTCGCTTTCCTTCGGGGGTCCATAGCATAGTTGTTCTTGTAATGGCATCAGGGTCCCTTCTAAGGACGTGGCCAACCCAACTCCAGAGTCTGCCAGCTATGATGGTGTGCATGTCCTCTTGGTTACTCCGAATAAGTAGTTCTTGGTTGCTGATGGTGTTTGGCCAAAAGATTCGGAGAATTTTCCTTAGGCAGATTGTGTGGAAGGAGGACAGTTTCGACATTTCCTTCTCTGTAACTCTCCAGCATTCCGCACCATAGAGAAGCACAGAAAGTACACAGCTCTCATATAATCTTAATTTGGTGTTTGCGCAGAACTGGGAAGATTCCCAGATGTTGTTGAGACTAGCAAAGGCTGTTTTCGCTTTATTCATTCTGTTGTTGGTGTCCTTGCTTGTTCCACCGTCTGGTGTTACTATGCATCTTAAGTATGTAAATGTGCCTGTCTGTTATAGCTTCCGGTTCCTTATTGTTATTGGCTCAGGATTGCCCACATTGAGTGTCATGACCTCTGTCTTCATATTGATGTTCACACCCACCTGCTGGCTATACTTATAGCCTATCGGTACTTCCTTGGATGTGTTGATGTGAATGTGCGAGTAGTGCAATGCCATCTACATATTCCAGGTCTTCCAGTGTAGAAAACGTTGTCAATCTAATTCCTCTTGGACTGCCCTCTGTTATCTAGCGCATCACCTAATCTATAAATGTCAAAAATAAAGTTGTTGATAAGGGGCATCCCTGTCGTACTCCTGTCTTCACCTCGAAAGTTAGGTTGCTCAACCCAACACTGCCTGTGAAATTAGAATAGAGGCTTTTATATAATGGAAACAATGCAGCTAGGAATTCCATAAGCCCTCAGTATTTTCCATAGGCTGTCCATGCGTATACTGTGAAAAGCCTTTTCAAAATCAACAAAGTTAATGTATAGCTGTCTCTGCCATTCTGAGCACTACTCTATAATGTTCATGAGGGTGAATATATGATCTGCACATCTTCTGTTCTTTCTGAGTCCCGCTTGTTCTTTCCTCAGTTTATGGTCTACTACTTTTGAAATTCTCTGGATAATTATCCTTCCTAGTATTTTACTAGGAACTGAGAGGAGTGTAATTCCTCTCCAGTTGTTGGAGTCTGCAAGGTCACCATTCTTGGGCAATTTGACAATTATTCCTTTACTCCATTCCGTTGGTGTTGTATCTGTTTTCCAGACTTGTGCAAACAGTGGTTCTAATAGTTCTGCTGCTAGTTCAGGGTCTGCTTTGAATAATTCAGCATTTAAATTGTCGTGACCAGGCGCTTTTCCATTGTTTAACCCTTTGATAGCTGTGATGATTTCTTCTCTTCGTGGTATGTCTGTATTTTACGTCTAGGTCACTTTCAGCCTTAGGAACATTCAGCTGCGTTTCTGGTGGTTCATTATTCAGTGTTTCTTTGAAGTGCTCTGCCCATCTTGTTTCCTGCACCTGTGCTGTTGTGATGAGATTTCCTTGCTTGTCTCTTACTAACGTTATTTTGTTTGCACGTCGTTTTCCGCTGATAGCTTTAGTTATTTTATAAACTGTGTTTTGTTCATTGTCAGTGCTGCTTCTTCTGTCTGCCCTGCAACTTCTTCTTCTTTGATCCTTAGCCGCCGACCGTCAAAGCAGTCAGTGGCCATCACGCCTAGTGGCGTCTTGTAGGGCAACAACAAATTGATTCCACTTTGCTCGGTCGGTGGCCATCCTTCGTACAGTGCCCCAACTCTGGTTCATTCCCTGCATCTCAGCCTCCACAGTCCTCCGCCAGGTTGTTTTTGGTCGGCCTCTCTTTCGTTTTCCTTCAGGGGTCCAAAGCATAGCTGTTCTTGTGATGGCATCAGGGTCTCTTCTGAGGACATGACCTGCAAGGTCATCCAAAAATGTCCTTTTGTTGGCACGGGTTTGACGTTTTACTTTTTTGTCCAGCTGACTGTACTGTTCGATATATATTTCCTTTAACTTGGGAGACTTTGCCTCTGTTTTCTTTGTTTGTCATTTCTTTTCCCATCGCTATGGTGTTTAACGTTTCTGGTGTTGTCCAATCTTGTCTCTTTCTTTCCTGGAACCCCAAGCATGATTCGCTGCTTTTCTTTATTGTTGAAATGATGTTGAATTTCTGGGCAATATCATCAATCGCTGTACTTTCCTGGCTTTTTTGCAATTTGATATCATCTCTTCCCATCAACCATAAAAGCTTCTCTGGTGAAAGGGGGATGGGTGGGGTTCTTGAGTTTCATGATGTTATATCTTTTCAGTTTGATTGCCATTGGTCCAGCAGCTCTGAGTTTCACCTTCAGTCTTGCTGCTATAAGGTGATGATCACTTCCCACATCTGCACCTCTTCTTACTTTCACGTATTGTAATGCATGCCTCCATCTACTATTGATCATAATGTGGTCTATTTGGTTTCTGTCTCGTCCGTTTGGTGATTCCCACGTTCCCAAGCCAATATACGCGTATATTTTCCTTTCTGTCACGAAAAAAATCATGTGTAACAAACGACAAATAAATGTATCGTTTACAATCATCATATATGGTATGCCATGTGTCGGGCCGAAAAGCGCAGATATCGCAGCTTTGCTGTAAACGGCGACACAACGTAACAAACGTCCTTTTTAGGACGAACGCAGAAGAAGAAGTGTGCCAGCTTCCGTCTATTATCGATCATGTTTATACTCACGACTTCAAAATGTATCACACGTAATCTCTTTCAAGATGGATAATTATTCTTCCGCCAAGTCTTGACCGGAAACGACTACATCATTCATCTGGTCCAGCAAACATTGACAACAGCTTGGTCCGACAGAGACATTCCCAGCGATAAAATAATCGACCGTGGTCATGCCAAGGTTGTTTACTCACTAATCTGGTCGCTCCACTGCACTTGTCTGGTCTGGCAGGAAAATGCTGTTACACAATAGTAAACCAGACTTCTCTCTACAGATCCCAGGTCTCAATATGGGTTTAAACGAAAGAGATTGATTACCCTAATCAGCAAAAGATGGTCGCTGATGTCCCGGCATAACAAGAATTGAGGTAAGTGAGTGTAAACAATGAATCGAAAATACCAAATACTGTCAGAAGTGGGAAAAACTAAAGTGAAGAGCACATAATTAATTATAGGATGGCACAGGTAAATGTGATGTTCGAGGTTATCCTGTCACAATCTTTCGGGTTCCGAGAGTGAAGCTGTCGCTGGAGATCAGAATACCTACTACAACCTTATTACTCTCAGTGAGGATTCGCCTTCTGTCATTCACTCTTTGTGTCCTAAGTAGGCCTTCATATTTACAAGCCTTTCACATTGGGGGCCTAGGAGATTTATCCCACATTCAACTTTGGCATTTGACAAAAACCAAATCACTTTGAGACAGTCCTTCTATATTGTGCAAGCACCCATTTATGAAGGTCTGTAACTCTTCGGTAGTTTTCTCTCTTTTTTTTTTTTTTTTTTTCTCAGTGTCGTGATTTAGTCTGTCTCACAACACGGTTTTCTGTATACTTAGGAGTAAATCTGACCATACCGCACGCCATATGTTGAGAACTCTCTGATACACTAACCAATGAAAACGCCTCATTCTTGGTGTGTATTTTGTAATACGTACTAGGCTTGAACATAGAGGCCCATTTTGTGTAACCGATGGTAAAATGCCATTTAATTTTGGAAAGAATAAAGAAGTATCACCGGAAAGGATTATATAATTCAACAATGGGAATGTTACGCTAGAGGTAGGTGTAAAAACTTTCTCGAATAGTATTTTAGTAAGATAGAAATATTGAGGGAAAGGGCTTCGTTACATCAGGTTAGTCCCAATTTAGCTAGTTAAAGCATGCATATATTAAAATGCATTTTGCAAACTAACCAATTAGTAAATAGATCAATACAGAATAATTCATAGAATAATTCAAGCTTTAAATGACAAAAATCGCCCCATAAATAAGAAAGATAATGAATATTTAAAATTTTGCTAATTGAACAGAAGGCAAAATTATGCCTCATTTTGAGATTTTTAACATCCTTTTTGCCCCATGTCATCCGATACGGCGGATGTGCTAGTATATAAGACCTTGCCCTTGGCTAAATTGAGGCCACAACATTTAAAAAATACAGCTGAACAGAAGAAAGCGGTAAAAGTGTAAACGTTTTGTACCTTTGCCAACCGCATCTGCCTAGCAGACCTAGACGCCTATTAACAGCCTGTTACAGATTGTATGTATTGCCTGAGGGTAAGAATGAATATATATATATATATATATATATATATATATATATATATATATATATATATATATATATATATATATATATATATATATAATTATGCAATTTTCCTGTGATTAATCCACTTGTGCGTTAGGAAGTGTGTAGCATGTGTAAACTCTTGGAGATGAAAGCCAGCCTTGTAAAATGTGTAGAATAATTGAGAATGATGGCCAAAGTACGTCTGTAAGTTTGACAAAGTGTTTGAAGGAGTATTTCTTAAAGGAACGACACATTTACCAGGAACATAAGGAAGGATGACAGGAACTGTTTTAAGGAATTGATCAAGGTATTAATTAGTGCTTTATACTAGACCAAATTATTGTATGAAGGCGGATCATGGACAACTGAATCTAACTTAGGATTTATAAGGAAAGTGTAGTCACAGTGAACTGGCTGTGAGTGGTATTGAGGTAAATTGTCATGTGCATGTGTTAGCACAATGTCTGACACTGTTTGTTATGTCCATTGTGTGTGAGGACAGAATAGTGCTGGACCATACAGTGGTTGTGATTATTTGTATTCCAGGTTTTATCCTGCAAACTACCAGAAGTGCATGAATCATCCATCTCTGTTGAACTCTGAGGTGCACGTGCTCTTGAAGTCATTGGAGCCAGATACCCAGCGTCTACTGCCTGGCAATTCACAGACGTGTTAGTCCATGGCGGGAGAGTGATTGATTTCTACATAGAAGATAAGTGGCAAAACCAAGACACTGGTCAGCCTATTCAGACTCTACCTCTAATATATACAATAAAAAGATAAAAATACAGTGTATGATGAATCCTTATGGACATAAATTTGATAATTACTACTTCACAGTCTAGTAAGAGTGACAAAACATATATGTATTAGATAAGGGTTAATCAAAAGGTGAAATTCATCATATTGATTCATTTTGATAATTGATATTCCATGCTTATTTATTTCATTATGTAAATACATTTGATTCATTATAAGTTACCTAACCGAAAAGAGAAACGGTATAGGTTAAATAAATTGTAAATATGTACCATCAGACTTGCTAAAATTATTTAAATTGAGTTCCAAGTTTTGTTTATACATATTATATATAGATAGACCATAATCAGTACCCCTAGCATAATTAGCCATAATACAACATAATAATAACACATAATATCAGGGGAGAATCGTGAAAGGGAGCAAATAGACTTTCAGGACATCCACTCTCATCACACCTGGAGGTTTATACAGCTGGGTTCTACCTTTGATGTCAATGCACCCTGATTCTTTTCAGAAAAGGGGGTATTTCTAATAAGACCAGTCTCTTATCTGGCACTATCCTGGTATCATCTGATACATCTTTTTGGTTCAGGATAACTTTAGACAGATTTCAATAACTCAACAAACCCCTTTCGTGACACTCAGTGCTTCACGTCCAGACACTAGGATTGCCATGATACTTCAGTTGTAAATTCTCATTTTTGTGTTGAATTAGTTTTCCTTTTTGTAACTGTCTTTTTCTCTCTTGTAGAGGTGATCATTTGCATAAGACAGCATCATCTCATCTCAGCCCGTAACCCGTCATGGGTCGTAGGGGTGCCATGGTGGAAGCATCAGCAGACAGGGTCCTCCACTGCTCTCTATCCTCAGCAATGCGTACAAGTGTGGAAAAACCGTGTCCTGCCCATTCTTTGATGTTATCAGCCCAGGATTTTCTCTGCCTTCCTCTTCTCCGTTTACCTTCGACTGTCCCCTGAAGGATCGTTTTCGAAAGGGAGTCATGACGAGTTACATGCCCAAACCAGGCAAGCTTTCGATGTTTCACTATTGACAAAAGTGGTTCTTGGTGGCCTGCATAGGTGTTTATCTTCTCTCTAACATAGACATTTGTTTTGTGCTCTTTATAGCAAATGCGCAAAATTCTTCTATAACATTTATGCTCGAAAGCCTGAATCCTTCGCTCCGTATCTGCAGTGAGTGTCCAGCTCTCACACCCATACAAGAGAATAGATAATACAAGTGATTTGTATAATTTGATCTTCACAGGAAAACTGATGTTACTTTTCCAGATCACATTCAACTTTGTCATGGCAGCTGAGGCCATCTCAAGTCTTGTCTTGATTTCTTTACTTGATCTTCCATCACTACATATAGTGGACCCGAGATATTTAAAGGTGTTAACTTCTTCTAACGTTTGCCCATTTAACGTAATGTTGGTCGGAACATGTTTTCAGCAAAACGTAGGTTGTTAAATGTGTAGTACTTGTAATGATGAGCTGAGTGTGGGTGCAAATGAGGGCGCGAATGTGTTTAGGCTCGTATATGTTGTGTCATGCAACCCATACACTCACATGCAGTAGTCAAAGATGCTTGGACACTGCAGGCACATTTCAAAACATTTATTGACGGTAAAACACACAGTAGCATCAACAGGAACAGTCAGTGTAAACAAGGTCATGCTGACCGGAAATCGTTAGGTATACATCAGGCATTCAAAAAAGGGCTGGTAAACATTCCAATATTCGTTCATGGTCAATAGTACGGTTATTCAATGACAGTTCACAATGCCGCTTTGGTATCTCTGACTAAGCGCGTCAGATACCTTAATCACTTTGACATACAGGTACAACTTGGCTTCCCCGCCAATTGCACATTATCAGGCTGTAGTATATTAGCCTTAACACAGGCCTCGTTATGGCGTCATCTGTGTACTTCTTCTAAGCAAGTTAACATCAACCCTGCAGTAATGCTTATGTAGATATAAATATACCGCCAATCTGCGGTTTCCACAATATAACTTCGTCACTGGACTTCTGTTCGTTTAAAGACAAATAGCCTTACATAGCTATCTTGAGCATAATGTACAAGTTCTGTAACGTAGGACCGGTGAGCTGTAGTTCACAGACTAGGTAATCCTTCAACATGTTCTGCCACCGAAAGCGTAATAATGAAAAAGGTCGGTATTACCTGGAACCGAATCCTCAGAACACAATAAGGAACTCTGTCGCCATTCCGACGCACAGAGATTCACTGGGGAGACCTGCCAACGCAGTCACTTCGAAGATTTTCCCCGAAAACACAATGGACCTACACGTCCTCAGAAGCCAGGACTTCACAACTCAACAAGACGGAAGTCTCATTTCGCGCTCTCCACTGCGCATCGCATATAGCCCAGAACTGTATTACCTTTGACCCAAAAGGTCAAACACAATGAACGAACAAACAAGGGAAGACAACCCCTAATCAACCTGACACAGCAAAGTCAAGACATAGTTACTAAACTTTGACCAGGGTGAAAAAACCTACAACCAATAGATCGATGTTTGAAACTCCATCAAAAATGACAGCAACATATTACTACACCGCCCCTGTTTTAAAAAAAATGACACATTTCTTTTTTTTAAATATATCCATGAGCAAGATAGCACAAGCATCAATTGTGTGCTCTTGAAAGAATGAACCTAATATCAGGTACAATAGACGCATCAATAAAGCGTCTGGAGAGAGTAAAAATCATCCCCCATCATAAGAGAAAATATTTCCTCTAAGCCAAACAAACTCAGGGGGTACCACTAAAGAAACCTAAGTTGCTGGCAATACCAATCATAGATATCAAAAATCATTAAATACTATAACTATAGCAATATACAAATATCATCAATTACAATGCTATATTAGCAACATATCACTAATGGATGGACAAAATCAAATTTGTTAACTTCTTTATACATCATCCAAATAGTAAAACATTTGTATTACAATATATTAGGATATTAAGGACAGACCTAAGTCTGAAAGTGTATCAGGAAAACTAGGACACAAGATTTAATTGGAATCATGTGGGCATCTAGACAATATGTCCGCCATCACATTATCCGAACCACGGATAGCTCGCACCGTGAAATGGAAAGGTTGAAGAGCAATAGCATAACGAGTAGATCTCGAGCTCTTCAAATCCTTACTTTGCATAGCCGTAAGAGCTTTTTGGTCGGTTTCCATAAAGAAATGCGCGCCCAGAAGGAACCTTTGTAGCTTAAGAATGGACCAAACCATAGCCAACAATTCACGGTCTAAAACCGAGTAATTCCTTTCTGCCGCATTCAGCTTCCTAGAGATATACATTACAGGATGCAGAGTTCCTGAATACTCCTGCATTAGTGCCGCTCCAATCCCAGTGGAAGAGGCATCACTACGAAGAACAAAAGTCTTATCAATCGTTGGTAGTCTTAAGATAGGATGAGATGAGAACAAATTCTTAACCTGATCCAATGACGATTGGCATTCTTGGGACCAACGCACCATATTAGGAGAACCTTTTTTCAATAACGATGAAAGTGGTGCCATAATGGAGGACAGATTCTCAATGAATCTTCCATAGAATTGTATCAATCCCAACAGACTACGCACCTGCTTTTTTGTCTTCGGAACCGAGATATTCAATATCTTCGAAATGTTTTGGTCCTCTGTCTTCAACAGACCATGACCAACCCGATGACCTAGGAAAGAGATTTCACTAAACCCAACAAAGGCTTTAGAGGGTTTTGCAGTCAAACTATGCTCACGTAAAGTAGATAGTAACTCGTTTAAACCATACCCATTGACCTAGGAAAGAGATTTCACTAAACCCAACAAAGGCTTTAGAGGGCTTTGCAGTCAAACCTAATGCTCACAGCAAAGTAGGATAGCAATTCCGAATAGTGTTCTTCCCAAGTATCGCTGAAAAGACAGATGTCGTCTAAATATGCGATGACATCTGCACGATCTGATAGAATTCGTCGCATCATGCGCACGAAAGTCGCTGGGGCGTTCATAAGCCCGAAAGGCATAAAATTCCATTGAAACAGACCCCTAGGTGTCGAAAAAGCAGTCAGAGGTTTGGCGTGTTCCGTCAGTGGGACTTGCCAATAACCTTTCGACAAGTCTAGTTTAGTAAAGAATTTAGCTTTAGAAAGTCTAATAAGTAGATCATCTAATAAAGGCATAGGTTCAGCATCGAACTTCGTAACTTGATTTAATTTGCGATAGTCAACGCAAAGACGTATGTTATTGTCTTTCTTTCGAACAATAACTATCGACGAAGAATAAGCTGAAGTGGATGGTTCAATTATTTGCAGTTGAATCATCTCATCCAATTCTTTCTCGACTTGTGCTTGAAAATGAATAGGTATTGGGTATGGTCTTACTCTGATCGGATTACGATCAGTAAGTATGATGTCATGTTCTATGACATCTGTGTGTCCAGGAATGTCGGTAAGGACATCCTGATATGATTGTAGCGTAGAGGATACTTGACGTTGCTCCTCAAAAGACAAGTTCAAAGAGACGGTAACGTTTTTTTCCATGATTCCGTAGAATTAAGTGGAATCGCAGGAAGAGGTAAGTTAACGTCAGAAAAAATAGTTTCCTCATCCTGTATAACAGACAGGGATGAGATGTGACCATGTTGGACTGGAGAGTCGTCCGTCGCCTGGAAAATAGGCTGCAAATAGTCTGGACGTTCAATAAACTCTGTAAGCATATTTATATGAAAGGTTTTATGCTTTCCGTCCACATCGACAATATAGTCGACATCGGAAATTTTCGAGACTATAGTGTATGGACCTTTCCATGAAATGAGAAGTCTGTTCTCTCTTGAGGGAAGTAAGACAAACGCTTTGTCTCCAGGACAAAGTTGACGTAGGCGTCTTTTCTTGTTAGCAAATCGCCTAGCCTTTTCTTTCGCAAATTCGGAAGATGAAGTTGCTAATCTGCACGATTCGATAATTTTTTTCCCTAAGAGCAATGACATATTCATATGACGATTGTGTATCATCGTCAATATTATCGGAAGTTATCAAATCGTGTAACAAGGACATAGGACCGCGCGGTTGCGCGCCAAAGACAAGTTCGAAAGGAGAAAATCCTGTATGCTCGTTGGGAACCTCTCTGTAAGCAAAGAGAGCTGCAGGTAGGACCCTGTCCCAATCATCAGGATGATCCTCCGTTATCTTGCCAAGTAAGTTCTTTAGTGTCCTATTAAGACGTTCAACCAATCCATTGGACATTGGATGATAAATACTACTGAGAGACCTTTTAATGTCTAGCGTAGCCATTACCTGAGACATAACGTCCGAAATTAACTGAGTGCCGTGGTCTGATAGTATTTCTCCGGGAAATCCCAGACGAGAAAAGATGAGCCAAAGAGCATCAGCGATATCGACAGTTGATATGCTCTTCAGAGGAATAGCCTCTGGCCAACGTGTGCACATATCAACACACGTCAAGATAAACTGATGTCCTCTGGCAGACTTGATCTTAAATGGACCAATAATGTCTATAGCCATTTTTTGAAACGGCCGAATAGGAATGTCCGCCGCCTGAATGGGTGCAGCATGCCTTGGACCTCTAGACTTGACCTCTTGACATACTTTACAAGACCTGCAATAAATCCGTATGTCCTTGTTTACCAATGGCCAAAAGAAAGACGCAAGGACTCTAGTTTTAGTTCTGAAAAAACCCATGTGTCCAGCACACTGAGAATCGTGTGCATGCTGAAGAATTAAGGCTCTCATACACTTAGGCACAAGAATTTGCGAGTGCATAGACTTGTCCGAGTGTTGTACCATTCGTACCAATATACCATTCTTCATAGTGATATACGATTTGTGATTCGTATTTTGATTGGGATCCCCTTTCTTTGCGAGAAGGAAGAATTTCTTCAAAGAAGGATCCTCTTCTTGACGTTTAACAAACGAGTCATGGGAAATCACCAAGTGCTCGTCTTGGCTATCAACTCCATTACTATCATCAGATGAAGTTGGGGGATTAAGAGCTTGAGCTCTTGTCACCACTGCATTGACCGTTTGAATGTTTTGTTCTTCCCAAATAGAAATTTGTTGCGGGGTGCATTCCTTAACCCCATGAATACGACCGATTATAAGATCCGAAATAGGATTAGGAAGAAGACATGCATGGACATCTCCTGTGAAGAAGGGAGTGTCAATCCTAATAATAGCAGTAGGATAACTTTCCATAGTACCACCAAATGTAACACATTTGATCGATTTTCCAGTGGCACAGCAAGGATCTATCAGAGACTCCCTAACCCCGACGGTAGTACATCCCGAATCGAAAAGTACTGAGACCCGCCTATCATTCACTAAACCGTTATGTAAGATGAGAGATCCTCTCCCATCATGCGCAACTGTAGCAGGTAGAGCAGGAAGAGGGTGACCACAACTTAGGGTAGATACAGTCGATGAGTCGAACAATGTTAAGCATTGGGGGCATTCAGTTGCTCTCCCAAAATCGAAAGCACAACCAGTGATAGCCTTAGAGTTACCACTATCATTTACTTGATTACAGGCTCCATCAAACTCTTGTTGTGCAGAGTTTGCCTGTTGAAAAGCTTTTCTTTTGTTATATCTAGGTCTACCGCGATTATCATTTCCCCTGTAATTGTTATCATATTGTCTATTATAATTATCATTCCGGTTTGAATCCCGGTTTGTATATTCACCATCGTCATATTCTTGACGTCGCGAATGGTTATCCCGAGCAGACAAGCTTGGGTAGTTTTTATTGTGATAACCTTTGCGAAAGTGTCTATAATTATTACCACCAAAATTACGAGAACTCCCATCTTGTCTCCAGTTCTTAGCAGAAGAACCATCATATGTTGGATTACTCTGCTTATGAGTGTAATTCTGATTACTTCTCCTATTCCAGTTTTGTTGAGCACCCTGAAATTTTTTATTGAAATTAGGGCCATATGGTGCTGCCGAAGCAACTGGCAACCCTTCTTTCACTTTAGAATTGCTAACTGTAGCATGGGGGTGCGCGGTGGCGTACTGGCAACAGTATTCCTCCATGTCTTTTAAGTTTTTAGGCTTACGCTCATGAAGAAATGCAAGGAAAGAATCATTAACAGAAGACAAAACCTTATCTCGAAGTAATAAGTCCATTAGACCTTCATATGTTTTCTCAGTCTGAGACAACTCAACCCATCGTGTAAATGTACGACGTATCTTTGTAACAAAATCAGAGAAATCTACTCCATTTTCTGGCAACATTGTCCTAAAACGAAGACGATAGTCTTCTTCTTTTAATTGATATTTTTTTAGCAATGCTGCTCTGACAACATCATAATTAGTTCTATTATGCTCTTCTATTGTCATAAGAGTAGTCACAGTTTCACCTGTAAAAAATTCCATCAGTTGTTCAACATAGTTTTCCTTTTTTATCTTATGCGTACCACATAAAAATTCGAATCTATCAAGATAATCAGTTATATCGTCCTTCAAAGGATTGAAATGAGGTAATTTGATCTTACTAGATCTCTCCTTTGTTGTATCCGAAGTTGCTTGATGAGCACCCGTACTCGCCACTTTCAATTTCTCTAACTCCAAAGTTGCGAGTCTTTCCTCAAGTTCCATTTTCTGTTTTCTTTCCTCATGTTCCATTTTTGCTTTTCTCTCTTCAGCCTCAGCTTGAAGTTTTCTCTCCTCAGCAGCAGCTTGAAGTTTTCTCTCCTCAGCAGCAGCTTGAGCTTTTCTCTCCTCAGCAGCAGCTTGAGCTTTTTCTCTCCTCAGCAGCAGCTTGAGCTTTTCTCTCCTCAGCAGCAGCTTGAGCTTTTCTCTCCTCAGCAGCAGCTTGAGCTTTTCTCTCCTCAGCCTCTCTTTGATACCTTTTTTCTTCAAGTTCTAATCTTCTATTCTCAGCTTCTAGCTTCTTTAGTTCAGCTTCTGCTTTCAATTTAATTTCCTCTTTTTGTTTTTTTTTCTTCTGACTTTAATGCAATGGCGAATTGAGCAGATGAATATTCTTCCAATTCTTTACCAGACTTACCAAGGGTTACCCCTTGCTGGATGAAGAAATCCAAATTAGACATTCTGTCTAATGAGATCAGAAACCTGAAAAAATTAAATAAATTACCTTATCCCACTTCAATGGGAGACAAGTCTGTACTATAGACTTGTATACTCACTTCACTTTATTTCACTCTCTTAGTCTTAGACAAAGACCTTGTATGGTTATCTTGTAACAAAAAATTACTTGAGTACCTGTGGAAAATAATTCCTTTATATCCCACTCACTATGGGCACAAGTCTTTTTTTTTATAAAGAACTTGAATATGTATTTCACCTTGTCTCAATCTTTGTGGATAACAAGTCTTTTAGCAAAGAACTTGTATAAATATCTGATATAATAATATTTTATTAACAATCTCTATATGAAGAGTGTACCTTATTAATAATAATAATAATGCATGACCAAGTATATGTATGTAGACTGTGTTTGACAATAATGTAGTACAATCATAAACACAAAGACAAAGATACAAAACAATGACCGAAAACGTTCGCGGAAGTCAAATAAACAATACAGCAAAAAGTAAAGAAAATGTTACACAAATGTGTAATGATGACCGCGAAAAGTAAACAAGACAAATGGCAACACTGTTATAAACAAAAAGGTGTAGAGAAATAAACAAAAGAAAGGAGAGACCTACAGATACAAACAAATGAAATCAAAACTGAAAAACAGAAAAAAATATTACAAAAACAATGATAAGTACAGTTTCGGCACAGCTAACCCCAATAGCATCAAATTGTCACTAGCAAATTTTCAATTAAGAAAATTGCGCCTACAGAACGCTATTATAAGACCACTATATCTGACAGACCGTAGTATCTCTTATAATAGCCGCCACCCAACCTTAAACCCGCAAAAGAACACAAGAAAAATACACAACAATAGTACAAGTAACATAAATATATATATAACAATCAATTCAATGTGTTGCAAAATAAAGCTTAGTCACACATGATGTTACAGTAACTATCTTGCTCCTTGCGAACACAGTAACAAAATGTCAAGCGCGCACTGATTGACAGATCCACTGTAGTATGAAGTGGTCTTCACGAACATAAAGTTATTATGACCTTCTCGTAACTTGAGTCTTGCACATCGAATGTTTACAATTTCACGTACTGTTTACAAACACTTGACCTCGAACAATGTAACTTGAATGCTCGTACCTTGAAAAGTCTGTTGTTGACTGAGACGTGTGAACAAAAAGGGACTCGACTTGTCTGCAGCTATGGTCCACGTAGCAAACGCCTCGATGCTAACTTCAGTACTTGTCCTGTTGTAGTTTATGTAGCATTATAACATAAATGCTAACACTGTCTATTCTGTCCTGTGTAGCCAAAACTTGGAAATGTCGAGTATGTGTGTTACAGCTGACCACACTTGCTTATTCCGAAATGTAAATTTCTAGATCAAAAATGTAATGTGCACCTGTCCTTCTCATGAAAATAGCCCCATCAGCTGGCCTACCAGAAATGTAACTGTCTTTTTCTCTCTTGTAGAGGTGATCATTTGCATAAGACAGCATACATGTTGTTAAATGTGTAGTACTTGTAATGATGAGCTGAGTGTGGGTGCAAATGAGGGCGCGAATGTGTTTAAGCTCGTATATGTTGTGTCATGCAACCCATACACTCACATGCAGTAGTCAAAGATGCTTGGACACTGCAGGCACATTTCAAAACATTTATTGACGGTAACACACACAGTAGCATCAACAGGAACAGTCAGTGTAAACAAGGTCATGCTGACCGGAAATCGTTAGGTATACATCAGGCATTCAAAAAAGGGCTGGTAAACATTCCAATATTCGTTCATGGTCAATAGTACGGTCATTCAATGACAGTTCACAATGCCGTTTTGGTATCTCTGACTAAGCGCGTCAGATACCTTAATCACTTTGACATACAGGTACAACTTGGCTTCCCCGCCAATTGCACATTATCAGGCTGTAATATATTAGCCTTAACACAGGCCTCGTTATGGCGTCATCTGTGTACTTCTTCTAAGCAGGTTAACATCAACCCTGCAGTAATGCTTATGTAGATATAAATATACCGCCAATCTGCGGTTTCCACAATATAACTTCGTCACTGGACTTCTGTTCGTTTAAAGACAAATAGTCTTACATAGCTATCTTGAGCATAATGTACAAGTTCTGTAACGTAGGACCGGTGAGCTGTAGTTCACAGACTAGGTAATCCTTCAACATGTTCTGCCACCGAAAGCGTAATAATGAAAAAGGTCGGTATTACCTGGAACCGAATCCTCAGAACACAATAAGGAACTCTGTCGCCATTCCGACGCACAGAGATTCACTGGGGAGACCTGCCAACGCAGTCACTTCGAAGATTTTCCCCGAAAACACAATGGACCTACACGTCCTCAGAAGCCAGGACTTCACAACTCAACAAGACGGAAGTCTCATTTCGCGCTCTCCACTGCGCATCGCATATAGCCCAGAACTGTATTACCTTTGACCCAAAAGGTCAAACACAATGAACGAACAAACAAGGGAAGACAACCCCTAATCAACCTGACACAGCAAAGTCAAGACATAGTTACTAAACTTTGACCAGGGTGAAAAAAACCTACAACCAATAGATCGATGTTTGAAACTCCATCAAAAATGACAGCAACACTTTTATTTAGCTGCAAAGATATAAGTAAAAGTCAAGGACGTACTTAAAGAAGTTGACATCCGGGGCGAATTCTACCTTTAGTACCCCCATCCTCCAATAAAGAAACACAATTGCAATTATTTTTTTAACAGTAAGCACTATTATAATAGCGCCCGATGGATTTCCCCCCCCCCCCCCCCAACTGTCAACAGAGGCCGTCACACACAGCGCACCCCTCTTAGTACCCGTAGTATGCTACTGGTATGAGTTCATATCGAGCAGGAGTGTTTCATAAAGTGCAACCTCGCTCTCATTTGCCCGATGATTTTTCCTAATGCCACAATATTTGTGTTTTCACTATGGATTTTGAGACCCCGCTGCAGTGACATCTCGTCACATATTCTCACTTTATCTTTCATCTGTTTTCATTTTTGAGGTACAATTTAGATTATTGCCGAGTTGTTTTTTGACATCCCACTGAATTCCATCTCTAGTGATTTGTATTGTTTTTTTGTAGCCCAATCTACAGCCAGTAGGACGAAAAATAGTGACAAGAGGCATTCCTATCGCACTCCAGTTCTTATCTCAAAGGATTCTAGAAGTTTTTATTCATGAAGAACTCTGCGAGAACCAATTTTCCTGATGTCAAGTTAATCTAGGTGGAGATCAAAAACACGAGAGCAAAATTTGGAGAAGGTAATGGGAAAGATTTATGTTTCACTTTAGCCTTAACCATCTGCACATTAAAAAAAAAAAAAGTCATATTTTCAGAAGGGAACATACCTTCGTCTCTTTTCTTTCATTCTCCTATTTTACTCATCTTATTATATTGAGAGGAGCAGAAGGGCTAATGGGAAAGAAAGATTAATGTGTGGTTTCTGAGATCTGATGTGACTTCATCTGCCATTCTAAGTACTCCTGAAGAAAAGCAGAATTAATTGCTCGCTTGGTGCCAAGAACGGCCGGGATGAAAACGGAACGACGGAGGGAGGCCGAGGACCTGTCATTCGGCGTGTTAACTTGGCAGGCGGCTGTCAAAGGCTGACAGGTCTGCGGATAACGGAGATGCTTGAAGCTATGCGGGCAGACGGCAAGCGACCAGTATAAGGAAGCGGCTCCGCGGCTGTTTTTACACATAATTTATTATGTGAAGATGAGAATATGAGCATTAATAACGGGTCCTGACATTTACTGGGCACGTAAGACAAGGTAATAGGTGCTCTTTACATATTAAAGATTTTTTTTTACCACTATCTCTGTAACAAAGGTGAAACAGAAATCAAGAAGAGAATAGGAATGGCTTAAGCCACATTCAGTAACATGAGGCAAATACGAGTACTAACATCTAAACACATAACTTACACGTTAACACTGAGAGTTATCAAGTGTTATAAATATTCCTCATTCCTGTGTGGTGTCGAAAAAGCAACTGGTCACCTTACCTCTCCAAGCTCGACCTAGTATGGTGAAGTCTTTAACACTTCATTCCCCTACAGTAGTACCAACTATGAGACTACCTTTACCTTACTGTATGAACATTGACAACGAGCAAACAGCTGGAATAAACAGCTGGAATAAACAGCTGGAATAAACAGCTGAGGCACTTGAAATACGGATAAACAGAAGAATGACCTAAGCACAATCTCCATTCAACAGTTGACTTACACATAATTGTGGTGGGTTTTGATGTTAAGAAGAATGGTGTGCGTATAGTTGTACTTGAGTGAGATCAACTGTGAAGGTCTCTGAGGTAAACAATGAACAACTGTATTACAGAGTACCTTCCTTGTTACCACATTACGATCTCACTCTAAGTTATATTCTTTTTTTGACTAGCGTGACTGAAAGCTACATAAAGTGTCTAGGGTATTGTAAGAGTGTTGTAAAAGAATCTCAATACAAAAACATATACAAACATATACTAATTACTATGATAAACTCAACTAACTCCAGCTGTTAAATTTTATATTTAAAATATTTTTTGTTAAAATTTATTGGTCCTGGGCCTAAAGTTGTTTTGGTCAGGACTACAGTTCAATGAGAATCAATTTAGATGGATAGATATATTTACAAATATATATAAAGATATTTACATGCAACAGACAATATGTCCATAGTACATTGTTACAAATGTTCACTTTGATGTTTACTCTATTTTAATACTGGGAATGGGAAGCAGGTTGGGGATTGCCATCATTCCAATGTCTTTAGTTTCACTATGAATGTTCCTTATTTTCTTTAGGAGGAATGTTTTTGTAAGCACATGAGATTATTATTTAATAGTGATAATTTGTCCCAGGCCAGATATAGCACTTATCTGGTTCCTGGAATAAGCCGCAGTTGTAGTCGGTTTGGCCAAACACTTCAGTCTCCTCTGGTCTTGACTTCTTTAATACAAGTAGGTGCCAGAGACTCTTTGAAATCTTGCAGACTTCTTCACTGATCGAGTACTAGCACCAGACAAGTGCCAGCAGGAACCCCTGTCGATGCAAGTTATGGTTCTGTCTTAATATCAAACTAATTCCTCCTAATTTACTTGTAAACATATGGTCAACACAAAAGAACATGGTCAGCTCTCTCTGACAACCCTGCTTCTCCCCTTTAGTTTGATGGAACAAATTATACCAGTATTCTTTTCTCTTCCCTAATGGATGCTACGCCTCTGTCATTCCTGCAATAATCTTTTCCATGCAATAAGATAGGTGTAATGTTCCTGTATGACCATCATATATATAGTCCTGTAGTTTTAAACTTCTAGATAGTCCCTTATATGATGGATCAACATCTAGGCCATGCCTAAGTCTGTTATGGAACCATTAAATTACAATCTTTTTTTCATGGCCTTTTCTTACACACAACCCTTTGTTAATTAAAAAGTCAATAAAATCAATCTTACCACATATCAAGGAAATATAAACAAGTAACGATGAATTAGGCAATAGAATATAGCACACTTTCATCACTGCCTCTGTTCAGACTGCTTTCTGATGGTAGTATTATTAAAAAAAGCACAAGTCTGCTCATCGCTTCTTGTTATTCTGAATATTTTGGAAAAATGGCAGCGAGCATCCAACTATTCCTATCATGTAAAAAGCTTTGGCCAATGAGACCAAGCATCTCTTTTTTTGAATGAATTCTTTAAAAAAAATATCAAACCCTATGCGTTACTATTACCAACTAGATTTGTATATTTAGGTCAGCCAATAATATTACGGCTTCTTTCAAATTCCATCCAATCCCTTTCATTGTACTATCTTAGCCTTTCTCTCACCTAATTTTTTTCCCAAAAAAATATGCTATCCAATCTAAGCAGACATGACTTGACCTGACAGTATCTCCGATTCTCTATGTATTATCCCCAATATTTGATTATCTAATGGACTATTTATGTAATTGATAACATATTCTTAGTCAGCAAGGCCACAGGTACACAAATATATGATTTTTATGGGGCTACATGGCTTGGTTCAATATTCCATATTTTTTTTTCCATGTTAGTTCTTGATTTTTAAACTACCTCCTGTTCAATTCTTTTCTCATGTACTTTCAAGCTAATTACGAGAGTTTATGTCATTCGCAATAAGAGCAAAGCGTGTTTTAATGACCGTAGTGTCCACTTTTTCTAACGTTACATCGTATTTGAAACCGCCTAAGGGCAATACTAGCAAGTTAGTTTTATTTTTAGAAACAATTGTGAGACGTGATTTGCGTTGGTTATCTATCCGTGCCCCTCCCTTCTACAATGTATTTAGGCAAATACTTAGTTGACCTAGGAAAGTGTTACGTTTATCTCAAGGACGAATTTGAAAAATTGGGTACCCTTTTTGTTCGGCTAATGTGTTATCAAATAATAAGCTGAAGGCGTAGGCGACGACTAAGATTCTCGCCGAAAAGTTGTAGTACTATCCTATCTTTGACTTTATGCACTATACTGTTATATTCTAATTTAGATATTGTATTTAGAAGTTCACCACACATCTCCCCACTTAGAACAGACTATCATATGTCAGTTCCTTCTTCTAAATACACATAGATAAATTTACTACCTATGCCTGGTGACTACTCTGATGTTCATCATACGGATGTCTGCTTAAAACATCTGCACCTACATTGGTTTTGCCTGGAATATATTCTATGGTAAACTGGTATGGCTGTAGGAGCAACGACCAGCGTAATAATCTAGCATTTTCATGCCTTGCTTGTGACAGACACACGAGTGGTTTATGATCTGTTTGGATCTTAAATGATTTACCATAAAGATAAATCTGGAACTTTTTTATAGCCTATATGACAGCTAAACATTCTTTTTCACTTGTTGAATATTTTTGTTCTGCTGAATTCAACTTACGGCTAGCATAAGCAACTGGGGTTAATTCCCCATCAAGTGAATTAGACCTTTGTAATAAAGCTGCACCCAAACCTATATTACTAGCATCCGTTCTCACAATGAATTCTTGACTCAAGTCAGGTAATTTCAAAATAGGCCTGCTTGTGAGCTTTTCCTTCAACTCTTGGTAGGCTAATTCACACTGCGCTGACAAAGTAATTCTATCAGGATTTCCTTTGCGCGTTAAATCAGTCAATGGAGCACATATGGAATTAAAGTTTTTAATATAGTTTTGGTAGAAGTCACATAATGAGACAAAAGATCGCACATCTTTTTTTGTCTGTGGTCTTGGTGCTCTTTTCAACTTCTCCAGGTTCTTGGGGTCAGGGGTCATGTTTCCCTGATGTACAGTGTGTCCCAAGAATTCCAGCTCTTTACATCCAACACAGCATTTTGTCGGTCTAGCGGTCAAATTTGTCTCTCTAAGTCGATTAAACAACATATACAGAAAGTTAATGTGTTCCTCAAATGTTTCAGTCGCTATGAGAATATCATCCATGAAGTTGGTGATGCATGGATTAATCAGGGGATCAAGTAACTTTCTCATCATCCTCGAAAACACACTCGGTGCATTTTTCAGCCCGAATGGCAACATGTTAAATTCATAATGTCCTTCCGAGGTGCTAAAGGCTAAATAAGGTCTAACCTCCGGCTTTACTGGAATCTGATAGTAGCCTTTGCTCAGATCCACTTTAGAGAAATATTTAGCTTTATTCAGCCTGGCAAATAGCTGATTTGTATCAGGTAATGGATCCACCTGACCTTCTGTGACAGCATTCAGTTTCCTGTAATCTATACACATTCTGTGTTCTCCAGAGGGTTTTCTTAACAGAACCACACTGGAGCTGTAAGGAGATTCACTGTGCAAGATAATTCCTTCTCTCAACAGATAATCTATCTCCTCCTTTAAAGCTTTTTCTTTAGCGAACGGAATCGAATAGGCTCGCATACAGATTGGTGTTGGGTCTATGAGTTTCATATCATATTCTAATAAATTTGTATGCCCCGGTCGGTCCGTTAACACATCTGTATGATCATCCAGAACCTGTTGAACTCTCTCCCTCTGATTTTTTCGTTAAGTGTGTACTGATTTTTACCCGTGCAGCGGTCTCACAGGGGTGTAAAGGATATTCATGAGAGGTGAGTGGTTCCTTTTTCATTTCCATTGCAACAGACAAGGTCAGTAGGTGTGTCTCCTCCTGGTTTTCTCTGTCCAGATATTTTTTCAGGAGATTCACATGATAGATTTTCTCTTTCCCCTTCTTATCTATCTTATAATTTGTTCTAGACACCTTCTGTAGAACTGTGTATGGGCCTTGCCATCCAATTTGCAATTTATTATGGCTGCCGGGCAGTAGAAGGAGCACCTTCTCTCCCACAGCTAATTCTCTGTCCTTCGCTTTTTTATTGTAATAGGCAGCATGCTTTTTCCTGGCTTGTCTCAAATTTTCATTGGCAAGTTTCCAGCCAGTTTTAAGACGAGTGGTCAGCTCGTTCACATATTGATATGATGAGGTAATATTTTCTTCTGCCTTTTTATCTGTCCATTTCCTTAACAAGGCTTCCAGTGGACCTTTTATTGGCCTTCCAAATAACAAGGTTGCCGGGGCCATACTGGTTGATTTATGGGGTACCTCGCGATAGGCAAACAGGGCGGCGGGAAGGTATTGGTCCCATGTATCTGGTTTTTTTCATGTGCCAACTTTCTCAGGATCGACATGAGTGTCCCGTTAAATCTTTCCACTTGGCCATTTCCTTGGGGATGGTACGGGCTACAATGAAAGTGTTTGGCTTGAAAGATCCTGAATACTTCTTCAGTTAGTTTCCCTTTGAACTGAGAGCCATTATCAGTCAAAATTTGGTTGGGAAAGCCTAACCTGGTGAAGATTGTGAGTAATGCCTCTGCCACACGCTTCGAATCGATTGATGACAGGGCTACCGCCTCTTCCCACATAGAACAAGTGTCCACCAGAGTCAGAATGTAACTGTTCCTCCTCTTGGTCCGAGTGAGAGGTCCCACAATGTCCACGGCAACTCTTTCAAAAGGTGTTCCCACTATGGGCATTTCCCCTAGAGTTGCTGGAGCAGTCCAATGCTTTGGAGCTACCCGTTGGCATTCTGGACAGGATTTTACATATCTCTTTATGTCTTCAGTTATTCCTGGCCAGAAATAATGACAAGCTATACGCTGTCCTGTTGCGCTGATCCCCATATGACCACTGAAGGGAATCGCATGCCCTAGTTCCAACACTTTAGTCCTATATGAAATGGGAATGACCAGCTGTCCGTGACCATTGGATCCAGTTCCAGCCTTCCTATAAATCAATTTGTTCTTCATATAGAAGTCTCCCTTGCCTGGAGGTGTATGACATTTGGGCAATTTCTTAAAACAAGGCTTGAGGGTCTTATCCTCCGCCTGCGCCTTCCTCATCTCATCAGGATGGGTATTTATTGGATTATCCTCCTCCTTTTAGACTGTAATCTCGTCTGCACTGTCGCCATGATCACAGGTCTCTTGGGATTCCCCAAGAAGACATATCTACACCCCAATATCAGAGGGTAGATTGGTTCATTTATCACTGCTGCTTTTATGATTCCTTCCACATATCGCGTTTTCACATTTATCCTGGCGATGGGAAGTGTCATGGTCGCTACGTCCTTGGTTGCAGCTTGAATCTCCACTGTTTCTGTGGTGTATTGATCTGCCTGCACAACTGAATCATAATCTAATCCAGTATCATACAAACACCTTATGGTGACTCCATTGCATGTTACATCTTCACACACTGGGGGGTGGTAAGGTTCCTGTTGTTCAGTAGAGTTGACCTTTACTCCCTTTCTCTCCATTTTCATTGCAGCGAAATTAGGAGGTTTCCTTCGACAATTTTCGGTGTTATGGTTGTTCATCTGACACTTTTTACACCACCTCTTTCCTTGGCTAAAAGGTTTTCTTTCATCATATTTCCTTTCATTGAATTGTGGGGTTTTATTTTTATAATCATTGTGTGGCCTATCAAACTGTTGCTTACCTTTGTTCTGTTCTCTATGGTCAAACCTATTAAAGTTTTGTGGTGCCTTAAAATTGTCTACCTGTTTCTTTTTATTGCAAACTACTTCTGCTTGGGCTGCCTGATACCTCTCAGCGACATTGAGTAACTCACCCAGCCTCTCTGCACCTTGTTCCATGAGAAACTTTCTCAGGTCTGGAGCCATGGACTCTCTTAATTGCTCAATCAGGATCATTTCCTTAAGATCTTGGGTTTTCCCCAGAGCAGTCCATTTCTCCAAATAGGTCTCTAACCGTGCAGAGAACTGGTGATAGGTCTCACCCGACAGTAGTTTGGCATTCCTAATTTTTTTTCTATAAAATTCTCCATTTTTTTCATATCTTAACAAAAGAGCCTACTTTAGCATGTCGTAATTGTCTTGGTCATCTCTGCTCATTTTGGCAAAAACTTCATAAGCTGTTCCCCTAAGCCCCTGGGATAACTTGAGGCTCCACCTCTCTCTCTCTCTCTAATCCATATGTAGTAGCCAAAAGCTCAAACCTACTTAAATACCCTTCTATGTCATCATCTTTCTCAACAAAATGGTCTACATGAAAACCCATAGCTGATGTTGAGGCTCCCTGACTAGCAGTGGCATCTGAGGTAAAGGGGCTGGCACCATTTTCAGGAGCATGGCCTTGAAATTCCAACTCCCTTAGTCGTAACTCGTGCTCCCTTTGTAACCTCTTCTCCTCCTTTGCTTCTTCCCTTTCAGCAGCCTGTCTCTTTTCTTCTCTTTCTGCAGCTAATCTTCTTTCCTCTGCTTCTCTTTCAGCCTTTTTTCTCTTCTAATTGGAGCCTTTTAATCTCCGCATCTCTATCTGCCTCCAATGCCCTAGCCTCCTTGTCAGCCTCAATCTGCAGCCTCTTAATTTCTTTTTCAGCCTCTAACTTTCTTTCTGCTTCTTTCTCTAATCTTTTATCTTCTCGGGCAATAAATTTGTCCACCTCTGAAGTTACATACTGGACCAGTTCTGGTCCATCCATGCCCATCTCTTTAGCAGTCTGCACAGCGGCAGATCTGAACTTGGCTAAATCAGCCATTCTAACTCAAGCAGGTCTAATCAGGATCTAAGACAATCTTAAACTTAACTAAACTAATTACTGACTATAATTAACTAATTACTACTGGCTGTGACAACTTATCACTGTAATCTCCTCTTAATTATTTTTATCTTCTTAGGGGGTGTTTCTACTGCTAATTTTTTATTCCTGGAGTTAGTCAATATATGCTGTATGAGATTCCTTTTTCAAACATTTATCTAACTATGCCAAGTTCAAATCTCGGACTTAGAGATCCCAATATATGTGGTGGGTTTTGATGTTAAGAAGAATGGTGTGCGTATAGTTGTACTTGAGTGAGATCAACTGTGAAGGTCTCTGAGGTAAACAATGAACAACTGTATTACAGAGTACCTTCCTTGTTACCACATTACGATCTCACTCTAAGTTATATTCTTTTTTTGACTAGCGTGACTGAAAGCTACATAAAGTGTCTAGGGTATTGTAAGAGTGTTGTAAAAGAATCTCAATACAAAAACATATACAAACATATACTAATTACTATGATAAACTCAACTAACTCCAGCTGTTAAATTTTATATTTAAAATATTTTTTGTTAAAATTTATTGGCCCTGAGCCTAAAGTTGTTTTGGTCAGGACTACAGTTCAATGAGAATCAATTTAGATGGATAGATATATTTACAAAATATATATAAAGATATTTACATGCAACAGACAATATGTCCATAGTACATTGTTACAAATGTTCGCTTTGATGTTGTTTACTCTATTTTAATACTGGGAATGGGAAGCAGGTTGGGGATTGTCATCATTCCAATGTCTTTTGTTTCACTATGATTGTTCCTTATTTTCTTTAGGAGGAATGTTTTTGTAAGCACAGGAGATTATTATTTAATAGTGATAATTTGTCCCAGGCCAGATATAGCACTTATCTGGTTCCTGGAATAAGCCGCAGTTGTAGTCGGTTTGGCCAAACACTTCAGTCTCCTCTGGTCTTGACTTCTTTAATACAAGTAGGTGCCAGAGACTCTTTGTGTTGCGTGATAAATTCTCGCAACATCGTTTTATTTCAATATCTGTTTTATAACGCAAGGGCAACAACTGCTTGAAATCTATAGTCACTTTTCTCGGTAAGCATTTGTCTTCTCGCGTTAGTATCGAATGCAGTTAACTTTTGAGCTGTGGTCATTTTTGCGCTGGACTGCGCATGACTTGTCTTGTTGTTGTTTGGTCGATCGGTTTCCGCCCACCACTAGTGGGAGTGAGCGATTTGGAATGGCGAAAGAGATGCCTCGTTGAAGAGGGGATCTCCGCTTTTTTTTGTTCTGTCAGGGATGTGTAGTCCTCTTATGGATATTTCGTTTAGTCGAGATAATACCTCTAGTGTTTTCCCACATGTCGGGAGGCGTGATATTTCTGTGTATTTCATGAAAGCAAGGTAAATTGACTTTTTCATTAACTCTATTGATTTTGGGTCGTGAGCGATTTCGATTCATAGCCTGTCTGCGAAAGTCGTCGTCACGAGATGTTTTTTCCCAGCTCACATGTCGCTGCATTGTACTGCATCGGTTGATGCAGGTACCAAGGACCATTACTTGCTACTTTGTTAAATGAACTAGGTTTAGAAAACCTTTATTATCTAGAGGATATTCTTGAGGACATTATTTATACTTCGGCAGACGTGTCTGTCTTGCTGAAGTCAAACTAAGGAGAGTGAACTGATCTCATACATCTGGTTATCTCCTGGCTGTTATAGAAAAGGATGGAGTTTTCCACCTGACTACATTTACAGCACTATGAAATATAACATGCATCTGACTCATCATTGTAATGCTGTCTACCGTTTATTGCTGTATTGAATGTTGCTGTGATAATGACTGTTTGATGTGCCTACACATTTGCGTAACCATTTTGTCACTGTGGCGTCCACAATAAATAATGAAGAAAAACGTCAACGGCTGTTTCAAGACTCATTGACTTTATACGTCGTGAGTTTACTGACGTCCTATGTGGATTGCCCTGTTATTGTTGCATGAACATTGTTTTGACTGAACACATCTACACACTACACAAAACCAGACATGCGGATGCCATCCATCATCATATGGCATCACGCATCATTTGGTGGCCATAAGCTGGTTTGATTCTGGTACTAGCAAACACGGGGTCCCTTACCCACTTCATTTTCAACAAGAATTCATCAGCATCCTTCAAGAAATTAACATTCTTCAATACAGTCAACATCTTCAAAATTTTCAAAGTACTCGGCGTTGCCCGGTAAAAGTCAAAATTTCAATTTTTTGACGGAAACAAGAATTTGACAGTACCCGGCGTTGTTACATGTTGCCGGATAACTCGGACTGCTGTTATCTTTTACGCAAGTCAAGCAAGTTGCTGCTGTCAAGGTTCCAGTGCTGTCGTTTTTTGAGAAGGTCAAGTGCCGGTTGAAACGGGTTGTTTTCTGAAGAAGGCCAAGTACCGATTTCCATCAACTTACTTTTGGATTAGAAGGTCAAGTGCCGAAACAACTCAACACACAGTATTTCAGAAGCTCTTGTACCATCGTGTTAGCAGTGGAAGCAGTTCAGATGTGCCATCATCGTTGGAGCTTCGCTCTTTAGGACGTTGATTGACATCCGTTTTTTCTGCTGTTCTACGATTGGAAGCCTTTAAGTTAAGTGGCCTGTTTGTATGTAAACTGTGCCCTTATACTTCTGCTGAGTCTTCTGTGTATCATCTCATTCTATATATTATATGTCTATATGTTATTTGTATATTTATATGTTTATATTTCAGCGGGTTCTCGGTTGGGTGGTGTCTCCGTTAGATTATGCCACGTCATAGAGGTCGTCTATTGTGAGCGTTTTCTGTAGGGTTTGCAAATTTCCGATACTGGAATTTGCTAAGCGACTTCTGTTGCTATTTATGTTAGCTGTGATGACATGTTTTAATATTGTTTTCGTTATTATTTCACATTCTTTAGTTTTGTTGTGATTTGTTTGTATTTGTTAGCCTACTCTTGTCTATAATTTAGTTTCATACAACATTTTTGTTTATACACTGTGGTGTCATGTATTTTGTTTAATTCTATCGCAGATATCGTCACATTTTTTGTGATATTTCATTAATTGCTGCTTTATTTTTAGTTGATTTCTGCGAAAGTTTTTGTATTGTTGCTGATCTTTGTTATTGTTTACATTGTTATTGTTTACATTGTTTGTTTGTATTGTTTACATTTTCAATGTTTACATTCTGCATGTGTTTACATAGTCATTGTTTACAGTTATAGTAATTAGTTAATGGGCTATGCTAATGCACTGTTACTACTATACTGATGATAAATGAATGATGAATAGTGTCGTGCACTATTGAATGAGAAGTGCACTTATGATCAAGATTTGAGTGCTGATATTTCATATACAAGTTCTTTGATTGGAGACTTGTTTCCCACAGAGACTGGGATAATATAATGTGATGTGAATATACAAGTGCTTAATTAAGACTTGTTACACTTAGGTTTGAAATAAATTAGTTAATTATTTCAGGTTTTGGACTCATATGTTAGACAACATGTCTACATTTGAGCACTTTATTGAGCAGGGTAAATTGCTTGGGAAGACTGGTGATAAGTTAGAAGAATTTGCAACTGCTCGATATGATAAAGCAATGGAAGCTGAACAAAAGAAACTGCATATGGAAGCTGAACAAAAGAAACTGCAGATGCAGGTGGATGAAAAGAGATTCCAAATGGAAATGGAAAAACAAAAAAGGGAATCAGAAGCTGAGGAGAGAAAACTCCAGCTACAGCTAGAAGCTGAAAGACTTCAAAAAGAGGCTGAGAATAAAAGACTTGAAAAAGAGGCTGAGAATAAAAGACTTGAAAAAGAGGCTGAAAATAAAAGACTTGAAAAAGAAGCTGAAAATAAAAGACTTGAAAAAGAAGCTGAAAATGAAAGACTTCAAATGCAGGCTCAAGCTGAAGAAAGGAAGTTACAAAGAGAGTCTGATGAGAGGAAAGCAAAAATGGAACATGAAGAAAAACTCTTAGCTTTAGAGTTGGAGAAATTGAAATTGACGAGCATGAGTAATGGTAATGATTCAAACAAGGGTTCATCTTCTGGGAAGGCTAATAATGATACTTTTAAGATTAAGTTACCAACATTTAGTCCTTCCAGTGATGACATAATGTTCTATCTGGACAGATTTGAACAAGCATGTACAGCTCATAACATAGACAAAGCAAAATATGTTTATCAGTTATCAGGGATACTGACAGGTAAAGCTCTAAGTATATTAAATATGGTGGATGAACCTGACAAGAGCAATTATGAGGTTGTCAGGGCCGCTTTGTTAAAGAAATATCAGCTTAACGAAGACGGCTATCGTCTACAATTTAAAAACATGTTACCTGAAAATGGAGTTGAATTCTCCGAGTTTATTGCAAGAATACGCATTACTTTCTCACGATGGGTTGAACTATCTAAGACGGAAAAAACTTATGAAGGACTTATGGACTTAATACTTAGAGACAAAGTCATGTCGTCTGTCAATGAGTCTTTCCTTGTTTTCCTTCATGAACGTAAACCTAAAACAATAAAAGAAATGGAAGATTTCTGTTGCCAATACGTAACTGCGCACCCACACATAACCATGGGTAACTCTAAGGTGAAAGAAGGTTTACCAGTTGCTTCGGCAGCTCCGTATGGTCAAAACTTTGCTCGTAGATCCCAACAAAATTTTGATAGAAAGGGCAGCGGTAATTTCTGTCAAAATCATGGAAACCAATTTCATGGTGATTCTTCTTCGAAGAATTGGAGACAACCTGATAGTGGTCGTTACTATCACCCTAATAATTATAAGCATTTCAAAAGAGGATATGGTAATAGAGGTTATTCCTGCCGAAGACCTCAGAACCAAACAAATAGATGTTCGCATCAATGTGAACATGATAGTAATCGTGGAAACTGGAATTCGAACCAGTATAACAATTACAATAGAGACAATAATAACTGCAGAGATAATAATAACTCTGATAACTTCAGAGGTAATAATAGTCGGGGTAGATCTCAACACAAAAAAAAGAGATATCAGCAGGCTAATGCTGTACAACAGGAAACTGAGGGAGCCTGTAATCATGTTGTTGATAGTAAAAACTTTGACGCTGTCACTAGTTCTGCTTTTGACTTTGAGAGAGCAAACAAATGCCCCCAATGCAGTACTTTATTCGAACCGGGTACCATAACTACTTTGAGTTGTGGTCACCACCCACTTCCCGCTCTTCCTGCTGCTGTTGCGCATGACGGGAGGGGTTCTTTAATTCTACATAAGGGTCTTGTTAATGATACTCCGGTCTCACTACTTTTCGATTCCGGATGCACCACTATTGGTGTTAGACAATCGCTTGTAGATCCATCTTGTGCTACAGGAAGGGTTATTAAATGTGTCACATTTGGCGGCACTCTAGAAAAATATCCTACTGCTGTAATTCGCATTGCCACTCCTTTCTTTACTGGAGATGTGCATGCTTGTCTCTTACCTAATCCTATTGCGGACCTTATTATTGGTCGTATTCACGGAGTTAGGGAGTGTACCCCACAGCAGATTGCTGCTTGGGAAGATAATAACATGCAAGCTACAAATGCAGTAGTTACAAGAGCACAAGCTCTACAAACACCCGAAACTTCACTGAATAGTGATAATGAAGTTGATAGCCAAGATAGTCACTTAGTAATTACTCGTGACTCTTTCATAAAATTGCAAGAAGAAGATCCTTCTTTAAAAAAATTCTTCGTTCTTGCGAAGAAAGGTGATCCGAATCAGGATACAAATAGAAAATCTTGGATTGCAATGAGAAACGGCGTACTTGTACGTATGGTACAAGATTCGACTACGTCGGCACATTCGCAAATTCTTGTTCCCAAGAGCATGAGAGTCCAAATATTACAACATGCTCATGACTCGCAATGTGCTGGACATATGGGTTTTGCCCGTACGAAGTCGAGAGTCCTTGCGGCTTTCTTTTGGCCTTTTGTCAATAAGGACATTCGTATTTACTGCCGATCATGCAAGGTATGTCAGGAGGTCAAATCTAGAGGACCACGACATGCTGCGCCTATCCAGGCTGCTGACATTCCTATTCGGCCGTTTCAGAAAATGGCCATAGATATTATTGGCCCTTTTAAGGTCAAGTCGGCCAGAGGACATCAGTTTATCCTTA
The DNA here is from genome assembly GCA_024509875.1 of Oreohelix idahoensis. Classification (NCBI taxonomy): domain Eukaryota; kingdom Metazoa; phylum Mollusca; class Gastropoda; order Stylommatophora; family Oreohelicidae; genus Oreohelix; species Oreohelix idahoensis. Next base: position 162,139 of record JAMPIV010000486.1, read on the forward strand.
CATGTGTCGATATGTGCACACGTTGGCCAGAGGCTATTCCTCTTAAGAGCATATCTACTACAGATATCGCAGATGCTCTTTGGTTGATATTTTCTCGCTTGGGGTTCCCCAGAGAAATATTGTCAGACCATGGCACTCAACTCATATCTGACACTATGTCACAGGTAATGTCTACCTTACATATTGAACGATCTCTCAGTAGTATCTACCATCCTATGTCTAATGGGTTAGTTGAGCGTCTGAATAGAACGCTCAAGACTTTGCTTGGTAAGATAACTGAAGATCATCCTCAAGATTGGGACAGGGTTTTACCCGCGGCTCTCTTTGCCTATAGAGAAGTCCCTAATGAACACACAGGATTTTCTCCCTTCGAACTTGTCTTTGGCGCGCGTCCACGCGGCCCTATGTCTTTATTACACGATCTCATCACTGCCGATGATATTAGCGATGAAACTCAATCCTCATATGAGTATGTCATTGCTCTTAGACAAAAGATCATTGAGGCATGTAAGCTAGCAACTGCTTCATCAGAAATTGCTAAAGAGAAGGCAAGACAGTTTGCTAACAAGAATAGATGTCTACGACAACTTTGTCCAGGTGACAAAGCATTCGTCCTACTCCCCAGTAGGGAAAATAGACTTCTTATTGCATGGAAAGGTCCGTATGCAATAGTCTCTCGGATTTCCGATGTTGACTATGTGGTCGATATTGATGGAAAGCATAAAACTTTCCACATAAACATGCTTTCGGAATTTCACGAACGTCCGGACTATTTGCTGCCTATTTTCCAGGCAACGGATGATGCTCCTGCACCTCACGGTCATTATTCATCCCTGTCTGTCATTCAGGATGAGGAAGCTACCTTCTCTGATGTCAACCTTCCCCTTCCAGTGGTTCCATTACATTCTACGGAATCTTGGAAAAACGTTTCTGTTTCTCCTAATCTTTCTGGTGACGAACATCGACAAGTCTCGTCGATGTTACAAACATTTCAGGATGTTCTCACTGACATTCCTGGACACACAGATGTCATAGAACATGACATAATTCTTACCGACAATAATCCAATTAGGGTTAGGCCGTATCCTATTCCTATACACTTTCAGTCGCAAGTGGAAAAGGAATTGGATGAAATGATTCAATTAAATATAATTGAACCATCGACTTCACCATATTCTTCTTCCATGGTTATTGTCCGGAAGAAGGATAAGAACATACGAATTTGCGTTGATTATCGCAAATTGAATCAGGTCACAAAGTTCGACGCTGAACCGATGCCTTTGTTAGAAGATCTACTGATTAGACTTTCTAATTCTAGATTCTTCACTAAACTTGACTTGTCTAAAGGTTATTGGCAAGTGCCTTTAGCAGAGCATGCCAAACCTCTTACTGCTTTTTCTACACCTAGGGGTCTATTTCAATGGAATGTTATGCCTTTTGGTCTCATGAACGCCCCTGCCACTTTCGTTCGCATGATGCGTCGAATTCTGTCACATCGTTCGGATGTCATCGCATACTTAGATGACATCTGTCTCTTCAGTGATACCTGGGAAGATCACTATTTAGGGTTATATGACTTACTGTCCACTCTACGTGAGAATAATTTGACAGCAAAACCTTCTAAAGCTTTTGTTGGTTTTGGTGAAATCTCTTTCCTGGGTCATCGTGTTGGTCATGGTCTCTTGAAGACAGAAGACCACAATACTTCCAAAATACTGAACATCTCTGTTCCTAAAACGAAGAAACAAGTTAGGAGTCTCTTAGGTTTAATTCAATTTTATGGGAGATTTATTCCAAATTTATCTTCGATCATGGCACCTCTCTCAACATTGTTGAAGAAAGGTTCGCCTAATCTGGTCCGTTGGTCTGAAGAATGCCAATCTTCACTAGACCAAATCAAGAATATATTTTCTTCTCCTCCCATCTTAAGATTACCTACTCTTGATAGGACTTTTGTTCTTCGGAGTGATGCTTCATCCACTGGGATTGGAGCAGCACTGATGCAAGAATATGCAAATACTCTGCATCCTGTTATGTACATTTCTAGAAAACTAAATGCGGCAGAGAGGAACTACTCGGTTTTAGACCGTGAGTTGTTAGCGATGGTTTGGTCAATTCTAAAAGCTACAAAGATTCCTCCTGGGCGCACATTTCATTCTAGAGACTGATCAGAAAGCTCTTACAGCTATTCAGACTAAGAATTTGAAGAGTTCGAGATCCACTCGATATGCTATAGCTCTTCAACCTTTTCACTTCACGGTACGAGCTATCCGTGGTGCGGATAATGTGATGGCTGACATTTTGTCTAGATGCCCACATGACTCCAACTAATACTTCTGTCCTATATTTCTATATATTACAGAGTCATAACACACCTATATTTCTACAATAGATTAGCACATCTGTACTTACTCTATATGTACACACTATCGTGCTTTGTTGTCATCTTCTTCTGTTCGTTTTTTAAAATGATAGAGGAGGACTGAGTAGTTAATATAAGGGCCGTTAGTTTACTAAACAGCCACAATTATTAATAATGTATTGTACCTTATGAAGCATATTAGTTATTAATTAGCATTATATTGCTTGTACTTTCTCAGAATGTCATTGTTGAGCTGAGGACTTACCTTACGAGTTCTAGATTGTGTACTTACCCTCGGAATACCAGAGCATATGTCCTGGATCGTCATGTAGTTTAACTTTGCTATGTACTTATGTCATTACATGTCAAAGAATGTACTATTTAAATTTTCCTATCAGATTTGTACATCCATTTTTAAAGACAATATTAGAGTATGCTGTTTAATGATGATTATAGTAACTTGCATACGTATATTGTGTTTACATGCTAACGTGATGTGTGTTGGTGACACCTCCCCGATGTGAATATTTTTTGAGACATATTTATTTTTCTGTTGAGGTATATCCTCACCAGACACTCTATAATTAGCCTATTGTTTGGCAATTTAATTAATTATCAGCGCATAATTCGTGCGTTTTGAGCCGCTTATCGCTTGCTCTTTGATATTGAAAAAAAAAATATGTTCCACATTTTTTTTTTATCGGGAGGAGGTGGTGATATGTTGCGTGATAAATTCTCGCAACATCGTTTTATTTCAATATCTGTTTTATAACGCAAGGGCAACAACTGCTTGAAATCTATAGTCACTTTTCTCGGTAAGCATTTGTCTTCTCGCGTTAGTATCGAATGCAGTTAACTTTTGAGCTGTGGTCATTTTTGCGCTGGACTGCGCATGACTTGTCTTGTTGTTTGGTCGATCGGTTTCCGCCCACCACTAGTGGGAGTGAGCGATTTGGAATGGCGAAAGAGATGCCTCGTTGAAGAGGGGATCTCCGCTATTTTTGTTCTGTCAGGGATGTGTAGTCCTCTTATGGATATTTCGTTTAGTCGAGATAATACCTCTAGTGTTTTCCCACATGTCGGGAGGCGTGATATTTCTGTGTATTTCATGAAAGCAAGGTAAATTGACTTTTTCATTAACTCTATTGATTTTGGGTCGTGAGCGATTTCGATTCATAGCCTGTCTGCGAAAGTCGTCGTCACGAGATGTTTTTTCCCAGCTCACATGTCGCTGCATTGTACTGCATCGGTTGATGCAGGTACCAAGGACCATCACTTGCTACTTGGTTAAATGAACGAGGTTTAGAAAACCTTTATTATCTAGAGGATATTCTTGAGGACATTATTTATACTTCGGCAGACGTGTCTGTCTTGCTGAAGTCAAACTAAGGAGAGTGAACTGATCTCATACATCTGGTTATCTCCTGGCTGTTATAGAAAAGGATGGAGTTTTCCACCTGACTACATTTACAGCACTATGAAATATAACATGCATCTGACTCATCATTGTAATGCTGTCTACCGTCTATTGCGTCCACAATAAATAATGAAGAAAAACGTCAACGGCTGTTTCAAGACTCATTGACTTTATACGTCGTGAGTTTACTGACGTCCTATGTGGATTGCCCTGTTATTGTTGCATGAACATTGTTTTGACTGAACACATCTACACACTACACAAAACCAGACATGCGGATGCCATCCATCATCATATGGCATCACGCATCAATAGTCCTGTAGTTTTAAACTTCTAGATAGTCCCTTATATGATGGATCAACATCTAGGCCATGCCTAAGTCTGTTATGGAACCATTAAATTACAATCTTTTTTTCATGGCCTTTTCTTACACACAACCCTTTGTTAATTAAAAAGTCAATAAAATCAATCTTACCACATATCAAGGAAATATAAACAAGTAACGATGAATTAGGCAATAGAATATAGCACACTTTCATCACTGCCTCTGTTCAGACTGCTTTCTGATGGTAGTATTATTAAAAAAAGCACAAGTCTGCTCATCGCTTCTTGTTATTCTGAATATTTTGGAAAAATGGCAGCGAGCATCCTACTATTCCTATCATGTAAAAAGCTTTGGCCAATGAGACCAAGCATCTCTTTTTTGAATGAATTCTTTATAAAAAATGTCAAACCCTATGCGTTACTATTACCAACTAGATTTGTATATTTAGGTCAGCCAATAATGTTACGGCTTCTTTCAAATTCCATCCAATCCCTTTCATTGTACTATCTTAGCCTTTCTCTCACCTAATTTTTTCCCAAAAAAATATGCTATCCAATCTAAGCAGACATGACTTGACCTGACAGAATCTCCGATTCTCTATGTATTATCCCCAATATTTGATTATCTAATGGACTATTTATGTAATTGATAACATATTCTTAGTCAGCAAGGCCACAGGTACACGAATATATGATTTTTATGGGGCTACGTGGCTTGGTTCAATATTCCATTTTTTTCCATGCTAGTTGTTGATTTTTAAACTACCTCCTGTTCAATTCTTTTCTCATGTACTTTCAAGCTAATTACGAGAGTTTATGTCATTCGCAATAAGAGCTAAGCGTGTTTTCATTGACCGTAGTGTCCACTTTTTCTAACGTTACATCGTATTTGAAACCGCCTAAGGGCAATACTAGCAAGTTAGTTTTATTTTTAGAAACAATTGTGAGACGTGATTTGCGTTGGGTTATCTATCCGTGCCCCTCCCTTCTACAATGTATTTAGGCAAATACTTAGTTGACCTAGGAAAGTGTTACGTTTGTCTCAAGGACGAATTTGAAAAATTGGGTACCTTTTTGTTCGGCTAATGTGTTATCAAATAATAAGCTGAAGGCGTAGGCGACGACTAAGATTCTCGCCGAAAAGTTGTAGTACTATCCTATCTTTGACTTTATGCACTATACTGTTATATTCTAATTTAGATATTGTATTTAGAAGTTCACCACAATAATATCCATTCAATAGTTGAGCTACACCCAATCTCCATTCAACAGTTGACTTACACATCATATCCATTCAACAGTTGAGCTACACCCAATCTCCATTCAACAGTTGACTTACACATAGTATCCATTCTACAGTTGCGCTACACCCAGTCTCCATCCAACAGTTGACTTACACATCATATCCATTCAACAGTTGAGCTAAACCCAGTCTCCATTTAACAGTTGACTTACACATAATATCCATTCAACAGTTGAGCTACAATCAATCTCCATTCAACAGTTGACCTACGCACACCTACACGCAATCTCCATTTTTTTTTAAACGTACACCCGTTATTACTCGAGGCGAGAATGTCCGGTTAGTATATCTAACCTGAGACTGATTTTTACGTGAGTATCCATTTTTTTCCATGTACACTGACAGGTGTCCACTCGCCATTCAGGCAGATACTCGCCGTCTTCGGAGGGTACCCATTAGAGCTGGGTTAGCTCAGGAGCCGCCAGTCCCTGGTCGACGACACTGCTTTAAATGTCTTCGCCAAGGCTCAAATTAATCCAGTCCATGTGCCGGTCGACGACACTCGTTCAAATGTCCTCGCCCGGGCTTGAACCTGGATCACCCGATCGCCAAAGCAGTGTGGTAACCATTACACCAGCGCGGTTCCATAGGTAGCAGAGCGTGGTTACGAGATCTCCGCTCAACAGCTGACTTACACATAATATCCATTCAACAGTTGAGCTTCACTCAATCTCTATTCAACAGCTGACTTACACATTATATCCATTCAACAGTTGAGCTACACCCAGTCTCCATTCAACAGTTGACTTTCACATAATATCCATTCAACAGTTGAGCTACACCCAATCTCCATTCAAGAACTGACCTACACACACTCTACGTTCAACCTCTGACCTATACGCAATCTCAGTTCAACAGCTAACCTACACATATCTCCACCTATCGACTTATCAGAGGAGGATGAATAAAGAGGACATATGTAGTGAAAACCTTGCTGGCTTCAGTAACTGAAAATTATAGGAAATCAAACCACAGTTAGGATGATGAGAGTTTGCAAAACAGTTCAGTATGTTAAAAGCTGAAAGTAGCCACACCTGACAGCTGAACATTGTAAGATGTCTATGTAGGGTGGAGCAAACGAGAACAGAGAGAAAACCAATCCAACTAGTTTTTTGTCTGAGGACATAAAAGTCATAGTTTGAAAGAAAATACTTCCATTTAACCTTTAGTGAATTGGTACGACAAGGTCACCTACGTGGGACTTATAACAAGAACCAGACGTGGTGTCAGTGGGACAAGAGATGAGTGGAAGACGCTGGCGATGGATTGGACCCAGACTGAGGAAGTATGTTGATTGCATTACCAGGCAGTTCTTACTCTAGGATGCCCATGGCAAGAGAAATAGCGACAAACCGAAGGACACTTGGAGAAGATAGCTAGAGGCGGGAAAAATTGATCAGGAAGACATGGAAAGACCTTGAACTGATGACACGTGACTTGACAACTTGGCATGTGTTTGTTGAAGGCCTATGCTCCTTGCGGAGCTAACGGTAAAAATGTAAAGGTAGTCCCACAGCAGACAATGGTTTACCCGATAAGGTGTTACTTCATTTATCGTTGGGCCGTTCTACCTAGTGCCCTGTATATACAGGGCACTAGTTCTACCTAATAATGGAGATGCGGTGTTAAGGAAATGACGTCACTGGATAGAAGTTAGTCGGGCTGTGAAAAGACAAGGTGATCTTCTGTGTAATGTCCGATGTTCATTCATTCATAACCCTCCACTCCCAAAGGAGCATAGGCCTTCAACAAACACATGCCAAGTCCTCCTGTCACGTGCCATCATCTCAAGTTCTTTCCATGTTCTCCTCATCATTTTCACCTCTGTTTCCAACTCTCTTCTCCGTGTACTTCTTGGTCTTCCTCTGCCTCTCTTGCCCTGGGGGTTCCAGAACAAGGACTGCCTTGTAATGCTATCAACAGGTTTCCTCAGTGTGTGTCCTATCCATCGCCATCGTCTTCTTCTCATTTCTTGTTCCACTGGCACTTGTCTAGTTCTTGTCATCAGTTCCACGTTGGTAACCTTGTCATACCATTTTAATCCCTCTATTCTACGCAAGCACCCATTTATGAAAGTCTGTAGCTTTTTGGTTGTTGTCTTTGTTGTTCTCCATGTCTCTGAGCCATACAATAGGATTGACTTCACATTTGAGTTGAAGATTCTTATTTTCGTGTTGGATCCTATTTCTCTTGATCTCCATATATTTCCCAATGCAATGAAAGCTCCTCTTGCCTTTTGTATTCTTATTTTGATATCGCTGTTCTTTATTTGACTTGTCCATATTTGTTGAAGATTTTTGTGGTTTAAATTTTTTACAGGATGGGGTAACCGGCCCCATGCCCAACCCTCCTTAGTCGCTTTCTACGACATGCTTGGCAGGGGACAGTGTTACTATTCTTTGCTCCCCTTTCGGGCCCCGGTAATCACACGTCCGATGTATTAGTTGTCAAATGTTGGATTTTGACACAATGATTCTCATCCACCACATATAAATAGTGACTGTGAACACATGTGCATACTTTCGACTGGACCGTATTAAATTGGATTAAGTGATGTATTTGTACCCGGCAGTATCATACAGTATGGTTACATTAGCATAGACCAGGGATTAACGGGCAATGAACTTTATGTATGGTAATTAGATGCCTGTAGTGCCTTATGAAAAATGGTTGTTAAGTTCAATTGTACAAATACATGTATTGGATCGTCCTCGCCGAATTGATTGCTTTACTTCCGTTGCGAAGTACCTCAGATTTCAAGCCATCATTGGAGGGTGTCGCATGAGATTACTTTTAGATGATGTAAGTAAGGAAGATGTGAAGGAAGAACATAGACCTTTAGACACTAGTTTTCACAGATGTGAGCTAGTGTTGAGGGAAAGAGTTAACAGAAGGGCACAGGTTGGTGTCAGTGATTCTCTCACCTTTTAGACTACCAACTCTTGTATTTTTTCTGGCGACGACTAACTCTTTCTTACTCAAATCTTTTTAAAGAAGAACTAGTAGTAACCAGTAATACAAGGAGGGTTGAGTATGTTTTTCTGAACAGAACATACAATTTACTAAGTCAAACTCAGAATGATGGTGAGTTGCAGAATGTACATAATTACTTTAATTACAGTGGAAAATAAAATCAATATTGTCATGTACTTTGAAAAAAGAAATACTACGAAATTTTTAAAAAAGACAGTTATGGTATTACTTATTCAAGGATTCAGAAAACTGTCAGTGCCTTTGGTTCAGATAAGAATAAGAGGATATTGTCCTCACTGACGAAAGTTTATTCCTATGGCTATTTCTTAGAAAAGTTAATTCTGATTTTGGCTTGGGTTTTAAGTAGACTTATCTGCTTGGCCTTCTCCTGGGCGTCTCAGTAGGTAGGAATTACCAACTGGATAGTTTGCTTCAGTGGGGCTACAGTCCAAGAGATGACTATGCGTTTTTGTTAACCTGGTTGTGAAGTTGAGTTACGATGTTCAGTGCTGACGAGGTGTTGAATGCCTAAATGCTGTAGACTGCTCAGGGTTGGTGACTTGTGATCACCGCTAGAGGGTTTGAGACGTAAGCACGTTCTCTCTGTAGCATAGAGTAACTAGGCGGTTTACTCGCAACAATTTACAGCAATCAAAATCCAGAAACTGGCTAGGATTCTGCAACTGCGCTGTGGAAGATAATACAGGTAATCAATCTTCTGTTTTATACAGATATATTAACTACAGCCACTCTGGACATTTCGTCTCAGAATGGTGCCTAATAATATATTTACCTGAACCGTAACGTCAGTCTCTTCCTTAAAGGCGACTGTCCATTTGTTTACAAATTCCTGTCTAGCAGTAGTCTCACACTGGTCGGGTCAGTCAGGTGAACCTTTGTTACAAGCAGACGCCTGGCCGTGTGCGTCCATGCGTGACTGCATTGGAGGAATGATACTTCATTCACTCGTCCATTGAACAACATGGTTCCCTTTCTTGTTCACAACAGCTTTCTTCATCACATTCCCAAAATCATTAGAATGTAATACTTTCAGATATCAGCCAGTACTTACATCATTATAATGCATCAATAACATTCAAAATACCTAAATGCAAAATAGCTATCAATCTAATGTAAAGAATTAAAACCACAATATTAAGAATTTCACACTTTACATCAATTAACTAATCCCTCGATATTAGAGTTAGCTAATTAAGCGAATACTGAGAGTTTGCTTACCGCTCAGGACTAATATCCGCAGCTTAAGAAAATAGATTTTGAGTACCGTTACTCTGAAATCACATATACTGTAGACATGAGGTAGCTTGAGGCTTCTCTTCTATAAGCGTGCGTTCTCTTCCAACGGTTATCAGCAAGTGATTTTAAAACTCAGCATTTGTTCGCATGAACTTAAGACATTTTCGTTCCCACGTCCAGAGTCAATTATTTCCCGTCTCTTGCTTAGACACGTAAAAAGATTTATCGTGGTGGTCTTCAGTTGATCACTGGACACGGAAATATAATCCTCTGGGAACCACTGTGGTTTCGACCAAGCGAATAAATTGTACTGACGTCCTTAAAGAGATACTTTTAGTGCCTTTGTAGGAGAAGATAGCATTAGGATCGTATGACAGGACTATTAGTGGAGACTTAAAAAACAGCAATAGAACAGACCGCAGGTGCAAATATTTCGTAGAGAAAACAGACAAAATGTGAAGGAATAGAAAAGTAAGGAATTTTAAAATAATCTAGACAAAACCTTCGAACACTCCATAACAGAGGGTGTCACACAACATAGAGAACAGGAAGGTTTGACATAACTTTGTTAAGGTATGTGCTTCTTGAAGAGCTGACGGGTACTGATAATGACAATCACAGCCAGATGCTGATTTTGACTGTACTCTGTTAGTTTGCCAGACTGTCAATGTCAATCGATTGTACGATTCCTAAAGATGTGATAAACATTATCTCATATTTAGGTACAAGCAAAATGTGTCCTAACCTCCACATGTAAAATAAATTGCCACAGAAATGTTCTATGCTCCGTAGAGAGCGCAAAGGAACATGATGATGATGAAAAGTCTTTTTAACCAGACAGATATTAACTTCCATAAATGGGTGTTTGTGTAAAATAAAAAGTTTGAAATGATATTCTGTATGAGCGCATGTGCGTGAATTGTGTGTGAATTAGGTTATTTATATTCTGTGTCAGCTCCGTGAGTGTGTGTTTATGTGAATGCCAAAGAGAGGCAGACCATTGCTTGTATCACTTATATAAAATTAAGTACATTACGAAAAACGCAAGTAAACTCGGACCTAATTTTCAGAGCTTAACAAATCATTTTAAACCTGATTATTCAGTTACAAGCCATGAAGTTCCAGTACTTCCCGCCCTTATGTACCACGGCAGTTGAGGCTTCCAATTTCCCGTTTCTCAAGACTGGCAAAACAAGATAAGTCATGGCAGATTTGTTTTAAACCGACGTAGACGGAGTGACACCTTGATGCTTTCCTCATTTTTTTTAACTTCAGGTGAGCCAGTACGTAATTCTACACGTCACAGCAGCGAGTGAAGTATTTCTGTTTAACTTGCCCCGTTCATTTTTCAGAGCTCAAAATTAGGTCTGAGACCCTCAGAATCTCACCACCTGTCTTTGTGGGGAGTCATGCAACCGCTAAATCTCTGCCAGCTTTTATTATTAATATTTTTATCAGTAGAACTATCCTGAGAGAAAATATTTATGTATCGTAAAAGGAGAGGTTACGTATTTTATAAAGAAAAGTCTAAGTTTCGTTTCAGGCTAGATGTATGCATCTTTAAAGGAAATATCTGCGTATCACTATAGAAAGGGTGTAGCTATTATTAAATGAGAAATCTGCGTATCATTAAAGGCAAGTTCCACATATTATTAATCGAAAGATATACGTATCATTTAAGAAAAAGATATACTTCGACAAGCATGTTTGGTCATAGGGTTACTGTTATTTGCTTCCCTTTCGTTTCCTGGTAACACACAGGTGAAGAGCCGTATTGAGCCAGTGCAATAAGTAATGAGAAGGAGACGCTGGCGATGGATAGAGAACACATTGAGCACGCCGGTTGATAGCATTACCGGAAAGCCCTTATTGTGGAATCCCCATGGTAAGAGGGGGACAAGGAGACAGAGAAACACAAGGAGAAGAGAGAAACACAAGGAGAAGAGAGAAACACAAGGAGAAGAGAGAAACACAAGGAGAAGAGAGAAACACAAGGAGACAGAGAAACACAAGGAGACAGAGAAACACAAGGAGAAGAGAGAAACACAAGGAGAAGAGAGAAACACAAGGAGACAGAGAAACACAAGGAGAAGAGAGAAACACAAGGAGAAGAGAGAAACACAAGGAGACAGAGAAACACAAGGAGAAGAGAGAAACACAAGGAAAAGAGAGAAACACAAGGAGACAGAGAAACACAAGGAGAAGAGAGAAACACAAGGAGAAGAGAGAAACACAAGGAGACAGAGAAACACAAGGAGAAGAGAGAAACACAAGGAGACAGAGAAACACAAGGAGAAGAGAGAAACACAAGGAGAAGAGAGAAACACAAGGAGAAGAGAGAAACACAAGGAGAAGAGAGAAACACAAGGAGACAGAGAAACACAAGGAGACAGAGAAACACAAGGACAAGAGAGAAACACAAGGAGACAGAGAAACACAAGGAGAAGAGAGAAACACAAGGAGAAGAGAGAAACACAAGGAGACAGAGAAACACAAGGAGAAGAGAGAAACACAAGGAGAAGAGAGAAACACAAGGAGACAGAGAAACACAAGGAGACAGAGAAACACAAGGAGAAGAGAGAAACACAAGGAGACAGAGAAACACAAGGAGAAGAGAGAAACACAAGGAGAAGAGAGAAACACAAGGAGACAGAGAAACACAAGGAGACAGAGAAACACAAGGAGAAGAGAGAAACACAAGGAGAAGAGAGAAACACAAGGAGACAGAGAAACACAAGGAGAAGAGAGAAACACAAGGAGAAGAGAGAAACACAAGGAGAAGAGAGAAACACAAGGAGAAGAGAGAAACACAAGGAGACAGAGAAACACAAGGAGAAGAGAGAAACACAAGGAGACAGAGAAACACAAGGAGAAGAGAGAAACACAAGGAGAAGAGAGAAACACAAGGAGAAGAGAGAAACACAAGGAGAAGAGAGAAACACAAGGAGAAGAGAGAAACACAAGGAGAAGAGAGAAACACAAGAAGAAGAGAGAAACACAAGGAGAAGAGAGATTGAGACAGAGAAACACAAGGAGACAGAGAAACACAAGGAGAAGAGAGAAACACAAGGATAAGAGAGAAACACAAGGTGAAGAGAGAAACACAAGGAGAAGAGAGATTGAGACAAACATAAAAGGGATGAAGAAGACATGAAAAACATTGATCTGCTGGCACGGACAAGAGGACTTGACATAAGTTTGATGACCTTTGCTCCATGGAGAGATAAGGGGTAACGAATGAGCTAGGGGCATGACGCGGTGGAGACACAGCATCGTCTATGGCGTGGTGGAGATACATCATCGTCTATGGCGTGGTGGAGACACATCATCGTCTATGGCGTGGTGGAGACACAGCATCGTCTATGACGTGGCGGAGACACAGCATCGTCTATGACGTGGTGGAGACACAGCATCGTCTTTGACGTGGTGGAGACACAGCATCGTCTATGGCATGGTAGAGACACAGCATCGTCTATGGCATAGTGGAGACACAGCATCGTCTATGACGTGGTGGAGACACAGCCTCGTCTATGACGTGGTGGAGACACAGCATCGTCTATGACGTGGTGGAGACACAGCATCGTCTATGTCAGTGGTTCCAACAGTGGGCTGTACAGCCCCTTGTGGGCGTTGGGAGGATACAAGGGTCGATAAGGGACAATTAGACGGCAGAGGGGCGTTCAGTAGTAAGGAGCTAGCTGAGGATTTGACTAGCTAAAATCATCAGTATTACTTAATATAACACTTACATGTAAAAGCGCTTTGATTAACAGGGCCCTGACGTTAGCACATAAAAGAAGAACGTAGTTTGAACAAACATGAACCCGCTGGTTCTCCCTAACTTCGCTCGTCCAAGTTTCTCATACCTTACAGCACAGGTTTCCAACATCAATGAGGGGCGGACGAGATAGGAAAGGTAGATAGCGTAGTAGTTGTATTACTAGGATCATTAAGCAAGGCATAGTTGGCGTCTATATTTGTCATCCTCAGCTCAGGTAACTATTGCTGATCATAAATTCTAACCGTAATCGTCTGTTAAAAAGCAGACGTGAAGGATAATGATACCTTGTTGTCTACTCGGTCAACACCCACAAATAGAAATTAACATGAAGGATGTGCTAGACTTTTACTTACTTAGTCTTTCCCCTTCTACCGTGAGGTGTAGAGGTTTGGAAGAGAGAGCGCCAGATTATCCTATCGGCTGTCTTCCTCCTGGCCTGGTTCCATTCTAGTCCTCGGTCCTTCAAAGATTGTCTAATGTTGTCCTCCCAGCGGACTCTGTGTCGTCCTGGGGGTCTGGATCCCTGGCTCTTTGTTTCCTTTGCTAGACTCACTAAGATTTAATCAGTATATTTTGAAAAGTGACAACCAGTGCAAAACAGTGTTTACCAGTTTAATACCAGTGAGCTTACACTGGAAAAGTGTGTCCGAATTTACTTTTCGTTGGAGGCTGACAAAATTAGATATCTACAAAAGTTTTAAAAAAATACCAACTTTGCTTTGTTGGAGATTTTATTGTCTGAGTATTTAGGTGGGCTAGTAATAACGTGATATGCGGGATAAGTAAATAAGCAAGAGGAAAGTTTCAGTAGAGCCAAGTGTATAACCGAAGGTGCTTTATATATATTTTTTTTCCGCGAATGTAATGCAGGTAAATTCAGGGGGCGCTGAGAATGTGCTCTGGGAATGTGCTCTGGGAGCCAAGGGGGCGGTGACCCGAAAAGGTTTGGGGAACACTGGTTTACGTCAATCAGCATGGAACTTGGAGAAGTAGAATGAACACTCTTGGTTCCTGTGAGTGATCAGGTAACGAACGACCAGACGTTTCCATCTGTTGTGATTGAAAAGAAACTTCCTGTTTTTAAATGTTTATATCTTGACTTCTATCTATTGGATATACAGGAAACAAAGATCAAAACATGGAGCAATAGTTTCCATTTAACTTACAAGATTGATTTGTAACTGCTATGTCCGGGTAAGAATATAATAATGAGCTATAAAATGGCCAATAAATGGCCGTTACTACGTCACATCCTGCTGCCCACTGTGTTGTCATGTGTTGAGCAGGTCGGATCTAACGCTGGGCTATAACGTTAATGTGACATAACATGTGATGTAATAAAATGACATTCAACTCTATTTGGCCTGACGTTTGTTTCCCTTGAAGTAATTAGAAAGCGGTGACAAAATAACAATTTAAAAATAGGAAGTGTCATTTCAATCAGCCTGTACAGTATTTCGTCTCTCTGGCCCTAGGTACCATTCTGTGTGTTGTATCTCCCTTTCTTTGTTCTGTCATTATAGTCATCGTCGTCGTCATATCATCGTCGTCATCATCATCATCATAATCATCACCACCAACACCATCATCATCATCACCAACATCACCACCAACACCATCATCAACATCACCACCAACACCATAATCATCATCAACATCACCACCAACACCATCATCATTATCATCATCAACATCACCGCCAACGCCATCATCATCAACATCACCACCACCATCATCATCATCATCATCATCATCATCATCATCATCATCATCATCATCATCATCATCATCATCATCATCATCATCATCATCATCATCATCATCATCATCATCATCATCATCATCATCATCATCATCATCATCATCATCATCATCATCATCAACACCATCATCTTCATCATCTTCATCATCATCATCATCATCATCATCATCATCATCATCATCATCATCATCATCATCATCATCATCATCATCATCATCATCATCATCATCATCATCACCACCACCATCATCATCATCAACATCACCACCAACACCATCATCATCATCATCATCATCATCATCATCATCATCATCATCATCATCATCATCATCATCATCATCATCATCATCATCATCATCATCATCATCATCATCATCATCATCATCATCATCATCATCATCATCATCATCATCATCATCATCATCATCATCATCATCATCATCATCATCATCATCATCAATCATCACATCATCATCATCATCATCATCATCATCATCATCATCATCATCATCATCATCATCATCATCATCATCATCATCATCATCATCATCATCATCATCATCATCATCATCATCATCATCATCATCATCATCATCATCATCATCATCATCACCATCATCATCATCACCAACAACACCATCATCATTATCATCATCTTCATCATCACCACCAACACCATCATCATTATCATCATCTTCATCATCACCACCAACACCATCATCATTATCATCATCATCATCACCACCACCATCATCATCATCAACATCACCACCAACACAATCATCATCATCATCTTCGTCATCACCACCAATACCATCATCAACATCCCCACCAGTACAATCATCACCACCACCAAAACCATCATCATAATCATCGTCATCAACATCACCACCAACACCATCATCACTATCATCATCTTCATCACCACCAGCACCATCATTATCATCATCATCAACATCATTGTCACCACCACCATCATCATCAACTTCATCCTCACTACCACCGTCATCATCATCATCACTACCACCATCATCACCACCACCACCAACATCATTACCACCATCATCGTCACCACCACCATGATAGTCACCACCACCACCACTATCAACATCACCACCCCCACCACTATCATCATCATCTTCACCACCACTATCATCATCATCACCACCATCACCATCAAGATCATCATCTTTCCCACCACCACCATCATCACCCCCATCATCATCACCACAATCACAACCACCACCCCAATCCAACACCACCAAAACAACTTTTTCAAAATCACCCCCACCACCACCACACAAACCATCATCATTTCACCATAAAACCCAACATAAACATCATCATCATCATCATCACTCATATCCACCACATCACCATCCCACCCCCCCACAAACCACCATCATAAACACCCCCACACCACCATTTCACCACTAAACACCCAACTACCAAATAACATACACAATCACTAATTTCAACTACCCCACCACTAAACAAAATCACATAACACCACCCCAACACCACCCCCATCATCACACCCCCCCACCCAATCAAAACCATCATCATAAACATCCCATTAAACCCCAACCCCCACATCATCCCCTACCCACTACCAAAAATCTTCATCAACACCCCCCAACCCCTACCCCCCATCATCAAATCAAAAAATCCAAACCCCCCATTCACACACACCCAACACATCCCCATCAATACCCCAAACCAACCCCCACCACATCACTCAATCCCCTAATACCATCCCACCACCCCCCACCAAAAATAATACACCCAACCATCATCACCAATCACCACCAACCCCCAAATCCACAAAAAAAACCACCACAACACATAACACCCCACCCACTAATCCACCACCCACCCCAACCATACCCTATCACACAATAACCACCCCCCCCCACACATCACCACCCAAAAACCCCCCCCAACCACATTCCCTAAACCTAACCCCCAAAAACAACACACCATCCCTACCCAAACCAAACAAAAACCCCAAACCCAACCAACATAAACAATCATCATCCACCACAAACAACCACCACCTCCAACCACCCCCATCCTCCCACACACTCACCCATCAACCCAAAACCACCCCCCCCCAAATCACAAATCAAACATACCCCACCTTACCCATCATCCCCCACACCCCTTAACCCCTTCAATCCCCCTCACCCCACCCCCTATTTCCACCACCACCAACATTTCCCCCACAACACTTCAATATACCAATCCCCCCCCTACCCCACACCATCCCAACCTAACCCATAATCACCAAATCCCAACAAAAACCAACCAACCACCCCACCCCCACTCACCACCCCATCATACACACCAAACACTCACATTTCAAATCATCCCCCCCCAAAACCCCCCACCCCCCCCCCCCACAACCCCCCCCAAAAACCCCCCCCCCCCCCCACCCCCCACCCAAACCAACCACCAACCCAACAACCCAATCACCCACCACCAACACCCCCCACAAACACCCCCCCCCACCACCAACCCCCACCCCACCCAAAACCCACCCCAACCAAACCCCTCACCAAAAACCACACCCCCCCCCAACACCACCAAATCCCACATCCAATCCATCCACCACATAACCCCCCAAACCCAAAAACATCACCCCACATACAACCTCCCACCTCCCAACCCCCCCATCATCCCACACACCACCCCTACCCTACACCAACCCATCACACCCCATACATCACCCACCACACCCACCAATCCACAAAATCACCCCACCCATAAACCCCATACACCACCCAACATCCCCAACCACCCCCCCAAAACCCCAAATCATTCATCCAAACCCCCAACCATCATTTTCCCCCCAACCCATCCCCCCCCCCCCCACTTCATCCATCCCATCCAACAACCACCAAAACCCCCATCCCTCACCAATCACCTACCCCCCACCATCCCACCCCACCCCCCCATCCCATAAACCCACTTCTCATAAACCACCCACCCAAACCCCCCCCACCCCACCACCAACCCCCCCAACAATCAAACCTCATTCTACCCCCACCTCCCCCCCCCACATTCACACCACCCCCACCACCCCACCCCCAAAACCCCAACATCAAACCCCCCACCCCAAACAACCCAATCCACCCACCACCCAACCACCATACCACCAAATCACCCACCCCAACCATCACCCCCACCCCCCCCCAACCAAACACCATCATCCTACCCCCTTAATCCCACTACCACCCCCAACCCCCCACAACCCAAACCCCCCCCCCCCCACCATCACCCCCCCCCCCAACCACACATCATCCAAACCACAACCCCCCCCAAACACCCCCAACACCCCCCCCCCCACCCCACCACCCCACCCCACCCACCACCACAACCCACCCACCCCACACCCACCCATACCAAACCCCCCAACAACCAACAACCCACACCAACCTCCACAACCCCCAACCACAAACCCAAAAACCCCCAAACCACAACAACCAACACCCACCCCCAACACCCCCACCATCCCCCCCCCACACCACAACACCCACAAACCAACATCACCCACCCCCCCCCCAAACCCACCCAACACAACACACCCCACCCCCACCACCACCCCCAACCACACCCCACCAAATCAATAACCCCCCCAAACACCAACAACTATAACCCCAACCCCACACATCACCACCATCACAACCCCCCCAACCAACCCAAACAACCCCCACCAATCCCCACATCCCCAACAACCCCCCTCCCCTTCAACACCAAAAACCCCCCACCTCATCACCCCAAAACCCCCACCTCCCCCAATTCATCATCCCCCCCCCACACACATCCCCACCCCACCCACCCCCCACCCACCCAACACCACAACATCCCCCCACCCCACCCCCCCACCCCCCCCATCATCATCAATCCCCCCCACAACACCCCACCCCCCCCCAACCCACACCCCACCCTTTCAACCATCACCCACAACCATCACCAACACAACATCACCCCATTCCCCCAACATCAACATCAACCACCATTTCCCATCCCCACCCCCCACACCACAAACCTAACACCACCCATCATCCCCACCCACCCCCACCCCACCAACATCACACCACCACCCCCAAAAAATCATCAAATTATAAAACCACCCCATCATCACCACCACAACAACACCCCACCCCCCCCAACAAACAACCCAACCCAACCACCCCCACACCCCACAACCACCCCACACAACCCCCCAACACCAACATCAACCACCCCCACAAACCCCAACCATAAAAAATCACCCACCAAACCACCCAACCCCAAACCCCACCACCCCACCACCCCCCCCATCACCCAATCCCAACACCCATCAACCCCAAAACATCACCCCACCCCCCCCCAAAACACCATATAACCCCCCCACCCCCCCCCCACCACCACCATCACCACCCCACCACCACATCACCCCACCACCCCATCATCACTACCATCATCTTTAAAAAACCCCCCCCCATAACCACCACCATCCCCCATCAAAATCACCACCCCAACAACATTCCACCAAAATCACACCCCCCCCAAATAACAAAACCCATCCCACCCCCCCCACCACCCCCCATCACCCCCCCACCACCATCATCATCACCACCACCACCTTCATCACCACCACCATCATCATCATCATCACCTCCATCATCATCATCATCGCTACCACCATTATCATCACCACAACCATCATGATCACCACAACCATCATGATCACCACAACCACCATCGTCATCACTACCACCACCATCATCCTCCTCACCACCACCACCAACATCACCACCACCACCAATATCATCACCACCACCACCATCATCATCATCACCACCACCACCCCAATCATCATTATCACAAGAACCACCACCTTCATCATTATCATCACTACCACCATCATCATCATCACCACCACCACAATCATCATCATCATCATCATCGCTTCCACCATCATCATCCCCACCACGACTACCTTCATCATTATCATCGCTACCACCATCATCACCACCACTACCACCTTCATCATCATCATCACCATCACCACTCCCACCACTATCATCATCATCGATACCACCATCATCATCAACACCACCATCATCATCATCATCATCATTATCAACACTACCACCACCTTCATAATCATCATCGTTTTCACCATCATCATCACCACCATCATCATCATCATCATCACCACCATCAGCGCCACCATCATCATCATCAACATTATCATCACCAACACCCCCACCACCATCATCATCATCATCATCATCACCACAATCACCATCTTCATCATCATCATTATCATCACCAATACCCCCCACCACCATCATCATCATCATCACCACCTTCATCATCATCATCGCTACCACTATCCTCATCTCCACCACCACCATCATCACCATCATCACCTTCATCATCACTACCACCACCTTCATTATCATCACCACCATCATCATCACCACCACCATCACCATAATCATCAAGATCATCACGACAACCACCATCATCATCATCATCACCACCACCACCACCTTCATCATCATCATCGCTACCACCATCATCTTCCTGTACTGTGCTATCAGTTCCAGATTTTTCCATGTTTCTACGAGGTATATTCCTTTTAAGTCTGTCCTCAGTTATCTTTTCAGGTCTCCCTCTGTTTCGCTTACCTTAGAGATTCCAAAGTAATAACCGCCTTGTAAAGCTTTCAGTTGGTTTGTACATTGTATGTCCTATAAAACGTCAGCATATTTTTGTCACCTCTTTCCCCATACCTATTGGGTTTTCGCCATCAGTACCACACTACTGATCGTGTCATACATTCTGCACGAGCTACCATTTATAAAAGTAAAACGTTTCGGTTGTTATTTTTAATTCATGTTTATTTTTTTGCTTTCAGTGTGTTTACAGAACGGGGTGTTTACAGGACGGGGTGTTTACAGGACATGGGTGTCTACAGGATGGGATGTTTACAGTACGGGGTGTCTACAGGACATGGGTGTCTGCAGGACGGTGTGTTTGCAGTATGGGGTGTTTACAGGACATGGGTGTCTACAGCACATGGGTGTCTACAAGACGGGGTGTCTTCAGGACATGGGTGTCTACAGGACGGGGTGTCTACAGGACGGGGTGTCTACAGGACGGGGTGTCTACAGGACAGTGTGTCTACAGGACGGGGTGTCTACAGAACGGGGTGTTTACAGAGCGGGGTGTCTACAGGACGGGATGTCTACAGGACGGGGTGTCTACAGAACGGAGTGTCTACAGAACGGGGTGTTTACAGAGCGGGGTGTCTACAGGACGGGATGTCTACAGGACGGGGTGTCTACAGAACGGAGTGTCTACAGAACGGGGTGTTTACAGAGCGGGGTGTCTACAGGACGGGGTGTTTACAGGACGGGGTGTCTACAGGACGGGGTGTCTACAGGACAGGGTGTCTACGGGACGGGGCGTTTACAGGAGGGGGTGTCTACAGGACAGGGTGTCTACGAGACGGGGTAGATTCCGATTGGCAGAGCAACAAAGTTACGGCGTTCGAAAACTGGCGGCGTCACGCTTCAGTCTACCTAGCTGTAAATTGGTACCTGATCGTGCTCTTGTTAAAGAAAGAAAAGCCAGCTAGGAAAGGAACCGGTTACCACAACTCATAAAGCTGGACCTGGTATTGTCAAGTCTTAAAAGCTTCACTCCCCTGGGGCAGTATTTACTATAGAACCATACCTGTGTAACAACAACAGGAGGTCGGAGTGGCTAAAAATTATGGTGTCCACCTCGAATTCTAAAGATACTGGGTTCGATTTATGGAAATGTTTTTCAGAACCAGTAGTCCTAATGATGTTATACTGCCCTTTGGTCTTCTGGGTAGTGATGCCTAGCCTTCACGGATATGGGCGAAAAAAATAGGAGGTCCCGTGTGCAAGCTGCGCACTTTTAAAATCACACGGCAGTTGCAAATCGTAAAGAGTAGGCTAAAAGGCCGCTGCCGTGGAACATTTAAAAATTAGAAACCTACCCACCACAAAAATATTTATAGAATGTGTGATTCCTATATACACACATTGGGATTCTCGCCGGTGCTACGGAGTTCGTGCACTGTGCTGAGATCCTTGTGTTATCTAAGGGAGGAGATCGTAGCACTGATGTAGTTGTCCATTTGCAATGAAGATAGTCCTTAAAAGCCAAATCAAACCCAACCTGTGTAACAACAGGCGCATTTTAAAATTCAGGTTTCACACAATAGAAGCTGCACTCCAAAAGATCTCAGATTCGTTCATTTGGGGTTTTATCAGAATGGCCCTAAATCTATACCTTCACCGCAGTGTTGTATTTCAATGTACTCGTAAATAAATAGCAACTCAATCTGCTCTTCACCTCCTGTCGACAGGGAATATAAATTCTCAGAAGTTCACTCGTTTAATTCTGCAACGATAGTCGGCATAAATCATTGCATGTGAAGTTGTTCAATGTAAAATTTTATAACAAAGCCAGTTTGAGAGCTTTTTATTCTCATTTCAGGAGCTTGTATTATATTTGTAAACCGAAATAGCCTATTTTATTTACCCGTGGAGGAAAGATTTATATGAAATCAGCCGTCGATATCTGTTAGGCTTAGCTTCTGTTGAGCAGACGTCATGATGGATGTTCAAAGGTCCGTAACTGTTATTCATTCATTCATAACCCTCCACTCCCAAGGGAGCATAGGCCTTCAACAAACACATGCCAAGTCCTCTTGTCACGTGCCATCATCTCAAGTTCTTTCCACGTTCTCCTTATCATTTTCACCTCTGTTTCCAGCTCTCTTCTCCATGTTCTTCTTGGTCTACCTCTGCTTCTCTTGCCCTGGGGATTCCAGAACAAGGACTGCGTTGTAATGCTATCAACATGTTTCCTCAGTGTGTGTCCTATCCATCGCCATCGTCTTCTTCTCATCTCTTGTTCCATTGGCACTTGTCTAGTTCTTGTCATCAGTTCCACGTTGGTAACCTTGTCATACCATTTTAATCCCTCTATTCTACGCAAGCACCCATTTATGAAAGTCTGTAGCTTTTTGGTAGTTGTCTTTGTTGTTCTCCATGTCTCAGAGCCATACAATAGGACTGACTTCACATTTGAGTTGAAGATTCTTATTTTCGTGTTGGATCAGATTTCTCTTGATCTCCATATATTTCCCAATGCAATGAAAGCTCCTCTTGCTTTTTGTATTCTTATTTTGATATCACTGTCTGTCCCTCCAACTTTGTTTATATTGCTGCCAAGATATGTGTACGATTCTACATCTTGTATTGGTGCTTCTTCAAGTTCAACCCTGTTATCATTACCAGCATTTATTTTCATTATCTTTGTCTTTTACCTGTGTATTTTCAGACCCAATTGCTGTGACCTCTCATCGAGTGTTTTCAATTTGTCCTGCATCTGATTACGGTTATGGGACAGAAAAGCTAAGTCATCAGCAAAATCCAGATCATCCAACTGCTTAGTCAGAGTCCACTGGATTCAATTTCTGTTGTGTGTTGTCGATGACCTCATAACCCAGTCTATTGCTAATAAGAAAAGAAATGGAGACAAGAGGCAACCCTGTCGCACTCCTGTTCTTATCCCAAACGGTTCTGTAAGCTGTCCTTCATGAAGAACTCTGCATGTCATGTCTTCATATGTTTTCTTTATTAAATTAATGATCTTCAGGGGAACTCCATAATGCCTCATCAATTTCCAAAGTGATTCTCTGTCTACACTGTCAAATGCCTTTTCGTAGTCCACAAATCCGATCACTATGCCATTCACTAATTAATGGTTACCCCCCTTTCAGTTCCCCAAGGAGTATAGGCTTTCAACTAACGTATGCCTGGTCTTCCTGTCCCGTGCCATCATCTCAAGTTCTTTCTATGTCTTCTTCATGCCCTTCAAGTCTGTCTCAGTTCTCTTCTCCACGTGTTCTTTGGGAGATTACCCTGGGGATTCAAGAGCGAGGACTGTTTGGTAACGCGCAGATTTCCGTGATGTGTGTCCTATTCGTCACCAGCGTCTTCCTCTCATATCTTATTCCACTGACTCTTGTCTGGTTCTTGTCATCAGTTTCACATTAGCGATATTGTCATCAGTTCCACATTAGTGATTTTGTCATCAGTTCCACATTATTGATCTTGTCATCAGTTCCACATTAGTGATCTTGTCATCAGTTCCACATTAGTGATCTTGTCATCAGTTCCACATTAGTGATCTTGTCATCAATCCCACATTAGTGATCTTGTCATCAGTTCCAAATTAGTGATATTGTCACACTAATTCAATACTTCTGTTCGGAGCGAGCACTCATTAATTAATAAAAGTCTATAGCAGTTTGTGCCATGGCGCACCTAATTATTTAGGTGATTTCCGATAGGTGTGAGTGAACTTGAAAAGTGCTGAGGTGCGGTTGGTAATGCATGTTACTAAATTACTTCCTTAATTGCTTTTTGTTATAAATATTTTTGCAGTGAGACTTAAATAATATGGATGTTGCTTCATTGTGTTGTAGCAAATATAATCAAGATGTGGTTATTAATACAGTTTGTTGTTTGAAATAAAATAAAAACACACACACACACACACACATACACACACATACACACACACACACATACACACACATATGAAGAAGGAAAATTGGGACAGATATAAAAGAAATACAGAAGACATGGAAAGACATTGAACGGATGGCACGGGACTAGACTGCTTTGCGTGAATTTGGTGAAGGCCTATGCTTCATCGGAAGCTGTAGCGAATAAATGATGAATGAATGAAAGAGTAAATGAATATATTCAGGTTGTTGCTGGAGACCCACAAAAGCCCTATAAGTACACATATTAGTAGGGCACTACCGAATATCCTATTCGTATTCGATTCGGTGCCGAATAGTGCCTTCAATGAACTATTCGTATTCGGCCGAATAGTACGCTGCCGTCAAATCCGAATACCGAATAGTGAATTTAGGTCAACCCGCGGCGTGGTAATGTTAGACCCAGAAAGTATGCAGACTTTCCTTTTCCATTGGTCATGCTACTAACATCACACCACGCCTTGCGATCAGTACGTTAGCGTGTAGCGGGTTGCATCAGCTGACCAGGCAGTGGGTAGGCGCCAGCCGGTTAAAACCAGACGTGTAAATATCAATGTCTGCGTTAGTCCTCGCATTGTGACTGTTGTATTGGTTTAAATCATGCCGTGTTGTTTTTTTTAATACTTTATAGTGGCTGTTCATGATAAGATAGGAAACTCTTTACAGAGCGATACAACAGGAGGTAATCTGATCATCGGTAGTAGTCCCCCCATCGGACAAGTGTTTCGGCCCAGTATACTCCTTTACACTCTAAGGGGGTGTCGTGTGAAATTCTAATCCACATATATAAATTAAAACGTAAATGTAAAGCCTAACAAATAAATTTAATAAAAGGAAAGAAGAATGGTAAAGAACAGTGCTGTCACAATAACTGTACTCGAAATCCCCCTTGTTTTCTCCTTCGTCTGCTAATTGTAACGTTTCACGTTGATAGTAAAAGCCTACTGCTTCAATACCCGCTTTCTACGATAAAACGTGTACTGCCTTTCTAAGAAAAACCTTGAGATACGCAAGCTGACCTATATTTAATATTCCATTCATGTCATTTTATACACTAAGTTACCATAAACGAAAGACAGATGGACTAAGGATAGAAAGAAAGGGAGGGGCTGAAAGCCGGAACGCAGGCAATACTACCACAGTCTCGCGATACACAATTAATGCCACCCCTAACACGCGTGTAAGGCCACAAGCACTAACTTTTTTTCAAATCGACAATGATTAAAAAACACTACCCATACGAGTTAGGTTTTAAAAACCTGAAAAACGCTTATTAGGAAACATGACATTATACTGGTTTACGTTTGAAAACATTACAGTACCCAGACACCACATCGTATTCGAAGTGAACAGGAGGTAGAAGAAAATGCATATTTTGAACGCAGCCCCTTAGCCCCATTAAATTTATATATTTGGGTTCCTTAGGACTTGCTGACAAAGAATATGTTAAACGTTACGCAAATAGTCTAGGAATTAACAAATTATAGCCAAAAGAAATAGTGAGGGATGTCAGACAACACCAAAATCAGAATCGCTCAGTGGCAGATTTTCACACCACCATTGTACGGGAAATAGGCTGACATGTTACCTCCTATTTGATTGGCGGAAAGTAAATGTAAGGCTAAACACGATTAGTCGGACTATAAATATTGATTCTTTGTTGTTAGGGAAACGGGAGTAGGAGTACTTTTTTTCAAACGCTTGTGTAAACATGGCACGATTGGTTAGACCCGCCAATATAGTCAATCAGAGGCGTCAGGTCAGCACCACATTTTCAAATAAACTTACTAAAGAACCAGTGCGTTGAGCGCCAGTGCATATTTTTCTAAATAAAAGCCTGGGACATCGGCAGATCGAAATTGTGCTATATTCATTGCCAGTCAACGTAACTGTGTATTATTCCATGAATTGTGGTAAGCTTGAAATATTTGATATCTTTTTAATGAAAATTGAATGTAAATTGATAATTTATGTCTGTATATATGTGTGGTTCAGTAGCGAACATGAGGTAAAGCCTATATAGTGCTCCAACCTGAACAGAAGGTGTCGGAGGAAAGTAAAACTACATGGAATTGCCAAACAGTACACTGACACCTATCTTATTGACTAGAAAGAAATAATGCTGGAATTGCAGAGGCGTAGTAACCATTAGGGAGGAGTATACTGGTGAAAATTGTTTCAGATGAAGATAGCAGTTGGCCTACCGCTCTGAACTCAGTGTTTGTTATGTATTGTGTTCAGTCTGGAAATTTATTATAAATTAGTTCTGAAATAGGAGGTACAACCTTCTTGTTTAAGGGACCGTGGTCCTAAAGTTATTGAGCAGCACCTGGTCTGAGCTTTGCTGAATCTAGAGGCTGACAGCATACTCCTGGGTCCAGATAGTGACCAGTGAGGTGTCTCCAGAACACAGGGAGGATATCGAGCAGAGGAGTCTTTTCCTGCCGCCATCACGAAAGATAAGCGTCTGTGGCCAGAGGAGCTCAACATTATGCCCCCCTCAAAATCTGACTTTATAATAAAACAGAGGGAAAATACAGTGTTTAAATTGATAGGAACTGTGAACTTTTCCCCATACTATTTCCAAGATAAACAAACACTTGAAGTCATGATGACAAATAACAACATAGCTTGAAAACACAAAACCAGTATTACCTCATATTACTACTACACAACTGACACACATAGGATAATATTAATAAAATATGTCACTACAAGGTTCATATTGATAAATTCTGTACATATAAATTGTAATTACAATTGATTGTGATTCCTGGTTCACTTTGTATTTGAATCAGGACACATATATTAGTGAAAGTAATTAATACATATTTATATTTGAAACTTTACCAGTGACTCATTTAAGATAGTCTTATAGAGTGTTAAATGTGTGTGAGTGTCACAGTGTTGTCAAGTGTGGTGGAATAAATTAAATTGTTTATCTGTCTGTTGTTGTTGTGACTTACACTTCATCATATATGTGACAGCGCCATCTTGAGGTCTGTCGTTCTCGGCGCTGGCCCCATCTGGGCAGTCATGTTGTCTATGTGGTTTAGTGCCTTTTGATCACGTTATCTTCAAGCAGATTTATTACAAGGCCATAATAAGCCTACATATTAGTAGTGTTTTTGCTCTAGTTGTGTATATCTGTGTTTTCATGCATTCTGGAGCAATAATCGCGTGTGTTATCTGTGTGGCGCAGATTAATGCGCGTAAGCGTGCAGTAAATTGAGTGGTTAGGCCAGGGCTTATAAAAAGGGGTAGCAAGCGGCGAAACCGGTCTATGTTTGAAAGAGCCGCCCAGTGAGAACAGACTAAGAAGACACACAAGAGCCAAGCTGTAAATGCCTTGAGCACGTGAGTTAATTTAAATTAGCATTAGTTTTCTAGGATTCTGAAATTATATCGATGTGGCTATTTTAATGTTTAATGGGATAGATAGATAGATAGATAGATAGATAGATAGATAGATAGATAGATAGATAGATAGATAGATAGATAGATAGATAGATAGATAGATAGATAGATAGATAGATAGATAGATAGATAGATAGATAGATAGATAGATAGATAGATAGATAGATAGATAGATAGATAGATAGATAGATAGATAGATAGATAGATAGATAGATAGATAGATAGATAGATAGATAGATAGATAGATAGATAGATAGATAGATAGATAGATAGATAGATAGATAGATAGATGTGAGAGTTTAAGAGCGATTATTTCATTCTTCAGAAAGGCTATTCCAATGGAAATTTAGATAAGATTAACGATCGCAAGATAGTAGCCTCGTGGTGATAAAAGGCGGCGATAGCGAGTCTGATTAAACACGCTCCGCGTGGTAAACCTATAATATGTTATGCCGAGCGACACGTTGTGTATTTAGTCCCAGTTTGGCTTAAGTCGAGAATAATTATATTGTATTCTTTATGTAAGAGTAATTTAGTGTATTTCACGTTTATTGATAATTCTACTGTATATTTAATGGGTTACTGTGAGGTGAGAATATGTATTTAGATTTCTGGAGAGCGCGAGGCCACTCCTTTGTTGAGACAGGTGTTTCTCTGTTTGCTCCTGGTGGAGCATGGAAACACCAATGCGGCTGGTGTCCACCACAAGCCAACAGAAGCATTTTTATGCTATTACAGTGGTTGTTCCTGTAATAATGTGTTTCATGCGATGAGATTCCCAGCAGCACCAGTCGTCACTTACGACATGTTCAGAGTGCGGGAACGAGTATTGATGTGGGTCGGTTGAGAGGTAGTAGTTAATTCTCATTATTGAGATTATTTGTTGTACATGTATTGAAGAATATTATTTTATGTCCAGTTGATTATTATTGTTGTGTGAACAATGGTTTGTGAGAGCACGTGGGCGTACCAGATGTATATTTCTCTTCTCCGCTCCTGAGGGAGCATGGGGCCACCGGTGTGGTTTGCCTCAGCATGAAGCATTCAGATGCTCTTGCAGTAGTGGTTTCGGTAGCAACCTATGTTACCCGGTGCGATTGCCAGCCTCATGCACAACACCATACTAGTCGCATTGGACGACACGCATGAGTGTGTGAGATAGTTGATGATGTCAGGTGGGCGCATGTTTTCTGTATGGTAAGTGTTATTATCCATGCTATTGACGTTCACTTAGACGTTGTTTTATTTATTATTTTTCAGACAGTCTATGAACACTGCCTGGGTGTTCGTTGGATTGTTTGTTGGATTGTTTGTTTGGTGTTCGGTAGAATTAAATGTTGATCTGCTTAAGGCTTTGGGTTGCTTGAATTGTTAAGTCTGCTGCTGAGAGGGTTGCAAGCAACCAATAATTGCTACCCCTGTCAAACGATCCTTTATAAATTTTCTTGGTGCACGGGTCTTGGGTGTGAGGTACCCCTAGCGCCCCTGTCACAAGTGGCGTCGTCGACAGGATTGACAGACAGCACGCAGTGAAGCAACTCTTCAGCAATCAGAGCAGCAACAGCCGAAACAGTAGAACACCCAGTTCAGTGCAAGGCGAGGGACGGGATCATCCAGTTTGTCAAGATTTCTAGTCAACTCTACTAGCAACAAGATGGCGGCACGCAACACACGCGCTGCTAGTAGAACTGATAACGAAGATGTGGCTGAGGTGGATGACTCTGTAGTAGGGCTAAATCGTCAACCAGAACGAGTGCAGTACATCGTGGTACCTACTCACAAGAGGGTGCGGTGCTTTGGGGAGCGCACGGGTCCTACGGCTGAGGAATATGTCAGAGAGGTGAGAGCTGCCTGGAGAGTAGGGATGATGAGTAAAGAGGACCAGGCAGATGTTATCCTTGACAGTGTGACCCCAAGTGTCCGCAGGGAGCTGAGGATTCAGGCTGATGACGGTGACCCAGAAGCAATGCTACATTCCATTCTTAGGGTGTATGGGGAGCGTCGGAGCATCCCAGAAGTAATGGCCGCGTTCTACTCTACCCGGCAAGGTGCAAGGGAGTCTCTTTGGGAATTCTCCCATCGCATTCACGAGGTGTTTGAAAGTGTTGTAAGGGCACAAAAGCAGAACAACGTCACTCCTTTGGCGCCATCCTTTCTTCGTGACCAGTTTGCTGCTTGTCTGAGAGATGACCTACTAAGAAAGCTTGCAAAGGAAATGATCATCAAGGAGCCAACAGCATCGTTCACGTCGGTGAGGGACTATGCCCTACGGTTTTTGGAGACTGAGCCCACTTCTGGGGCTGGTGTTGCCAGTGTCGAAGCAGCTTCGGGGGCTGGTGTTGCCAGTGTTGAAGTGGCAAGAACAGAGACTGTGTCAGATACGCATGCATTAAACGCAGAAGTAGAGCGGCTGAGAGCACAGGTGGCTCAATTAGAGGCTAAAATTGATGCGATGTCTCAGGAGCAGGGGAGACGTACCAGGACAGTTCGTTGTTTTAGATGCAGAGAACTAGGCCACGTACAGAATCGATGTCCACAGGCATTAAACTAGACCCCTCTGCGGCTGGGAGTCAGGTTACAGAAGGGGAGCAGAATGGCTCAAAGATAAAGAGGGTTGGTGGTCGACCGGAGTGTGAGGTGCTTATTGCAGGGAAGAAAGTCAAAGGCGGCCAGGGATGTAAGGGTAGCAGGAGGCGACCCAGGGCACCAAGGAAGCCTAGGAAAATAAGATGCTTCAACTGTGGAGACCTTTCGAACCACATGGCAGCCAAGTGTCCCCAGGGCCCGCTTCCTAAGCGATGTTTCCATTGTAGGTCCCCGGACCATTTGATATCGGTTTGCCCATCAAAGAGCGCCCTCTCTAAGCGTACCAACACATCTACATTGCCGTCACAGTGCAAGCCAAGAGATGGCCGTGGCAACTGTCACCATAAGGGCGCCAGGAAAAGTGGTCGGCATTTAGAGGACGAGACTCATCTAAAACTCGTTGAAGGACACGTTTCCAGGCTACGAGGGGCGCACGTAAGAGCAGAGCCACCGTTGCAGAGTTTTTGCAGCAGTCCGGAAAGAGAGATGTGACAAGCTGTCGTGTTCTACTCCACTACAGGTCGGAGAATTGGTGAAGAAGAGAATGCACGACGCTGAGAGATCCGAGATTCGTGATATGTGGTCAGAAGACGAGTACGTTGTAGTTCGTGCTCCCACAATGACAGGAGGTCCGTATGTCATCCAGCGAACAGACAGAGCGAGTCCGAGCATTAGAGTAACCGGCAATGACCTGAGACGAAGTGAAGGAAAAGGTGATCCTCCAGATTTGGAGAATACGACTGGGGAGCCTGATTTAGTGCAGTTGTCGGGACGACAACAAAATCAGGCGGGGAATATGTGACAGCGCCATCTTGAGGTCTGTCGTTCTAGGCGCTGGCCCCATCTGGGCAGTCATGTTGTCTATGTGGTTTAGTGCCTTTTGATCACGTTATCTTCAAGCAGATTTATTACAAGGCCATAATAAGCCTACATATTAGTAGTGTTTTTGCTCTAGTTGTGTATATCTGTGTTTTCATGCATTCTGGAGCAATAATCGCGTGTGTTATCTGTGTGGCGCAGATTAATGCGCGTAAGCGCGCAGTAAATTGAGTGGTTAGGCCAGGGCTTATAAAAAGGGGTAGCAAGCGGCGAAACCGGTCTATGTTTGAGAGAGCCGCCCAGTGAGAACAGACTAAGAAGACACACAAGAGCCAAGCTGTAAATGCCTTGAGCACGTGAGTTAATTTAAATTAGCATTAGTTTTCTAGGATTCTGAAATTATATCGATGTGGCTATTTTAATGTTTAATGGGATAGATAGATAGATAGATAGATAGATAGATGTGAGAGTTTAAGAGCGATTATTTCATTCTTCAGAAAGGCTATTCCACTGGAAATTTAGATAAGATTAACGATCGCAAGATAGTAGCCTCGTGGTGATAAAAGGCGGCGATAGCGAGTCTGATTAAACACGCTCCGCGTGGTAAACCTATAATATGTTATGCCGAGCGACACGTTGTGTATTTAGTCCCAGTTTGGCTTAAGTCGAGAATAATTATATTGTATTCTTTATGTAAGAGTAATTTAGTGTATTTCACGTTTATTGATAATTCTACTGTATATTTAATGGGTTACTGTGAGGTGAGAATATGTATTTAGATTTCTGGAGAGCGCGAGGCCACTCCTTTGTTGAGACAGGTGTTTCTCTGTTTGCTCCTGGTGGAGCATGGAAACACCAATGCGGCTGGTGTCCACCACAAGCCAACAGAAGCATTTTTATGCTATTACAGTGGTTGTTCCTGTAATAATGTGTTTCATGCGATGAGATTCCCAGCAGCACCAGTCGTCACTTACGACATGTTCAGAGTGCGGGAACGAGCATTGATGTGGGTCGGTTGAGAGGTAGTAGTTAATTCTCATTATTGAGATTATTTGTTGTACATGTATTGAAGAATATTATTTTATGTCCAGTTGATTATTATTGTTGTGTGAACAATGGTTTGTGAGAGCACGTGGGCGTACCAGATGTATATTTCTCTTCTCCGCTCCTGAGGGAGCATGGGGCCACCGGTGTGGTTTGCCTCAGCATGAAGCATTCAGATGCTCTTGCAGTAGTGGTTTCGGTAGCAACCTATGTTACTCGGTGCGATTGCCAGCCTCATGCACAACACCATACTAGTCGCATTGGACGACACGCATGAGTGTGTGAGATAGTTGATGATGTCAGGTGGGCGCATGTTTTCTGTATGGTAAGTGTTATTATCCATGCTATTGATGTTCACTTAGACGTTGTTTTATTTATTATTTTTCAGACAGTCTATGAACACTGCCTGGGTGTTCGTTGGATTGTTTGTTGGATTGTTTGTTTGGTGTTCGGTAGAATTAAATGTTGATCTGCTTAAGGCTTTGGGTTGCTTGAATTGTTAAGTCTGCTGCTGAGAGGGTTGCAAGCAACCAACAATTGCTACCCCTGTCAAACGATCCTTTATAAATTTTCTTGGTGCACGGGTCTTGGGTGTGAGGTACATCTAGCCCCTGTCACATATACATACCCTAGACATTTAACGTAGTCATCACAATATTCCAGAATAATTCTGACTGAGGTATAATGTGGTAGCAAGTAAGGTTATCTGCAAAACACTACACCTATTAGATACAGATACCTTCACAGCTGATCTCAGTCAGTACACTAAGTCCCCTATAAATATTTATAACATCCCACTTTACCACATATATTGGGGGCTCGTCCGGGATATTGAACTTTCTCCTGTTATAGATATTGGGAATAATAAGAATTAAAAGGTATCCTTGGGTGGAAATAAATAAGGTTGAGCTCAGTGCCTGTAGTGTCCTTAGATAATTATTGAAAGATTGAATTGTTTACAATTGCATGTTAGACAATGGCCGACTTGGCAAAATTTCGATCTGCTGCTGTACAGACTGCGAAAGAGTTAGGAATGGACGGGCAAATTATGATTGCTTATGTCACTGCTGAATGTGACAAATATATTGAACGGGAAGAAAGAAGATTAGAAAAAGAGGCCGAAGGAAAATTAGAATCTGAAAGGTTGGCCGAAGATAAGAGGTTAGAGGCTGAAAAAGAAATTAAGAGGTTGCAGATTGAGGCTGAGGCTAAGAAATTGGAAGCAGAAGAAAGAAGATTGACTGCAGAAAGAGAAGACAAGCGATTGACTGCAGAGAGGGAAGCAGAAAAGGAGGAGAAGAGATTACAAAGGGAACATGAGTTACGACTAAGGGAGTTTGAGTTTCAAGGCCATGCTCCTGAAAATGGTGCCAGTCCCTTTACCTCTGATGCCACTGCTAGTCAGGGAGCCTCAACCTCAGCTATGAATTTTCATTTAGATCATTTTGTTGAGAAAGACGATGATATTGAGAGCTATCTAAATAGATATGAACTATTAGCTACCACATATGGGTTAGAGAGAGAAAGGTGGAGCTTAAAGTTATCTCAAGGGCTTCGTGGGGCAGCTTATGAAGTTTTTGCCAAAATGAGCAGAGGTGATCAGGAAAATTATGACATGCTAAAGCAGGCTCTTTTGTTAAGATATGAAAAGAACGCAGAATTTTATAGGAAAAAATTTAGGAATGCTAAACTACTGTCAGGTGAAACCTATCACCAGTTCTCTGCACGGTTAGAGACATACTTGGAGAAATGGACTTCTCTGGGGAAAACCCAAGATCTTAAGGAAATGGTCCTTATAGAACAACTAAGAGAGTCCATGGCTCCAGACCTGAGAAAGTTTCTCATGGAACAAGGTGCAGAGAGGCTGGGTGAGTTGCTAAATGTTGCTGAAAGGTATCAAGCAGCTCAGGCAGAGGTATCAGGTAATAAAAAGAAACAGGTGGAAAATTTTAGGGCACCACAGAACTTTAATAAATTTGATCCTAGAGATCAAAACAAAGGTAAGCACCAATTTGATAGGCCACGGTATGACAATAAAAATAAAACCCCACAATTCGATGAAAGGAAATATGATGAAAGAAAATATTTCAACCAAGGAAAAAGGTGGTGTAAAAATTGTAAGATGAACAATCATGACACTGACCGTTGCAGAAGGAAACCTGTGTATATGGCCACCCTTCAGGTCAGGTCGACCTCAAGAAAGGAGGAGGATATTATGTTAGATACCACTCCAGAAGAGATGAGGAAGGCACAGGCTGGGGATAAGACCCTCAAGCCTTGTTTCAGGAAATTGTCAACTTGTCATACAACTCCAGGCAAGGGAGATTTTTACATGAAAAACAAGTTGATGTATAGGAAGACTGGAGCTAGATCCAAAGGTCAGGGACAGCTGGTACTTCCTAAAAGATATAGGGCAGAATTAATAAGGAGCCTACATGTGAAACCAGATGGGGACCATGAGAAAATAGGTACCATCATCCAAAAGGTGGCTCACAATTATTATTGGCCCAAGGCAAGATGGGACATTGAGAATTTTGTAGAAAGGTGTAGCATAGCACA
Source organism: Oreohelix idahoensis (assembly GCA_024509875.1). Classification (NCBI taxonomy): domain Eukaryota; kingdom Metazoa; phylum Mollusca; class Gastropoda; order Stylommatophora; family Oreohelicidae; genus Oreohelix; species Oreohelix idahoensis. The sequence goes on from JAMPIV010000486.1 coordinate 197,353, forward strand.
TGAGGGAACACCCACAAGTGGGAACATTGATCAGGACCTGGACACGCCACGGGGCAAAATTAGGCCTGACAATAAAAGAGATATAAATTTGATAAAGTGGACCAAATGGAATGGGAAGCCCCTTTTCACGGACAAGCTTCACTTAACTGTTTTACAATGGCCACTATGCGGAGAGTGCAAAAAGATGTCTTACCCCAGGATAAGCCGAAAATCCCTCAATCGGACTTAAACAAACTGGAGGAAGAAGATGTAGAGAGGAAATCTCTCATCAAGAATTTTAAGTGGGGAGAAAGCCCCAAGAAGAAAAGAATTGGTAGCGGTCGTTTTGTGACTGATAATTCTGGGAAGAAAAATCATCACTATAGCGCTTCCAGTGGAAGAGACCATACCGGTGCATGGACAAATAGGTCCACAAAATTAAAGGTCCATATGTAACGCTGTTAAGAACGTGGACTGATGAAAAGGCAGAGGAAAATATTACATCCTCATACCAATATGTGAATGAGCTGACCACTCGTTTAAAAACTGGCTGGAAACTTGCCAATGAAAATTTGAAACAAGCCAGGAAGAAACATGCTGCCTATTATAACAGGAAAGCTAAAGACAGAGATTTGGCTGTGGGAGAGAAGGTACTGCTTCTTCTACCCGGTAGTCAGAATAAGTTACAAATTGGATGGCAAGGTCCATATACAGTTCTAGAGAAGGTGTCTAGAACAAATTATAAGATAGATAAGAAGGGGAAAGAAAAAATCTATCATGTGAATCTCCTGAAGAAATATTTGGAAAGAGAACATCAGGAAGAGACACACTTGTTGACCTTGTCCATTGCCATGGAGATGAATAAGGAACCACTTTCATCATTTGAATATCCATTACACCCCTGTGAGACAGCGGCACAGGTGAAAATCAGTACACATTTAACGAAAACTCAGAAAGAGAGAGTGCAACAGGTTCTAGATAATCATGCAGAGGTGTTAACAGACCGACCAGGGCATACAAACTTATTGGAATATGATATGAAACTGATAGACCCCACACCTGTCGGTATGAAACCCTATTCGATTCCTTTTGCTAAGGAGAAAGCTTTGAAGGAAGAGATAGACTATTTGTTGAAGGAAGGAATTATTTCACACAGTGAATCTTCGTATAGTTCCGGTGTTGTACTCTTAAGGAAGCCCTCTGGAGAACATAGACTCTGTATAGATTACAGGAGACTGAATGCTATTACAGAAGGACAGGTGGATCCATTGCCGGATACAAATCAGTTGTTTGCCAGACTAAATAAAGCTAAATATTTCTCAAAAGTGGATCTGAGTAAAGGATACTATCAGATTCCAGTAAAGCCTGAGGTTAGACCATACCTAGCTTTTAGTACCTCAGAAGGACACTATGAGTTTAATAGATTGCCATTTGGATTGAAGAATGCGCCTAGTGTCTTCTCTAGAATGATGAGAAAATTATTGGACCCTCTGAATAATCCATGTATCACAAATTTCATGGATGATATCCTTATAGCAACAGAAACATTTGAGGAACACATTGACTCTCTGAACATGCTGTTTAATCGACTTAGGGAAGCGAATTTAACAGCCCGACCAACCAAATGTTGCGTTGGATGTAAAGAATTGGAATTCTTGGGACACACAGTTTATCAGGGAAACATGACCCCTGACCCAAAGAATTTAGAGAAACTAAAGAAAGCCCCGAGACCACAAACCAAGAAAGACGTGAGATCCTTTGTCTCATTATGTGGTTTCTACCAAAAGTATATCAAAAACTTTAATTCCATATGTGCACCGTTAACTGATTTGACACGTAAAGGAAATCCAGATCGAATTACATGGACACCACAATGTGAAATGGCTTACCAAGAATTGAAGGAAAAGCTCACAAGTAAACCTATTTTGAAATTACCTGACTTAAGTCAAGAATTCATTGTAAGGACGGATGCCAGTAATATTGGGTTAGGTGCAACTCTGCTACAGAAATCAGATGCATTGGATGGGGAATTAAGCCCAGTGGCATATGCTAGCAGAAAGTTGAATAAAGCTGAAACCAATTACTCAACTAGCGAAAAAGAATGTCTTGCAGTAATATGGGCGATAAAGAAATTCAATATTTATCTGTATGGGAAGGCATTTAAGTTGCAAACGGATCACAAACCTTTGTCGTTTCTAGCACAGGCTAGACATGAGAATTCTAGATTACTCCGTTGGTCATTATTGATGCAGCCATTTGAGTTTAGCATAGAGTATATAAGTGGAAAAACAAATCTGGGAGCGGATTTTTTAAGCCGCCATCCGTGTGATGAGAATAACCGTAAACCCCAGAAATAATAATAAATTTCTCTATGTGTATATAGAATTATAGACTGACATATAACGTCTGTTTTAAGTGGGGAGAATTTGTCGTGTGAAATTCTAATCCACATATATAAATTAAAACGTAAATGTAAAGCCTAACAAATAAATTTAATAAAAGGAAAGAAGAATGGTAAAGAACAGTGCTGTCACAATGACTGTACTCGAAATCCCCCTTGTTTTCTCCTTCGTCTGCAAATTGTAACGTTTCACGTTGATAGTAAAAGCCTACTGCTTCAATACCCGCTTTCTACGATAAAACGTGTACTGCCTTTCTAAGAAAAACCTTGAGATACGCAAGCTGACCTATATTTAATATTCCATTCATGTCATTTTATACACTAAGTTACCATAAACGAAAGACAGATGGACTAAGGATAGAAAGAAAGGGAGGGGCTGAAAGCCGGAACGCAGGCAATACTACCACAGTCTCGCGATACACAATTAATACCACTCCTAACACGCGTGTAAGGCCACAAGCACTAACTTTTTTTCAAATCGACAGTGATAAAAAACACTACCCATACGAGTTAGGTTTTAAAAACCTGAAAAACGCTTATTAGGAAACATGACATTATACTGGTTTACGTTTGAAAACATTACAGTACCCAGACACCACATCGTATTCGAAGTGAACAGGAGGTAGAAGAAAATGCATATTTTGAACGCAGCCCCTTAGCCCCATTAAATTTATATATTTGGGTTCCTTAGGACTTGCTGACAAAGAATATGTTAAACGTTACGCAAATAGTCTAGGAATTAACAAATTATAGCCAAAAGAAATAGTGAGGGATGTCAGACAACACCAAAATCAGAATCGCTCAGTGGCAGATTTTCACACCACCATTGTACGGGAAATAGGCTGACATGTTACCTCCTATTTGATTGGCGGAAAGTAAATGTAAGGCTAAACACGATTAGTCGGATTGTTGTTAGGGAAACGGGAGTAGGAGTACTTTTTTTCAAACGCTTGTGTAAACATGGCACGATTGGTTAGACCCGCCAATATAGTCAATCAGAGGCGTCAGGTCAGCACCACATTTTCAAATAAACTTACTAAAGAACCAGTGCGTTGAGCGCCAGTGCATATTTTTCTAAATAAAAGCCTGGGACATCGGCAGATCGAAATTGTGCTATATTCATTGCCAGTCAACGTAACTGTGTATTATTCCATGAATTGTGGTAAGCTTGAAATATTTGATATCTTTTTAATGAAAATTGAATGTAAATTGATAATTTATGTCTGTATATATGTGTGGTTCAGTAGCGAACATGAGGTAAAGCCTATATAGTGCTCCAACCTGAACAGAAGGTGTCGGAGGAAAGTAAAACTACATGGAATTGCCAAACAGTACACTGACACCTATCTTATTGACTAGAAAGAAATAATGCTGGAATTGCAGAGGCGTAGTAACCATTAGGGAGGAGTATACTGGTGAAAATTGTTTCAGATGAAGATAGCAGTTGGCCTACCGCTCTGAACTCAGTGTTTGTTATGTATTGTGTTCAGTCTGGAAATTTATTATAAATTAGTTCTGAAATAGGAGGTACAACCTTCTTGTTTCAGGGACCGTGGTCCTAAAGTTATTGAGCAGCACCTGGTCTGAGCTTTGCTGAATCTAGAGGCTGACAGCATACTCCTGGGTCCAGATAGTGACCAGTGAGGTGTCTCCAGAACACAGGGAGGCTATCGAGCAGAGGAGTCTTTTCCTGCCGCCATCACGAAAGATAAGCGTCTGTGGCCAGAGGAGCTCAACATTATGCCCCCCCCTCAAAATCTGACTTTATAATAAAACAGAGGGAAAATACAGTGTTTAAATTGATAGGAACTGTGAACTTTTCCCCATACTATTTCCAAGATAAACAAACACTTGAAGTCATGATGACAAATAACAACATAGCTTGAAAAAACAAAACCAGTATTACCTCATATTACTACTACACAACTGACACACATAGGATAATATTAATAAAATATGTCACTACAAGGTTCATATTGATAAATTCTGTACATATAAATTGTAATTACAATTGATTGTGATTCCTGGTTCACTTTGTATTTGAATCAGGACACATATATTAGTGAAAGTAATTAATACATATTTATATTTGAAACTTTACCAGTGACTCATTTAAGATAGTCTTATAGAGTGTTAAATGTGTGTGAGTGTCACAGTGTTGTCAAGTGTGGTGGAATAAATTAAATTGTTTATCTGTCTGTTGTTGTTGTGACTTACACTTCATCATATACATACCCTAGACATTTAACGTAGTCATCACAATATTCCAGAATAATTCTGACTGAGGTATAATGTGGTAGCAAGTAAGGTTATCTGTAAAACACTACACCTATTAGATACAGATACCTTCACAGCTGATCTCAGTCAGTACACTAAGTCCCCTATAAATATTTATAACATCCCACTTTACCACATATATTGGGGGCTCGTCCGGGATATTGAACTTTCTCCTGTTATAGATATTGGGAATAATAAGAATTAAAAGGTATCCTTGGGTGGAAATAAATAAGGTTGAGCTCTCAGTGCCTGTAGTGTCCTTAGATAATTATTGAAAGATTGAATTGTTTACAATTGCATGTTAGACAATGGCCGACTTGGCAAAATTTCGATCTGCTGCTGTACAGACTGCGAAAGAGTTAGGAATGGACGGGCAAATTATGATTGCTTATGTCACTGCTGAATGTGACAAATATATTGAACGGGAAGAAAGAAGATTAGAAAAAGAGGCCGAAAGAAAATTAGAGTCTGAAAGATTAGCTGAAGAGAAGAGGTTAGAGGCTGATAGAGAAATTAAGAGGCTGCAGATTGAGGCTGAGGCTAAGAAATTGGAAGCAGAAGAAAGAAGATTGCTGCAGAAAAGAGAAGACAAGAGATTAGCTGCAGAGAGGGAAGCAGAAAAGGAGGAGAAGAGATTACAAAGGGAACATGAGTTACGACTAAGGGAGTTTGAGTTTCAAGGCCATGCTCCTGAAAATGGTGCCAGTCCCTTTGCCTCTGATGCCACTGCTAGTCAGGGAGCCTCAACCTCAGCTATGAATTTTCATTTAGATCATTTTGTTGAGAAAGACGATGATATTGAGAGCTATCTAAATAGATATGAACTATTAGCTACCACGTATGGGTTAGAGAGAGAAAGGTGGAGCTTAAAGTTATCTCAAGGGCTTCGTGGGGCAGCTTATGAAGTTTTTGCCAAAATGAGCAGAGGTGATCAGGAAAATTATGACATGCTAAAGCAGGCTCTTTTGTTAAGGTATGAAAAGAATGCAGAATTTTATAGGAAAAAATTTAGGAATGCTAAACTACTGTCAGGTGAAACCTATCACCAGTTCTCTGCACGAATAGAGACATACTTGGAGAAATGGACTTCTCTGGGGAAAACCCAAGATCTTAAGGAAATGGTCCTTATAGAACAATTAAGAGAGTCCATGGCTCCAGACCTGAGAAAGTTTCTCATGGAACAAGGTGCAGAGAGGCTGGGTGAGTTGCTAAATGTTGCTGAAAGGTATCAAGCAGCTCAAGCAGAGGTAACAGGTAACAAAAAGAAACAGGTGGAAAATTTTAGGGCACCACAGAACTTTAATAAATTTGATCCTAGAGATCAAAACAAAGGTAAGCACCAATTTGATAGGCCACGGTATGACAATAAAAATAAAACCCCACAATTCGATGAAAGGAAATATGATGAAAGAAAATCTTTCAACCAAGGGAAAAGGTGGTGTAAAAATTGTCAGATGAACAATCATGACACTGACCATTGCAGAAGGAAACCTGTGTATATGGCCACCCTTCAGGTCAGGTCGACCTCAAGACAGGAGGAGGATATTATGTTAGATACCACTCCAGAAGAGATGAGGAAGGCACAGGCTGGGGATAAGACCCTCAAGCCTTGTTTCAGGAAATTGTCAACTTGTCATACAACTCCAGGCAAGGGAGATTTTTACATGAAAAACAAGTTGATGTATAGGAAGACTGGAGCTAGATCCAAAGGTCAGGGACAGCTGGTACTTCCTAAAAGATATAGGGCAGAATTAATAAGGAGCCTACATGTGAAACCAGATGGGGACCATGAGAAAATAGGTACCATCATTCAAAAGGTGGCTCACAATTATTATTGGCCCAAGGCAAGATGGGACATTGAGAATTTTGTAGAAAGGTGTAGCATAGCACATGAGGGAACACCCACAAGTGGGAACATTGATCAGGACCTGGACACGCCACGGGGCAAAATTAGGCCTGACAATAAAAAGAAAAATAAATTTGATAAAGTGGACCAAATGGAATGGGAAGCCCCTTTTCACGGACAAGCTTCACTTAACTGTTTTACAATGGCCACTATGCGGAGAGTGCAAAAAGATGTCTTACCCCAGGATAAGCCGAAAATCCCTCAATCGGACTTAAACAAACTGGAGGGAGAGGATGTAGAGAGGAAATCTCTCATCAAGAATTTTGGGTGGGGAGAAAGCCCCAAGAGAAAGATTGGTAGCGGTCGTTTTGTGAATGATAATTCTGGGAAGAAAAATCATCACTATAGAGCTTCGAGTGGAAGAGACCATACCGGTGCATGGACAAATAGGTCCACAAAATTAAAGGTCCATATGTAACGCTGTTAAGAACGTGGACTGATGAAAAGGCAGAGGAAAATATTACATCCTCATACCAATATGTGAATGAGCTGACCACTCGTTTAAAAACTGGCTGGAAACTTGCCAATGAAAATTTGAAACAAGCCAGGAAGAAACATGCTGCCTATTATAACAGGAAAGCGAAAGACAGAGATTTGGCTGTGGGAGAGAAGGTACTGCTTCTTCTGCCCGGTAGTCAGAATAAGTTACAAATTGGATGGCAAGGTCCATATACAGTTCTAGAGAAGGTGTCTAGAACAAATTATAAGATAGATAAGAAGGGGAAAGAAAAAATCTATCATGTGAATCTCCTGAAGAAATATTTGGAAAGAGAACATCAGGAAGAGACACACTTGTTGACCTTGTCCATTGCCATGGAGATGAAAAAGGAACCACTTTCATCATTTGAATATCCATTACACCCCTGTGAGACAGCGGCACAGGTGAAAATCAGTACACATTTAACGAAAACTCAGAAAGAGAGAGTGCAACAGGTTCTAGATAATCATGCAGAGGTGTTAACAGACCGACCAGGGCATACAAACCTATTGGAATATGATATGAAACTGATAGACCCCACACCTGTCTGTATGAAACCCTATTCGATTCCTTTTGCTAAGGAGAAAGCTTTGAAGGAAGAGATAGACTATTTGTTGAAGGAAGGAATTATTTCACACAGTGAATCTTCGTATAGTTCCGGTGTTGTACTCTTAAGGAAGCCCTCTGGAGAACATAGACTCTGTATAGATTACAGGAGACTGAATGCTATTACAGAAGGACAGGTGGATCCATTGCCGGATACAAATCAGTTGTTTGCCAGACTAAATAAAGCTAAATATTTCTCAAAAGTGGATCTGAGTAAAGGATACTATCAGATTCCAGTAAAGCCTGAGGTTAGACCATACCTAGCTTTTAGTACCTCAGAAGGACACTATGAGTTTAATAGATTGCCATTTGGATTGAAGAATGCGCCTAGTGTCTTCTCTAGAATGATGAGAAAATTATTGGACCCTCTGAATAATCCATGTATCACAAATTTCATGGATGATATCCTTATAGCAACAGAAACATTTGAGGAACACATTGACTCTCTGAACATGCTGTTTAATCGACTTAGGGAAGCGAATTTAACAGCCCGACCAACCAAATGTTGCGTTGGATGTAAAGAATTGGAATTCTTGGGACACACAGTTTATCAGGGAAACATGACCCCTGACCCAAAGAATTTAGAGAAACTAAAGAAAGCCCCGAGACCACAAACCAAGAAAGACGTGAGATCCTTTGTCTCATTATGTGGTTTCTACCAAAAGTATATCAAAAACTTTAATTCCATATGTGCACCGTTAACTGATTTGACACGTAAAGGAAATCCAGATCGAATTACATGGACACCACAATGTGAAATGGCTTACCAAGAATTGAAGGAAAAGCTCACAAGTAAACCTATTTTGAAATTACCTGACTTAAGTCAAGAATTCATTGTAAGGACGGATGCCAGTAATATTGGGTTAGGTGCAACTCTGCTACAGAAATCAGATGCATTGGATGGGGAATTAAGCCCAGTGGCATATGCTAGCAGAAAGTTGAATAAAGCTGAAACCAATTACTCAACTAGCGAAAAAGAATGTCTTGCAGTAATATGGGCGATAAAGAAATTCAATATTTATCTGTATGGGAAGGCATTTAAGTTGCAAACGGATCACAAACCTTTGTCGTTTCTAGCACAGGCTAGACATGAGAATTCTAGATTACTCCGTTGGTCATTATTGATGCAGCCATTTGAGTTTAGCATAGAGTATATAAGTGGAAAAACAAATCTGGGAGCGGATTTTTTAAGCCGCCATCCGTGTGATGAGAATCACCCTAAACCCCAGGAATAATAATAAATTTCTCTATGTGTATATAGAATTATAGACTGACATATAACGTCTGTTTTAAGTGGGGAGAATTTGTCGTGTGAAATTCTAATCCACATATATAAATTAAAACGTAAATGTAAAGCCTAACAAATAAATTTAATAAAAGGAAAGAAGAATGGTAAAGAACAGTGCTGTCACAATGACTGTACTCGAAATCCCCCTTGTTTTCTCCTTCGTCTGCAAATTGTAACGTTTCACGTTGATAGTAAAAGCCTACTGCTTCAATACCCGCTTTCTACGATAAAACGTGTACTGCCTTTCTAAGAAAAACCTTGAGATACGCAAGCTGACCTATATTTAATATTCCATTCATGTCATTTTATACACTAAGTTACCATAAACGAAAGACAGATGGACTAAGGATAGAAAGAAAGGGAGGGGCTGAAAGCCGGAACGCAGGCAATACTACCACAGTCTCGCGATACACAATTAATGCCACCCCTAACACGCGTGTAAGGCCACAAGCACTAACTTTTTTCAAATCGACAGTGATAAAAAACACTACCCATACGAGTTAGGTTTTAAAAACCTGAAAAACGCTTATTAGGAAACATGACATTATACTGGTTTACGTTTGAAAACATTACAGTACCCAGACACCACATCGTATTCGAAGTGAACAAGAGGTAGAAGAAAATGCATATTTTGAACGCAGCCCCTTAGCCCCATTAAATTTATATATTTGGGTTCCTTAGGACTTGCTGACAAAGAATATGTTAAACGTTACGCAAATAGTCTAGGAATTAACAAATTATAGCCAAAAGAAATAGTGAGGGATGTCAGACAACACCAAAATCAGAATCGCTCAGTGGCAGATTTTCACACCACCATTGTACGGGAAATAGGCTGACATGTTACCTCCTATTTGATTGGCGGAAAGTAAATGTAAGGCTAAACACGATTAGTCGGACTATAAATATTGATTCTTTGTTGTTAGGGAAACGGGAGTAGGAGTACTTTTTTTCAAACGCTTGTGTAAACATGGCACGATTGGTTAGACCCGCCAATATAGTCAATCAGAGGCGTCAGGTCAGCACCACATTTTCAAATAAACTTACTAAAGAACCAGTGCGTTGAGCGCCAGTGCATATTTTTCTAAATAAAAGCCTGGGACATCGGCAGATCGAAATTGTGCTATATTCATTGCCAGTCAACGTAACTGTGTATTATTCCATGAATTGTGGTAAGCTTGAAATATTTGATATCTTTTTAATGAAAATTGAATGTAAATTGATAATTTATGTCTGTATATATGTGTGGTTCAGTAGCGAACATGAGGTAAAGCCTATATAGTGCTCCAACCTGAACAGAAGGTGTCGGAGGAAAGTAAAACTACATGGAATTGCCAAACAGTACACTGACACCTATCTTATTGACTAGAAAGAAATAATGCTGGAATTGCAGAGGCGTAGTAACCATTAGGGAGGAGTATACTGGTGAAAATTGTTTCAGATGAAGATAGCAGTTGGCCTACCGCTCTGAACTCAGTGTTTGTTATGTATTGTGTTCAGTCTGGAAATTTATTATAAATTAGTTCTGAAATAGGAGGTACAACCTTCTTGTTTCAGGGACCGTGGTCCTAAAGTTATTGAGCAGCACCTGGTCTGAGCTTTGCTGAATCTAGAGGCTGACAGCATACTCCTGGGTCCAGATAGTGACCAGTGAGGTGTCTCCAGAACACAGGGAGGATATCGAGCAGAGGAGTCTTTTCCTGCCGCCATCACGAAAGATAAGCATCTGTGGCCAGAGGAGCTCAACATTATGCCCCCCCCCCCCCCCCTCAAAATCTGACTTTATAATAAAACAGAGGGAAAATACAGTGTTTAAATTGATAGGAACTGTGAACTTTTCCCCATACTATTTCCAAGATAAACAAACACTTGAAGTCATGATGACAAATAACAACATAGCTTGAAAAAACAAAACCAGTATTACCTCATATTACTACTACACAACTGACACACATAGGATAATATTAATAAAATATGTCACTACAAGGTTCATATTGATAAATTCTGTACATATAAATTGTAATTACAATTGATTGTGATTCCTGGTTCACTTTGTATTTGAATCAGGACACATATATTAGTGAAAGTAATTAATACATATTTATATTTGAAACTTTACCAGTGACTCATTTAAGATAGTCTTATAGAGTGTTAAATGTGTGTGAGTGTCACAGTGTTGTCAAGTGTGGTGGAATAAATTAAATTGTTTATCTGTCTGTTGTTGTTGTGACTTACACTTCATCATATACATACCCTAGACATTTAACGTAGTCATCACAATATTCCAGAATAATTCTGACTGAGGTATAATGTGGTAGCAAGTAAGGTTATCTGCAAAAAACTACACCTATTAGATACAGATACCTTCACAGCTGATCTCAGTCAGTACACTAAGTCCCCTATAAATATTTATAACATCCCACTTTACCACAGGTGGGCGGGCCCACTTGGGTCATGACTCCTAAGTGTCTCAGCCTCCTGTTGTCTTGTATCGAAAATGAATCCATTTCACTTTGGTAGCAACTTTAAAATCCACAACTCCGCCAGCCGTGGAGGCAATTGTGAAAGTAACAAAGAGAAGACAAATTACTCCGTTCGTTCCGTCGCACACAACTAAGGACAGACACGGACACACTTTCGCGAAGCCGACGAGGCAAGCAACTGCGCGCTAGCAACTGCAATTCTGTGCATAACACCTCTTATAATATACACCGCCTGTTGCTCGTCAGTCACAACCCTTTCATCAGTACAATGAAAAACTCAACGTACTGTGGACTTAGAAAAATTCCTGGTGTTTTCTGTACCGCAGAGTTTACTGTCACGCTTTCCATAGCCCATTGCGGTTGTTCCACAGCCAGCACGATGCCTTTTCGGCAGTTTCACTAAGCCTCTTCAGTGCCCTTGTTCTCGACTGTCCCCTCAGCCCCAACAGTTTCAATAAATCATACACTGATGCAGCCACGAGCCCTCTTCCGTCCACCTCAACAGCCATGACCCTTGCAGTGAACCCATCGTGTCTCAGATCCGCGGCCAGATCGCTATACTTGGCCGCTTTGAACGAATGTTGCTCGTCCAATCTGGATTCAAATGGCACGGTCAGTTCAATCAGTATAACCTGAAGCGATGCTGAAGAATGAAGCACTATATCCGGCCGTCTCCGCGATTTTCTGATACTCTCTGGATATGCCCCTTGTCCAGGTAGGTCTACCGCCATCTCCCAGTCGTTTGCACAGTCAAGAAGAGATGGTAAACTGCTACTTGGTTTACTCGGTTTGGGGTGTGCTGACTTTCCTGCCCTCAGAAAGTATGTATTTGTGGTGCTCAGCCTGGCTTTGCTATTCGCCTTCATCCTTGCCAGGTCTATTGTCGCAGCAAGCTCATTTAGCACTTTGTTGTGGCGCCAGGTCTATCGCCCTTGCTCTAATGACACCTTACACGCTGAGAGTTCGTGTTCAAGTGTCTGCCTCCCCTGGGACAGGGGGCACTGCTCATCATCCGACTTTCCCCATCTCACAAGGCTTGTGGCCGACGGCAGCAGGTCATACATTGATCTAACAACGAAGCTGAGCCTAAGAGGTGCCATATACCATATATCATTCCATGTCAAGGACCTCTGCAGGGCTCCTTCCCATGTAGACCATTGGCCTTGTTAGGCCTGCTGCACTGCTTTTGCAACCTCTTATCATTCTCAGCTCCTGGTATCTCCTGAGCTACCATGTCTCTGCGCTCCCTGCTTGATGCCTTGGACCACCAGCGGATGTTGCTGTAGCAAAGTTAGATTTTGCTGGGGAGGTTATGATGGTATCCTCAAAAAGAATGAAATCGGTGTGTGCAATAACCGTGTGAGGTCAAGCCATGTAGGCCCCTGACTCTAAAAGATGATGATGATGAATTATGTGCAGGGAACCTAACGCTACCTCCCTAGATCTCAAACGGTCACTATTTTGGCTCTAGTGTCTGGTGTATGATGTACCTAGTGTCTAGGGGAGAAATGAAATGATGGTACACAACACAAAAACACTTTAAGTTTCTATGAGGAAGTGAATAAACACCTGTGGTTAAGTTTTTCTTTAAATATGATATTTTTTGTACAATTTATTTTGCCTGTCCAGTCATATCTTTGGACAGGTCTTTGAAACTTAGGACAAGATAGTTTACAGAAAAGATCAACTAAAAATGTGTGGACAATCTGCCCAATAACTATAAAGTTAATATATGTCTTTCCTGTTGGAATGTTCACAGCTTACACTTTATTCATCTAATGGGGAGAGTCACTGTGTATGAGGGGCTGTATTATTGTCATACCCCATCAACTTCCTGACTATGATTTAAAATACCAGTGTTTCTTTAAAACGAAACTGTCAGATATACCCAGGTCCTTAATATATCACCTGGGGTTTCTTGTTGAATGATAAGATAGTGTGTAGTTGCAGAAATATCGATATCACATCACACGCCCAAGCTCCTGCTGTTATCTCTTGACAGCATACATGAATTGTCGGAGACTTCTTGGCGTTATCGTCACTCCTCAGATTTCCTGTTACCAGCTGGCAACAGGAAATAAAACCTCACAAATCAAGAAATATAAACAAATGACGCTGACTTTGCAAAGAAATGGCCTCCATTTCTTCTGCTCCGTCCAGACTGTGAAATACTTATTTAGTTATTTAATTTACTTTTAAATTTATCACAGCTGTTCTCAGCGTATCTGAATAAAAGTTATTGTTCAACTGGCAATGAATAGTGAAAGCTTTTTGCTAATATTTACTAGCACTGGCCAATCGAAAGCTTGCGACTACCAGAATTCAAATGTAATTTTTTGAAAAAACAAAATTTATTCCAAACAAACTCTGCGTCTGGTAGTCTATTGGCCAGTCGGCTTTAGTTATGCCCAATACAAAAAGATGTTTCGTTTTGGATTACATTTTTCCTACCGCTCCCCTTTTCCTATTATACTCTTTTTACCCAAGCGAATTTGAATTTCCTCAATGCCTCTCTTCTAAGCTCGCGTCCCAACTACCGTTATAAAAAACAAGCAGGAACGACAGTCTGTCTGGTCGAGCGTCCATAGACATTTAGTATTTTCTCAATAACTTGGCTATTACTGGGACTATCATATTATTTAAAACAGATTCTTGCTCAGTGAACTCTAAGCTATACTACCATATGATTTTTATGGTCCGATTCATATTGGTTTAGATTTTCAATTTTCGTCATAGTCAAACGTCAAATAAATATTTTACACAAGACCGCCATCTTCCCTTCTCGCTAGCAGGTATTTTTCAAATAACTACTTGTTTTAGTGACGTCAGAAATACTACCGCGAGACGAAATAAAATTGTCTGCGTGTTTTGCCTCTGTTGGCTTTGTCGCAGCGTGTATATATGCATGGCAGAATGTGTCAAGCAAAGCGGGATGTTGGCGTGGCGGGTTAAGAATTGGCGTTAATAATTGGGAGTGTCTCGTGTTACACTACCAAATTTGTAAGGATTATTACTTATTACCAGCGTTAAAGTCAAAATTTTACGTTAATTCAGATAGTTATTTTGCGGCACACTTCCGCAAAATCGTTAATTATAAGGCTAGGCTGCAGAATGTATGCAGCAGATCTGGCAAAATGTTAAATATTGGTAGTACGTTTTCGAAACCGAAACTAAAATGCATGTTAGATTTTTACCGTTTGATCGTTCTATAGGCTTAGCACTCGCGTTCTCCAGAAATCTAAATACATATTCTCACTTCAAAGTAACCCATAAATATATACAGTAGAATAATCAATAATCGTGAAATACACTCAATTACTTTTACACTAAAGAAATAAAATATAATTACTCTTGACTTAACAACTAGAACTAGTCATCACATAAAGGAAATTTACCACGAAAACTCTCTCTTCTATTACTGGGGAAAATTACATACTTTCACCCACGTGTCGATTCACGCGATATAAAACTGCATAACATTAAGTGATAACTAAGAGTGTTAAATGCAGACTCCTTGACGTCTTCTTTTACGCACGGTCATCAACACGTGGTCCTCCCGGTTGCCATCTTCCCAACTAGTTAATATTATCTAAATTGCAGTTTCTGATAACATTTCTGTCCAGTTTCATGTACAAAATACTTTCATACTATCTTCGCCTTTCTTGCCCTGTCTGATGACTGAAATAATCGCTCTTACAGCCGCAATCTGGACTTAGCATGCCTAATAAAACCTATCAAACATTATTTTCACTCATCTATCATTTCGAGACTAAATCATAATGCCCTAAAAAGACATTTCCTTTGGGAACACATCTATCTATTTATTTCACTAAACATTAAAATAGCCACATCGATATAATTTCAGAATTATAGAAAACTAATTCTAATTTAAATTAACTCACGTGCTCAAGGCATTTACAGCTTGGCTCTGTCGTCTGTTCTCTCTGGCGGCTGTGGCAAAATAGGCCCGCTTGCCGGCCGCTATCTCTTTTATAAGCCCAGGTCGAATCACTCAATTTACTGCGCGCTAGGCGTATTGATTTGGCCGCATACATAACACTCGCGATATTTGCTTTATAAGGCCCAAAAACAGAAATATACACAACTATTTCTAGAGCAAAAACACAATTCTACACCACAACTTAATTTTTAGGCATTATTATGGCCTTTTCATCAATCTTGAAAACTTTTTACATCCCAGCATGCTTCGCGCACATCGAAAATATGGGCGATAAATATGCCAAAAACAGGAAGGGGGCGGGTGTCTTTTCCGCCCCATCACATATCTCCCTCCTAATTTTGTTGTCGTCCCGACAACATCACTATCTCTGGCACTTCAGTCGGAATCTCTCGGATCGTTGGTGCTGCGCAGGACTCTTTCTGAGCGGCGATGCTTTAAGCTCAGATTCTGTAATCGGTACAACCCGGCTGGGGACTCTCTTGGTCGTCGTGTCCCCGGTTGTTCGTTGTCGGGATGTCAGCCGCTGTGGTCTTGAAGACTCACTCACCTGTTCCGCGTCGCTGCCTGCCCTTGACATCTGCCTGTCAGTGCATGCAGCTGTCGACTTTGTAGGGAGATCGCTCTTGACGTGCTTTCCACTCATTTTGTGTGGACGGTGGCTTACATTCCCCAATGTCTTCTTTTGATGAGTCTCCTCGTCTGGACACCGATGTGCACTCCCACCTATCTGCTTAGGACGGGTTTCCTCCCCTACCCGACGACCAATTTTCTCGGTGCCCTTAGGGTGACAGTTGTCACGGCCATCTCTTGGTTTACATACTGTAGGCAACCTGGTTGTGGCAGTACGTCTGGGGAAAGAGCTCCTTGAGAGACAGGCGGATATCAGATGTTCTGGGGATTTGCATCCAAAGCATCGTTTTGGAAGAGGGCCTTGAGGGCATTTGGCTGCTATGTGGCCTGAGAACTCACCACAATTATAGCACCTCAACCTGGTAGGCTTTCTCTGTGCCATGGGTCGCCTCCTACTTCCTTTGCATTCTTGACCGCCAATGCCGCACACATAGCCTGCTTCCATGCCCTGGACAGATGGTTTGCTGTCAAATTCGACTCTCTCATTTCTCGCCAGACTCCTGAATCCCTTCCTGAAGATCTTGGTCTGATGTACGAATACATCAATACCTCCATCATCTGGCGTGATAAACCCCCATCCCCTGTGGACACTATACCACTTGCACATCCCTTTTCGCCTTTTCGGTGCAACTGCGTTTGTTGGTGCTGTCAGCTCACAGCTTTCCTTGACAACAGCCTGACTCTCACCTACAAGAAGGTCTAGTCGAGGTTCCTGCGGACACACACCCTCGTCTTGCGTTGGCTGTTCCCGCGGACACACCTCCTCGTCTTGCGTTGGCTGTTCCCGCGGACACACCTCCTCGTCTTGCGTTGGCTGTTCCCGCGGACACACCTCCTCGTCTTGCGTTGGCTGTTCCCGCGGCTGGCATGGTGCTCTCTTTCTCTGCACCTCCTCTTGTGCTGGCGAACTGGCCTGTGACATCTGTGCTAACTGGAACTTTAGAAGAGATAATTCTGCTTTGAGTGCCTCCTTTTCATTCTGATCTTCTGCACTTGCTATCTGCACCAGTGTCTCTGGCTTCTTGACTTCACAGAAAACAGCACATTCCCTAGGCCCCTGACTCCCGGCCTGGAAATTCCTGGTCATCTCACTGACTGGTGGTTGCTCGCTGTAGGCTCTTTCTATTATCTTGAGTAACTGCTCAGGGCTGGCCTTGGCTCCGCCATGTATCCGTAATTCTCTAGATACCCATGGTGTAACGTTGTTCCAGATCATGTCTAACTTGTCTTCTGCCCAAAAGGGCGCCACCTTCCACGCGGCTTCTACATCTTCCACAAACTCTTGCCAAGTGGGACTCCCCTCTCCACTAAATAACCTTATCTCTGGCCCCTTCACGTACACTACCTTCACAGGCGCATTGGTCGAAGCCATCTTGATGCAAGACTGCACTGCTGGGTGTTTACAATATTTGTTCATTTGCTGTTTGCTCAGTGTCACTGTCTGCCTATCCTGCCGACGACGCCAATTGTGATAGGGTGGGCGAGATGGTGATGATGATATTGATGTTGTGATATTTGATCACTCTTTTTTCTCACTCGCAACCGACCCTAATCAACAATAAAACTCTTGATTCTAAAGGCAGGGGCTGTATTTATTTTTACAACCCATTCAGTGACTAAGAGCACACTGAAGCAAACGTTGAACAAATAACAAAGCGAACAAAACCGAACAAACAAAACACCCAGCTAGTGCTTGATTGCTAATTCTGGAGAAGCAAACAAAGCAACGACTGGTTAAAATCATAATAGTTAAATAATGATACTCTCACCTGTCAAACAGTCCTCCCACGTGTACTACCTGACACCCTCAACTATCACACACGCACGCACTCATGCGTGTCATCCAATGCGACTAGTAAGGTGTTGTGCATGAGGCTGGCAATCTCACCGTGTAACACAGATTGCTACCGAAACCACTACTGCAAGGGCACACTCAACTATCACACACACATACTCATGCATGTCGTCGATGAGACTAGTATGGTGTTGTACGTGATGCTGGCAATCTCACCATGTAACACAAATTGATACCGAAACCACTACTGCAAGAGCACACACTCAGCTATCACACACACACACACTCATGCATGTCGTCTAATGAGACTAGTATGGTGTTGTGCATGAGGCTGGCAACCTCACCGTGTAACACAGATTGCTACCGAAACTACTACTGCACGAGCATCTGAATGCTTCATACGGATGAAACCACACTGATGGCCCCATGCTCCCTTAGGAGCGGAGAAGAGAAATATATATCTTCAAGTGAGCCCACGTGCTCTCACAAACCATCCTTCCCATAACAATAATTAAATAATCATAAAATATGTATAACATAGAATTAACCAATATGTACCCCCAATACTCTCCTTAATGGGCATAAACCACCACCTCGCTTCTGATCCATCTCAATATTCATTACTGCATTCTGAACATGTCGTAAGTGACGACTGGTGCGCCTGGCAACAAGCGTGTCGTATATGACCCCTGATGAGACTGAGAACTCATCACATGAAACACATCGTTACCATCACCGAAACAACCACAGCAATAGCATCAAAATGCTTATTGTGGGCCTGTAATGGACACCAGCTGCATTGGTGTTTCCATGCTCCGCCGGGAGCAACCAGAGAAACACATGTCTCAACAAAGGAGTGGCCTCGCGCTCTCCAGAAATCTAAATACATATTCTCACTTCAAAGTAACCCATAAATATATACAGTAGAATAATCAATAATCGTGAAATACACTCAATTACTTTTACACTAAAGAAATAAAATATAATTACTCTTGACTTAACAACTAGAACTAGTCATCACATAAAGGAAATTTACCACGAAAACTCTCTCTTCTATTACTGGGGAAAATTACATACTTTCACCCACGTGTCGATTCACGCGATATAAAACTGCATAACATTAAGTGATAACTAAGAGTGTTAAATGCAGACTCCTTGACGTCTTCTTTTACGCACGGTCATCAACACGTGGTCCTCCCGGTTGCCATCTTCCCAACTAGTTAATATTATCTAAATTGCAGTTTCTGATAACATTTCTGTCCAGTTTCATGTACAAAATACTTTCATACTATCTTCGCCTTTCTTGCCCGGTCTGATGACTGAAATAATCGCTCTTACAGTCGCAATCTGGACTTAGCATGCCTAATAAAACCTATCAAACATTATTTTCACTCATCTATCATTTCGAGACTAAATCATAATGCCCTAAAAAGACATTTCCTTTGGGAACACATCTATCTATTTATTTCACTAAACATTAAAATAGCCACATCGATATAATTTCAGAATTATAGAAAACTAATTCTAATTTAAATTAACTCACGTGCTCAAGGCATTTACAGCTTGGCTCTGTCGTCTGTTCTCTCTGGCGGCTGTGGCAAAATAGGCCCGCTTGCCGGCCGCTATCTCTTTTATAAGCCCAGGTCGAATCACTCAATTTACTGCGCGCTAGGCGTATTGATTTGGCCGCATACATAACACTCGCGATATTTGCTTTATAAGGCCCAAAAACAGAAATATACACAACTATTTCTAGAGCAAAAACACAATTCTACACCACAACCTAATTTTTAGGCATTATTATGGCCTTTTCATCAATCTTGAAGACTTTTTACATCCCAGCATGCTTCGCGCACATCGAAAATATGGGCGATAAATATGCCAAAAACAGGAAGGGGGCGGGTGTCTTTTCAGCCCTATCACATATATATATAAACAAATGACGCTGACTTTGTGAAGAAATGGCCTCAGCTTCCTCCGAACTGCACAGACTGTGAATTTATTCTTTATTTAAGTTTAGAATTAACACAGCTGTTTTTCAGCGTATCTGAATAAAATTTTTAGTTCAACTGGCAATGAATAGTCAAAGCCTTTTGCTAATATTTACTAGCACTGGCCAATCGAAACGTACGACTACTTGAATTCAAATGCAGTTTGAATGAAAATTCAAAATAATTTCGAACAATTTCTGCGTCTGGTGGTCGATTGGCCAGTCTGCTTTTGTCATGCCCAATACAAAAGATGTTTCGTTTAGGATTACATTTTTCCTACCGCTCCCCTTTTCAGTCATACTCTTTTTACCCAAGCGAATCTGAATGTACCTCCCTGCCTCTTTTCCAAGCTCGCGTCCCCCTAACGTTACCAAAAAACATAAGCAGGAACGCCAGTCTGTCTGGTCGAGTGTCCGTAGATATTAGTATTTCTTCAATAACTTATCTAATTCTGGGACTATCATATTATTTAAAGTACATTCTTGTTCAGCGAACTCCACGTCATACTACCATATAATTTTTATGGGGAACTTCATAATGGTTTAAAATTTCCAATTTTTTTCATAGTCAATCATCAAATAAAATTTTTGCACAAGACCGCCATCTTTCCTCTCCTTCATCTCGCTAGCATGTATTTTTCAAATAACTAACTTGTTTTAGTTACGTCAGAAATGCTACCACTAGGAGGAAAATAAAATTGTCTGCGTGGTTTTGCCTTGGCTGGCTTTTCCGCATCGTGTGTATATGCGTTGCAGACTGTGTCAGCGAAGCGGGGTGTAGACGGGGCGGGTTAAGAATAGGCGTTAATAATTCGTATTGTATCGTGTAATACTACCAAATAATGTAAGGATTACTACTAAATTTTGCGTTAAAGTTGACAGAAAGCGTTAATTCAGATAGTTATTTTGCGGCACGCTTCCGCCAATCGTTAATTATAAGGCTAGACTACAAAGTGTATGCAGCAGATCGGGCAAATGTTAAATATTAGTAGTGTTTCTCGAAAACGAAACTAAAAGCGTGTCAGACTTTTACCGTGAAATCGTTCTATAGGCTTAGCACTGTACAAAAAGCAGCGCTGCTGGCGTCGAAGATGCCAACCGTCAGACACATGCGGGCTAATGTATTTATTATCGTGTTATACCTAAAATCGTACTAAATTGAGCGTTTATTCTCGCAGATTTTGCTACACTTCTGCTCTATAGCTTCTACTGTACTTGTGCTTATTTCATATATAAGCAGTGGCCACAGCAACTTAGGTATTAACATGAACTGGAGGCACCACAGTTTGAATTTTCCGAGGAATCTGCTTTGGTCTATGATCTGTAGCCCTCTGCCTGCCATTTCTATTGTCTGTTGCACTGCCTTCG
Source organism: Oreohelix idahoensis (assembly GCA_024509875.1). NCBI lineage: Eukaryota > Metazoa > Mollusca > Gastropoda > Stylommatophora > Oreohelicidae > Oreohelix > Oreohelix idahoensis. Next base: position 218,512 of record JAMPIV010000486.1, read on the forward strand.
AGTCTTTTAATGAGGCATCGTACACCATGCCAAGACTTTTAACAGGTTCCTCAATAACAGTAGGGATTCTCTGGTTGGAAACCATGAAGATGACCTCTGCTATCTTCCCTTTCCTGACTGATAGGCTTCTCGACTTCTTGGGTTTGAAGCTCATTCTGCACCAGTTGACTAGTTCATCCAGGCGTGCTAACATCCTCCGGGCCTGATGTTCATCTGATGTCGGAATTGTTGTGTCATCCATGAATGCTTTGAGCGGTGGCATGTGACACATTTCACCGAGCTTTGGACCTATAGCCATTCCTTCAGCCGCGTTGAGGATTACCTGCATGGCCATCACGAATAGTATCGGAGAGATGGTACATCCCATCGCAATTCCAACTTCAAGGCCAATCAACTTCGTTGTGTACTCTCTGGTTGAAAATCTGACAGAAAACCCTGCGAAATACAGCTTCAGCATTGCTGCAATCTCTTGTGGAACATGATACATTTCTAGGGCCTGCCACAACATCTGGTGTGGAACGGATCCATAAGCATTTGCTAGATCCAACCAGATTACATGGAGGTTTCTTCTGTCAGACTTTGCCTTTTGGATTGCTTCCCAGATCATTGTGGCATGCTCTAGACATCCTGGTGTACCTGGGATACCTCCTTTCTGAATGGTAGTGTCAATGTACCCATTTGCCAGGAGGTATGTAGTGAGCTTTTTCGCCATCACTGAGAAGAATATCTTCCCTTCCACATTAAGTAGTCTTCTTCTTCTTCTCGTTCGCTGTTGTTTAGAAATGTCTACACAAGAAGTCCGGTTTTCTGGATGTATGTTGCTGTGGTTGAAAGTTCTTCAAGACTCCCAAACAGCTTTGTGTGGATGTGCGTCTCTGTGGGCCAATGTTCAGTTCGCAATTGACTAAGCATGTGGCAGTCTTGCAGGATGTGTTCGGCTGTCTGTGCTGCCTGTCCACACGTACATAGGGGTGATGGGACCAATCTCAGTCTGTATAAGTGACTGTTCAGTCTGTTGTGTCCTGTTCTCATACGGAACAGGATCACCTGTTTTGCTCGATCAAGATATTGATAGTTGTCTCTTTGTTGATCAATTTTCCTGATGGCCTTGATAAGGGTCTTCTTTTCCTGGAATGTGATTGTTTGTTCTTTTTGTTCCTGTGTTGCTCTCTCTTTTGCTAACATATCTGCTCTCTCATTTCCTGGTATGCCACAGTGTGATGGTATCCACTGTAGCACTACCCTTCTTTTGATATTTACTTCGCATAGGACTTTGTTTAATTCTGGCAGTTTATCACTGTTGAGGGCTTGCAGAACTGACATTGCATCGGTAAGGAATACAACCTGCTGACATTGGCTTATTGTGTTATTTATTATTCCTGCAGCAATGCTTATGGCCTGTACTTCAGCAGCATAGTTTGAACAGAATATTCCAGTAGGTGAACAGGTGGATTCATTTTCTTTGTCTGGATAGACCACATAAACTCCTGCGCCTCCGTTCTTCACTGCTCTGGTTGCAGATCCATCAGTATATACTTGGATCCATGCTTCTCTGGGGTATAGTTCTTCAATCATGTCACATGCTGCTATTTTCCTTTGGAGAGTATTTAGCTCTCCCATGGGGCAGGTGGTAGTTATGGAGGTCTTAATACTGAAATTTTGATGTTGTTCCCATGGGGTTGGGAGGAGTGTGGGAGTTATTTCCTTAGTGATGTCTGGTAGTTCATCCTTGTATGTTCTAATTAGTTTTTTGGACCGATGCACAAAACTGCTTCTCTTCAACCTCCCACTGGCTAAATCTCCAAATCTAGTTTTCATTGGATGTGCGGGCATGTTCTTGTACTTTTCTGCTTGGATCAGGGTCTTAGTATCTCGTCTGTATAATAAAGGTGGAATGCCTGTGATTTTTTCCATTTCATTTATTGGTGTGGTCTTCATGGCACCCGTGATCAACCTAAGCGCTTGATTTTGTACTTTATCTAAGGCTTGTAGGTGTGATTTGGCTGCTGTAGACCATGCTGCTGATCCGTACTCTAATATAGGTCTTATTGCACCTGTATACACTTTCTTTAGTGTTGTTTCGTTAGCTCCCCAACTTGATCCAGCTATTTTCCTCAGTATGGAAAGTTTTCTTCTCGCTTTAGCCTCTGTTCTCTCGATGTGGTGCCTCCATGTCATTCTCTTATCTAATGTAATGCCCAAGTACACCGGTTCCTCATCTGTTTGGACATGTATATTTCCAAGTCGTATCCAAATGGGGCAGTGATGCGCAATACAAGACTCAACATGTCTCTTAGCCTCTCCTGCCCAAGTCTACCTCACCTACTCGTGGTGGACCCCGTTATACCCAGTAATCTTGCCGAAGGTTGGGTATCAACCCCAGCGGGAGGCAAGATGGGACAGCAAACGAGGTAAAGGCAAAATCAAATCCCCCAACCAGAGGGGGAGGCATGAGCACACTCTGCCTTAAGAAACAGGTGCTGAAGTCAGATGTACCAGGCCAGGAGGCGCACCAGCAACCATGGTACCATGCAACCCGCTTTGGTTTAATATGTCTACACAACAGATGTCAAAAAATTATCGTTATGGTGCTCGCCCTGTGAAGTCCCTCCAGGCAGGAGCAGTGCCGGATTCTGAGCCTCGACAGAATCCACCCTCAGCTACTGGAGGTCTCCTTAGTCCGCCAAATGGAGCCAGGAGGCGGAAGGAGAAAGTAACTGGCCAACCAGATAAGACGACGGCCCCTCTGAATGTCATGCATTGGAATGCAGAGGGATGTGGTGAAGTGGGATGGTATAAATATTTATAGGGGACTTAGTGTACTGACTGAGATCAGCTGTGAAGGTATCTATATCTAAGAAGAGTAGTGTATTATAGATAACCTTACTTGCTACCACATATCTATATATCTCAGTCAGAATTATTCTGGAATAGTGTGATAACTACGTTATGTGTCTAGGGTATGTGTATGATGAAGTGTAAGTCACAACAACAGACAGATAAACAATTTAATTTATTCCACTACACTTGACAACACTGTGACACTCACATACATATAACACTCTACAAGGATATCTTAAAAGAGTCACTGATAACTTTTCAAATAACAATATGTATTCATTACTGGCATGAATGAATATGTGTCCTGATTCAACTACAAGGGAACCAGGAATCACAATCAATTTAAATTACAAGTTATATGTACAGAATTTACCAATATGAATATAGTAGTGACATATATTATTACAAATATCCTATGTGTGTCAGTTGTGTAGTAGTAAAATGAGGTAATACTGGTTTTGTTTTGTTCAAGCTCTGTTGGTATTTGTCATCATGACTTCAATAGTTTGTCTTTAGGGACTAGTATTGGAGATGTTCTCAGTTCCTGATATTAAGACAATTAAATTCCCCTCTGAATGTTATTTTTATAAAGTCATTTCAAGATGAGGGGACATAATGTTGAGCTCAGCTGGCCAAATCAGCTTATCTTGCGTGATGGCGGCAGGAAAGGACTCCTCTGCTCGAATTCTCCTCTGGGCTCTGGAGACACCTCACTGATAGCTAAATGGACCAAGGAGTATGCTGTCCGACTCTGGATTCAGCAAAGCTCTGACCAGGTGCTGCTCAGTACCATCAAGACCACGGTCCCTGAAAACAAGAAGGATGTACCTTCTACTTCATAACTAATTGATACTCTAGTTCTACACTGAGCACAAGACAACACAAACATTGAGTTCAGAGCGTTAGGCCAACTGTCAGCTTCATCTGAAATACTTTATACCAGTATTTACCTCCTTAATGGTTACCACGCCTCTGCACTTCCAGCATTATTTCTGTCTAATCAATCATCCAGGTGTCAGTGTACTATTTGGCCATTCCATGCCGTTTTACTTCCCTCCGACACCCTCTGTTCAGGCTGGAGCACTATCGCCCCTATCCCCTGTTTGCCACTGAACTACACATATATATACAGGCATAAATTAACAATTTACATTCAATTTTCATTAAAAGATACTGAATGGTTCAAGCTTACCACAATTTCATGGAAATAAACACAGATACGTTGATTAGCAATGAATTCTGGCACATTTACTGGCACAAATTCCCATCTGCTTATGTTCCAGGCTTTTATTTTAGCAAAAATGTGAGCTGGCTTCAACGCACTGTCGCTTTATCAAGCTTATTTAAACAAGTGGTTTCGAACTAACGCTCCTAAGTGATTATATCAGCGAGTCTAGCCAATGAGGCCCCGTTTCGACAAGTGTTTGAAAAAATGTTACCTTTCTACGTCTCCCTAACAACCAAGATAGTATTTATAGCCCGACCAATCGTGGTTAGTCTTTCATTTGTTGCGCTCCAATCAATTTGGAGTTTACATGGTAGGCTAATTCTGTAACGTAAGATTTTTTTCAAACACGTTATAAAAAAATTTTATGAGCAGAAATGATTCCATGCTGTCAGGCATCCCCACTATTTTATTTTGGTTATAACTTGTTAATTCCTAGACTATTTGCATAACGTTGTACATATTCTTTGTCAGCAAACCCTAAGGAACCCAAATATCCAAATTTAAAAGCGCTAAGTGGCTGCGTTCAAAATATGTATTTTATCACTGTCCGTCTGAAAAAAGTTAGTGCATGTAGTCTTACACGCGTGATGGCAGCATTTGTGTATCGTGCGACGCGTGTTGCATGCGTTCCTGATTTTCAGCCCTCCCTCTCTCTTTATCCTTTTGTCCATCTGTTCGTTCGTTTTGGTAACATAGTGTAGAAAAAGACATGAATGGAATTTAAAATTTAGGTCAACTTGCATATTTCAAGGTTTTTCTTAGAAAGGCAGCACATTTTATCGTGTGTTTGGGAAACGCGTGTATGTTGCAGAAGGCCTTTAATATCAACGTGAAACGTTACAATTTGCATACGCAGTAGAAAACAAGGGGATTTCGAGTACAGTCATTGTGACAGCACTGTTCTTTACCATTCTTCTTCCTTTATTTATTATATGTATTTATTAGGCTTTATATTTACTTGATAATTTATATATGTGGATTAGAATATTCCACGACAAGGGAGTCAACAACAAAAAGACTGAACTAGAGAATACCCTATTTCGGAAAGAAATTAGCATATGCTGCATACAAGAAACTCACCTACAGGAAGGAAAACATTTTAAGATACGGGGCTATCAATGCTTCAGAGTTGACAGAAAAGATCGGAAGAAGGGTGGCATACTAACACTGATAAGGAATAACCTCAACGCTATAGAATCCAAGACATATAAAGAAGGTGCAGAATACCAAGTAATCCATCTAAAACATAACACTCTGGAACTGGATCTCCTAAACTTCTACTGCCCCAATGACATACCACTGAACATGACTAGCATAGATGTCCCCATTGGCAACTTCATAGCGGTGGGAGACTTCAACAGCCATTCCCAAAGCTGGGGATACAACCAGCTAGATAGAAGGGGCGAAGAGATAGAAAACTGGCAAGATGACAATAACCTAACCCTTCTAAACAACCCTAATGATCCTCCAACCTTTTACTCCAGAAGATGGCATAGCACCTCTACTCCAGACCTGGCATTCTGCACACCTGATTTGGCTGGGATAGTGGAAAGGGAAATAGGAGAACAACTCGGTGGAAGTGATCATCGTCCTGTATTCATCAAAATTAATAGAACAATTAATACAAGTCCAAGTCAGCCAAGATGGAATTATAAAAAAGCAAATTGGTCCATTTATCAACACAGAGCAAATCTGCTTACAAAAGATATTAAGGTACTAGACAGAGACATTAACAGAGTCATCTGGGATTTTAATAATGGAGTACTCAAGGCAGCAAAGGAGACAATACCGAGAGGAGCGAGGAAGAACTATGTACCATATTGGTCCAACACACTACAAAACCTACATGAAGATATGAATGAAGCAAGGCACACTGCAGAGGTACAACCATCCCAACAGAACCATATCATGCTACAAAAGGCAAAAGCAAAATTCATTAAAGGAAAGCTAGAAGCCCAGAGGAGAAGCTGGAGGGAAAAAACAAATAAACTAAACCTTGAAAAGGAAGGGAGAAAGTTGTGGAAACTCACTAAACAATTGAATGACGATAACAATTCTCAACGACAAACCATTACACTAGACGATGCAGGGAAACTATATACCGGCAAACAAGCAGCAGACATATTTGCGGAATCCTACAGAAACGAAAGTAACATCTCCGTCAATTTACGCAGACAACGAGACATTCGTCAAGAAATAATCCACACTAGAACTAATGGAAACAGTCCGGACGTTATGTCCAAACCTTTCAATATGGACGAGTTAAAAACAGCCGTGTGGAAACTTAAAGACAGGAAATCACCAGGCCCGGATGGTATAACCAACGAAATGCTAAAACACCTAGGATATACAGCAATGAGCAAACTGTTGCAAATATACAACTACAGTTGGATGACAGGCAGTGTGCCACAGATATGGAGAGAGGCGCTCATGTGTCCCATCATAAAGAAAGGAAAAGACAACAGGAAGGCCACCAGCTACAGACCAATAAGCCTAACAAGCTGTGTATGTAAGACAATGGAGAGGATGATCAACAGAAGATTGAAATGGTACTTGGAATCCGAGAAAATTTTAGTGCCAGAACAAGCAGGGTTTAGAGAGTGCAGCAGCACAGAAGACCAAATCACATACCTGTCACAGATCGTTGAAGATGCCTTCCAAGAAAAGAGAAAAGTCTTTACCCTATGGATAGATCTCCAAAAAGCTTTTGACAAAGTATGGAAAGACGGGTTAATAGTAAAACTGCAAAGGAACGGAATCAAGGGTAATATGAGAAAATGGATCCAGTCGTTCCTACACAATCGGAAAGCAAGAGTCACTATGGAAGGTCACAACAGCAAGAAAATCCTCCTAAAACATGGAGTTCCTCAAGGCTCAGTATTGTCTCCCACCCTGTTCCTTGTATTCATCAATGACCTCATCCACGATCTGCCACAAGGTGTGAGAGCTGCCCTATACGCTGACGACTTGGTGGTGTGGTGTGTAGAAGAACATCTAACTATCGCTAATAAGCGAATACAAAGGGCAGCAGACAACATAGCAGCATGGGCAGAGAAATGGATGGTGCAGATCAACGCTGAAAAATCATCAACAACACTTTTCACGCTCTCCAACAAAGACATTAAGTAGTGAGATTGGCCTAAACTGACTGATGTCTGGGGAATTTTGTTCCTTCGGGATGTAGACTCCGTTCGCCTTTCTCCATTCCTTGCTTACAAGCTGGGTTTTCCACGCATTCTTCAGTAAACGCAGCAGTCGTTTGAGCACCTCAGGGCATCTCTTATACACAACATATGGAACGCCATCAGGACCTGGAGCTGACTTGCACCGAGCTTTCTGGACAATGCTTTCTACCTCTTGCACCGTTGGGGGCTTGGTGTTAAATTCAGCTCCCGGCTTATTCGGCCATTTAAGGCCTGCCATGCTGCTGAGCGGCTCATCTTTGCTACCATCTGAATATGTCATTCTAAGGTGTTCTTCCAGATCTTCTTTCCTGATGTTTAGCGTACCCGATCGTGGCTGCTCAAACAGTTCTTTGGTAAACTTGAAGGGCTCCCTAAAGAATCTTTCCCTATCCCTTCGAGTCTTCCTTCTCTTCCTGCACAACCTTTCTGCTCTACAAAGGGCATTATGTTGGCCTTTCAGGTGCTCCCAAACCTGTCGTAACCCTTCCTTCTCTGTGGCAACTGCATTCTTGAACAGTTTTCGGGTATGCTTCTTCTGTTTCCTGATTTCTTCTATTTTAATTTGTCTTCTACATTTTCGCGGTGGGTTACTTTCCCTTGCCTCCCTGACTCCGAACACTTTGCGACAGTGCAGGTATATTATGTCGCCGACGATTTCCAGCTTCTTCTCCAAAGTTATCTGCTTCAGGTTGTTATCCAACTCTTTTGCCAACGCTTCGTCCAGCTGTTCCCAAAGCCCCTTTGCACTGGCAGGTGGAAACTTGATTGCATCTCTCTTCCCGTCCAAGAAGTGTGTGAGATCATCATCAGGCAGATCAACTTGAATGTACTCAGCACTGTGGATTGACTCCTGGCTGCGTTCTTCTAACGTCTTACCCGTCGAGACAGAGCGCTGTTGATTTCCCCCTGATGAACTCCCACACCCCTTTTTCGTTCTGTGGATTTTCATTCCTCTCTGAGTAGAGAATTTCCTACCACAGGCACACGGAAATTCCAGCCGTTGTTCAGAGCTAGAAGTCCATGTAACGGGTCTGGTCGATTCCAATGAGCCGCCTGTGGATTCATCATTCTCTTCCCCCCCCCCCCCCCCCCCTTTTTTCGGTGAATCCTGGGGGCATCTATACTTTTTGGGTCCTGTAGTAATTGTAATACAGCTTACGGGGTGCTAACCCGGTCAGCCGATTTCTAGTCTTTCCCAATGTCATCTGTCTTTCCAAAAGTTCAAGTTCAAGTTTAAGAAATACTATTTATTATTCCTTAGCAACGATCATCCTTATGGAAAAGCGTAGTCCAATGTGGAAACACGTTTTCATATAACATATGCCGTCTTTTGGCACAGAATGTTGAGAGACTCGTTTTTTTTGTAAAGCCAATGCATGTTTCATGTAGCAATTTAAAAATTAATTAATGGCTAGTTAGTAGCATTAAATAGTTCAAAGATATTTGCCGTTTATTTTGTAACGCTGTGTAATTAATAAAAATGTCACTAGACCTATTGAACACAACTTTGTATGTCCAACATTCACTAACTATTCGTATTCGTATTCGGCCGAATAGTTCAAGGCCTTTATTCGCATTCGGCCGAATAGAAACAATCCCTATTCGGTACTGCCGTACATATTAGTAGTTCCTACCTTTATCTTATTACACAGATGATACCTCAGCCTGTTGTGGCTAGTGTGAAGTATGAAGATTAGCAACGTTCTCTTTTGTTAAGTTCGTAATTGACATAGTTTCGCTGGTGGTCTGGATTCTCTGTTGCACACTTGTATCTTGTCGCGATAAGCCTCTTGCCTCATCATATGTTCAATATTTATTTCTATAATATTGCTTCTCCTCCACGTTTCATTGGTCATTATCTCATCCACATCCCACCTGGTTTCATGTTTGTGCTGACAATGATTATCTTTGACCAACATCAGCAGCGGTCCTATGTTTCGCAAAAAGTGAAAAAAGTAATTGAAAGGTCAACACCATCATATTTTATTGTTCCGAAATATGGAGATTAACATACACGATAACTAAGAAGTTATAAAACATAAATAGGAATTAGCGAGTACAAGAAAGACTAAATAAAGTGTCTGAATCAACTGAATCACTAGTGGCGGAAATGAGGGAATAAATCAGATACAAATAGAAACAGTGAAGAGAATAAAGCTTTCCCTTATCACGGATACCTTCAGAATTTTCACACAGCAGTGTTACCCATTTTTTATTTTTATTTTGGGGAAATCATTCTGGACTGCTCACCGAACGATGACTAGACAAAGAAGTCAACTTTGAAAAACATTGATGGTAAAGGGATGTTGAATGTGGACAGCTAAAAATAGTAATGATGATGTCCTGAAAGGGGCCAATGCGCAAAGAAAGTTTATTCCTCATATTAGAAAGGAGTAGTTATAAGAAGAAGACAGAATATGTCGTGACAACAGGAAAGATTGAAGGAATAAACAGATTATAGAGAACGACAAAGAGAGAATATTTTGATCAGTTTGACATCATAGCATGGAAAGACGTCAACAACAGAATTGATAAATAGTGCTGGTGATAAGGAAGTTGTGGAGAGACATGATTGCCTACTTATTAGGCATGGTTCTTGAAAAAGAAGAAGAAGAAGAAAACGAAGAGGAAGAAGGGGAAGAAAAAAAAAGAAGAAGCAGAAGAAAAGATGAAGAATAACAAGAATAAATGAAGACACACGAGTACATAGACAAAAATAATGACAAATAATATATAGAGGCGGTAAAGACATGGTCTAAAAAGAAATTTACTTTTTTTTCTTTGTTCATCTCACGGATAACAAAATTTATAACTCTACATTAGGGTTGTTTAAAGCCACTCTGACCTTTGAGCCTGTCTTCATTTGAAGTAGTTATTAGTTCTGGAAAATTAGTCTTACCCATTTTGTTTAACCAGAAATAGTATTTTCAGTATCTGGAAAGCTATAAAACACACACCAGTGCGGGGGACATGACATATTTATAGCACGGGTGCCCAAGAATAAACGACAAATATGAAGTTTTACGGTAATTTATTGCCAGTGTAAAAGCCGAAGAGTGTCTATAACGTGCAGCAGTTAAGCTCGGCTCGGCGCAATTTCGCAATTTTGCCGAGGCCCATAAAATAAGAGATGTACGGAATCTGTGATTTTGTGGCGCCTGGATTTGCTATATCTCCACACCCTTCCCCTAGCCTAAATCTGATGTTTCATTTGTAGCCGAGATATGAAGAAAATCAGAGCCCGTAATGTTGCTGTGCTCTCAACATGTTCCACCACATTGATGTTATGTTACTCTGGTGCGATTACCCGATTCCTAAGCGTTGGGCAGAAAATATGAGAAGTGTAATATAGTCTGTTTCCTGCATGCGTCCGATTGGCAAAGTGGTTAGATAACTTGCATCTCGCGGTAAAGTTACCTAGTTCACTGTTCAAATTATTGCAGCATCGCGCTTCAGTCCACCCAGCTGTAAATGGGTACAGGATTCTTCTCTTGAATTAGAGGGCGAATTGAAGTGCAGCGAGGAAGGGAAGTGGTCATTCGACTTCATAAAGATGCCCCTAGTAAAGAAGACGTCTGGAACATTTCCCTCCCTTACCGCAGTATCTGCTGTGGGACTGTGTGTTTCCTGGATGCACAACGTGGAGGTAACTCTGGGGTCTTGGTTAGTTGTAGCCCCTGTCATTTAAGTAAGAGCCTAGCATGTCATTAATCTTCATCTTGGATCCTTAGGCACAGACTGACAAAGGAGTCAGTGACCATCACGCCTAACAGTGTCTTGCAGGGCAGCAAGAAACTGCCTCCACTTTGCTTGGTCGGCAGCATTCCTTCGGGAAGTACCCCAAATCTGGTTCATGCTTTGCATCTCTGCTTCCCCAGTTCTCCGCCCTGATTCCATAGTTCTAAGACATGGTGGTCGGCCTTTCTTTCGCCTTCCTTCTGAGGTCCAAAGCACGGCGATGGTGTCTTGGGAAGCACTTATGAAGTAGTAAGCAATGGAATTTAGACTAAAACCAACAACATTCGAAGCAGCTTAAACAAAAATAAAGACGAATATTAGCCAGTGTTTTGCATCAGCTGATGACAAGCAAGAATCTGTGACAGAACAATTCTGCACCTGGCTTTAAAATATCATGAGTAAAAAGAAAAGCAAAGACATTAGAATATAATCTTGATAAATGATCTAAATGCAAATAGGAAGAGGCGATAGGGTCCTCGAAAATGTAAATGGAAAACATGGACTTTAGATAATGAAATATGAGTAAAATGGAAAATATTCGTAGACTTATGGGCTTCAAATCAGCGTGTATTCATTTGAGTCCTTGATATGTTTAAATGCTTGTGGCAAGGAATCCACAGATATCATTGCGTTGGGTTTGTCATAACGCAACTGTCAGTGACGAAAATATAGACAACACCTGAAAAGGATTACTAGCGTGCATCAAACAGCATGGTGAAGCTCTGGGGAGGGCTAGTCCGGAAAGTGAAGGCTATCCCGCCACCAGAACAGGAAAGATCCTGTCCGTAGTGAAGATAGTTTTATCTATGAAATCAACTTGTTCAGTCAAAATAGAAACTGCGTAACCCAATGATGCTTAAAGTAGAATAACCAAATACTATAGATAGATAGATAGATAGATAGATAGATAGATAGATAGATAGATAGATAGATAGATAGATAGATAGATAGATAGATAGATAGATAGATAGATAGATAGATAGGTAGGTAGGTAGGTAGGTAGGTAGGTAGGTAGGTAGGTAGGTAGGTAGGTAGGTAGGTAGGTAGGTAGGTAGGTAGGTAGGTAGGTAGGTAGGTAGGTAGGTAGGTAGGTAGGTAGGTAGGTAGGTAGGTAGGTAGGTAGGTAGGTAGGTAGGTAGGTAGGTAGGTAGGTAGGTAGGTAGGTAGGTAGGTAGGTAGGTAGGTAGGTAGGTAGGTAGGTAGGTAGGTAGGTAGGTAGGTAGGTAGGTAGGTAGGTAGGTAGGTAGGTAGGTAGGTAGGTAGGTAGGTAGGTAGGTAGGTAGGTAGGTAGGTAGGTAGGTAGGTAGGTAGGTAGGTAGGTAGGTAGGTAGGTAGGTAGGTAGATAGATAGATAGATAGATAGATAGATAGATAGATAGATAGATAGATAGATAGATAGATAGATAGATAGATAGATAGATAAAGAGTAGGATACATATTTAGAGCTGGGTAGACTGGAGCGAGACGCCACGAGTTTCGAACCCGGAACCCGGTACCTTATTCAGTGGATAGCCAAGCGTTCTAATCGCGAAGCCAATCGGACGTTACACACACGAATTCAAAATAACAATACATCATTCAAACAAGAGACCTCTCCATCTTTCACTTTTAATAACCACACATACAATCATCACACACATACACACACACACACACAAATATATATATATGTACAGCAGAGGTTTTCAAACTGTGCGTCGCGGCTCCCAGGGGCGTCGCGGCCCTCGGCTAAGGGCGTAGCGGTGGCTTGGGAAAAGTGTTGGGCTCGATATTATGAGCCAAGGTCCATCAATAAATATAGATCTTCGTAGTATAGAGAGGAGCCGCGGTGATTTATGCACAGATCAGGGGAGCCGCGTACCAAAAAAGTTTGAAAACCTCTGGTATATACGATATCATTGTCATTGCTAAACCTGGTACCAGGCACGTACGCCCGCCCTCCAAGTCAAAATTACTACGTGTAATCAACATTGCTGTCAAAAAATTAAAGTGTCATTATCCAGTTATGTCACTTGAGTAACATGTAATCACCTGGTCGTGTGAGATCTCCGCTAATCAGGTCTTACTACATCGGAGATGTCAATCATAACAGAATAAGTACAAGGAAGTCTTTGTCGCATCAGATAAATCTCTTTGATTTAAAACTCCGTGACAAAATATGTCACTACATCTCAATAGCTTTCAAAGATAGTGCGTTGCTTATTTGATGTTGTCCACAGCAAAAGTACAACAACACCAGATAAACATCAAAGAAAGACATTCAGCATGAGTACTTTCACGAGTTCAACAGTCCAGTTTCAGTAGGTCAAACAAAACTGAGATGATGTTATCTCTGTCAAATTGTAGATCTCAGGGACTCGTAAAGTGTATGATACAGTGTATAGTATATGTGACGAACGCCACATATAACGATTACAAGCAAGATGCAAACACTTATACAACTAGGGAGATGTACGGCTGATAACCAGCATCATCATCTCCTTTGGCGCTCCTTACTGCAGCTGACCCACTTGTAGAAAGCATGCTTGAAGGCACATACCACTGCAGCAGTGGTTTCTGTATAAATTAGTTTTATATGATGAGGCTGACTGCCCCATACATAATGTCTAGGTATTTCGGGGGAGGACTAAGTGAAAAATGTCGAAGAGCTGGCCTTCAAAGCATATAAACACTATTTAGACAGCGCAAATCAAACCGGCTTGGCCATGTACACCGCATGGAAGATGGTCGCATCTCCAAGGATATTTTCTACGAACAACTGGCAGATGGCAAACGAACAGCCGGTGACAGCAGCTGAAGTTTAAGATGCGCAATAGAGACATGAAGGCAGTGGATATAAATCAAGTAGCCTGGGACGGTGAAGCTGCCGAATGCACCAAGTGGCGATCCTCCCTATCGCGCCACCTCGGGTTGGGCGAAACGAATTTCTCACGACAAGCAGAAGAGAAAAGACCACGCCGAAGTAAACTGCAGGTAAAAAAGCAGCTGAGGGCTATCCCCCCAGAGGCGCATTCCCAGTCAGTTACGACATAAGGGGCTTACTACATAATGTCACATTAGGCGGCATTTACTACATTCCTGATGTGTCACTGATAGGAGTTGTGATTTGATTCCACTCAAACGTGGTTGCAATTTCCAAGTTAGCTACTAACGTCTGGATTTATCTATCCTGCAAACTTGAGGCGGTTGTGAGGGTATTTGTTGCGTTCTACGTAAACTTACTGTTCTGAATTTCACAGTCCCGTGTAGTTGTCTGGTAGTCTCGTGTAGTTGTCTGGTCGTCCCGTGTAGTTGTCTGGTCGTCCCGTGTAGTTGTCTGGTCGTCCCGTGTAGTTGTCTGGTCGTCCCGTGTAGTTGTCTGGTCGTCCCATGTAGTTGTCTGGTCGTCCCGTGTAGTTGTGTGGTCGTCCCGTGTAGTTGTCTGGTCGTCCCGTGTAGTTGCCGGAGGTTTCTGATGAGACGAAGAAAGAATAGGACTACTGTGCCATCAGGCACGTTGTACAAAGCGACTGATATTAAAGTTGTGCACGAGGCTGGTAATCTCGTCAAGTAAAATAAATTGCCACAGAAAAAAATGCTGCAGGACCGAATGAATGCGTCCTGGGGGCCCCCTACAAGGGGACACTGGTGATTCCATGCTTGGTAAGATGAAACAAAGGAAATGATGGTGATGATGATGGGGTTTGTTACACAAACACAAAAAAAATGACTGTTCTGCAAGTTTCGTCAACTTTTTTAAATGCCATTGTTCTTCACTGTCGTTTCAGGAGCAGTCTCTTACTGCAGCTGCGCCTACCAGTGGTAGCAGGAGATGCATGCCTAAACATCACAAAACAAATAATTTTACAGATGCTTTATGCGTGGACGCATATCTGGAATCATCCTTATATGACCACCAACTAAGCACTATGCTATAGAATGCAGATGTAGAAGTGAACCTCTGTTTGTGATGCTAATTAGACCTTCATTGACTCTTGAAATCATCCACACACTTCCATGGATTCCCCATGTGGTGAAACTTGTTGAAAACGCAGCTTTGCGCACTAAGCTTGGAGGAGTCACTTGGAGGAGTCACTTGAGCCCCAGACATAACTCGGACTTTTACTTCGCTGCATGCCGGAGGATCTCAATATGGACCCTTAATGGACAGAGAGATGAGAAGTGGCTCTGTGTAGCACGTGACGATTCCTTGGGACAGCCTATAACCAGAGCACAATATTTTACTCAAAGTCGAGACGAACAAGCAACACAACGAAAACTCAGATGCCATAAGAGACGAAACAATAGGAGCCGTACAGAGCGCCCAGGCAATATTACAGGAAATGAAAACTATCAAACACGAGATAGAAGTCGACATCGTCAAACTCACAGAGCTAAAGGAAGAGAACGAAGAAATCCTCAAAAGAATTGAAACAGAGAGAAAGATAGCTGAGGATACCCTTACAAAAAGTAGAGAAGAAAACAAAGAAACTAAAGACAAAATAAAAACCGAAATCGTGCAGGAAATACAAAGCAAACTAGAAAGAAGAGAAGCAGCGGAAATAAACATAATTTTAAAAACCATAATGGAGATGCTACCAAAAATAATAGCGACAGCCTTTGAACAACACAAACCGGTAACAGACAACAAGTAGCTACAGAACAGGCAGCTAGTGGTCCTTTTCAGGAACAATCAGCTCAAGGACTCGGAAAGCGATACCAACGAAGACTAACGCTAACACCCTATATACCGCAATACAACCGTTTGTAACCTGTAAGGCAGGAAAGGAACTCCATGAGAACGCCACGACACCATAAAAATACAAGCAACGACGAAGGATCCAGACAGTCAGCTAGTAGTCCTTTTCAGGGCTAATCATTTCCAGGACTAGGAAAATGATACCAGCGAAGATGTTAACACACTATATACCCCAATATAACCGTTTGCAACCCTTCAATGGGTTTTGGTTGAACAGGGTATCACAGCAAAATATTAGACCCAAAGAAAGAAAGAAAAGCGCTGCATATTTGGACAGCCCTCCTGGATGGCGGGGAAGGCACAGTATGCCACGCGTTTCTTCCTCCTAGCTTGGGTCCCAGATGTGATGTTCCGTTAAATGCAAGCCAAGCTGGAGAAACCGGAACTCATGATTTCAACTCAACACGTTTCAGAATAGACACAGGAAAAGATCTACAATGTAGATAATACCAAGGATTCTTCAACTTGGTTTTAGCTGCAAAAGAACGAAAAGCTCAGCAGCCCTAGTTAAACAACAGCAACAGCAATAAATGCTTTCTTTGTTGATTGTTGGACAAAAGGAACCAGGCGTTTCTTCTCGTCAACCTCATAATGTAAAACAAATTGCTACAGAAATCACCACGACAAGAACATGTAACTGCTTTGTGCAGGATTCTTCTGGGACCTTCTATAGTGGTGCCTCTATGCTCCGTATGGAACTCAAAGGTTATTGATTATTGTGACGGGTTTTCTCCCTTCACTCTGCAATGATGGTCCAACAGTGGCCAAAATTCGGAGCATCTACTGAGAGTCTTCAGAGGTAGATTACTCTTGGCAGAGATGTGAAATGAAGAATGATGCTTCAATTCTAGGGAGCCTCATAGGAATTTAAGAAATCACGCATCACAGCTGATATTATCAAGGCCGCAATGAACTTAGTATCTCCCCAGACCTTCGATGAGGAGAAAAGAATTATGCTTGTCTGGTGAGCCCCCAGCTGATTTAATTCAATAAAATCTTACTTCAATAGCTCTGTTTATATGTATTTAAAATGACTAAGACATACGTGTGCAGTTCACTCAAAATGATTAAATCAATTATAAATGTGTATATATATATACAGATAACAAATTTAATAATCAATTAAATTTAACATGGTTACAATAAATAAAGCTGTTGATGGAAACAAATGTTGGCTGTTAATCAGTCATCAAAGGCAATGGTCTAGTTAGTGGTTTTTAAAAAAATCAAACTTTTTGTTTTAAGAGTTCACTTGTCAGCTCCGAATGGGTACTTAGCTGCCAGCAAGGTGTCGGTTGACTTTTGCCCCAACAAATGAGGGTTCCTTGCAGGTTGAAGACTGGTTCTCTCTCGTCACTAGTCAAGTCTCGTGGCGGTAACACATCCCAAGTAGTATCGTGGGGTAATTATGGAGATGATCCAGCGTTTTAAAGACTCGTCTGATGTTGGGGTCTAGCATTGAATGATGGCCACTTATACTTCACACTTGTTCCACAGACTAAAATCACCAATTGCTACCCCATACAAGTATCATGAAATGGGAAATACATACTTCTGGCTCAGAGAAATAGTTTCGGAGACTTGGTTAAGTTGCCTCTTACACGTGGTCGGGGATATTATTTTACAATAGAATCCCACCATGACTTCGTATTCAGGTTCATAGTGTGATGGGGCCAAAAAGGAGACGCCCGCCCCCTACCTGTTTCTAGGCAGATTTATCGCCCATATTTTAGAAGTGCGCCTAGTATGTAAACATTCTGACGAGATAAGGAAGATTGATGAAAAGGCCGTAATAATCCCTTGAAATTAATTGTGGTGTATAGTTGTGAATCACATTTGATACTCGTGTGTTATATTAAATAGCTGTAGGTTTTATTTGTGTTTTCGCTATTCCTAAAGCGATAATCGCGTGTGATATTTAAGTAGCCAAGATTAATACACCCAGCGCGCAGTAGTTGAGTGATTAGCCTAGTGCCTATAAAAAGAGATAGCGAACCAGCAGCGGGCCTTCTTAAAGTATCAGTCCAGACAAGAGAGAACGAAACGAGGCGCCCTGTGTACCCACACAGAAGAACACAAAGACATGACACGTGAGTTAATTTAAATCAGAATTAGTTTTATATAATTCGGAAATAATATCGATGTGGCTATTTTAATGTTGAGTGATATAGATAGATGTGTTTCCAAAGGAAATGTCTTTTTAGGACATTATAATTTAGTCTTGAAATGATAGATGAGTGAAAATAATGTTTGATAGGTTTTATTAGGCACGCAAAGCCCAAATCACAGATGTGAGAGTTTAAGAGCAATTATGTCAGTCATCAGACCGGGCAAGAAAGGCAAATTTAGTAGGGAGCTATTTCATACATGAAACTGGACAGAGAAGCGATTTTTTACTTTAATTTAGATGATATTGACTGTTATCAGGATGGCAACCACGTGGTCATGAAAGGCGGCGCGTCACCATGTGTGATTGTATAAAGAAGACGCCAGTTTTATATTGTGTGAATTGACACGTGGGTGGGAAGCAGATTAAGATAATTTTCCCCAGTAAAGGAAAGAGATAGTTTTCGTGTTAATGCCAGTTTTGTTAAAGTCAAGAGTAATTATTTTATTTCTTTAATGTAAAAGTAATTGAGTGTATTTCACGATAGCCTACTTATCATAATTCTACTGTATATATTTAATGGGTTACTGTGAGGTGAGAATAGTCATTTAGATTTCTGGAGAGCGCGAGGCCACTCCTTGGGCGTAAAGCGCATTTGAGACATAAATGTTGCTGTTTGCTCCTTGCGGAGCAGGGCGACACCAGTGCGGCTGAATCCAACAGAAGCCTGCATGAAGCATTTATATGCTATGGCAGTGATTTGTTTCGGTAACGATGTGTTTCATGTGATGAGATTCCCAGTCTCATCAGTGGTCATATACGACACGCTTGTTGCCAGGCGCACCAGTCGTCACATACGACATGCTTCAGAATGCAGTGACGAATATTGAGATAGATCAGCTGCGAGGTGGTGGTTTATTCTCGTTATTGAGAGTATTTGTTTTACATATAGTTGAATATTATTTTATGTCCATTTTATGATTATTTAATTAGGATTATGTGAGGAATGGTTGTGAGAGCACGTGGGCTCACTTCAAGATATATATTTCTCTTCTCCGCTCCTGAGGGAGCATGGGGCCAACAGTGTGGTTTGCCTTCATATTAAGCATTCAGATGCTCGGGCAGTAGTAGTTTTGGTAGCAATCTGTGTTACATGGTGAGGTTGCCAGCCTCATGCACAACACCATACTAGTCGCATTGGACGACACACATGAGTGTGTGTGTGTGTGTGATAGTTGAGTGTGTCAGGTAGCGGCGTAGGACAGTTTGACAGGTGAGAGCGTGGTGTTTCTCATTCAGTATTATATTGTGATTTTAACTATTCTGTGCTTTGTTTGCTTCTTCAGATTAGCATCGGGCACTGTTGGGTGTTTTGTTTAGTGTTGTTTTGTTATGTTCGCTAGTTTATTTGTTTAATGTTTGCTTTGTCACTGAATGGGTTGTAAAAATAAATATAGCCCCTGCCTCTAGAATCAAGAGTTTTATTGTTGTTCGGGTCGGTGCGAGTGTGACAAGAGAGTGATCACACATCACAATATAATCATCATCATCATCTCGCCCACCCTATCACAATTGGCGTTGTCGGCAGGATAAGGCAGACAGTGACAACGAGCAAACAGTAAACGAACAAATATTGTAAACACCCAGCAGTGCATTCCTGCAGCAAGATGGCTAATGCGCCTGTGAAGATATTGTACGTGAAGGAGCCAGAGATAAGGTTGTTTAGTGGAGAGGGGAGGCCCACTTGGCAAGAGTTTGTGGAAGATGTGGAAGCCGCGTGGAAGGTGGCGCCTTTTTGTGCAGAAGACAAGTTAGACATGATATGGAACAACGTTACACCATGGGTATCTAGATAAATTATTATGTTGCATGATGTTAGAAAGACTTAAATTGCATGCTGACGAAAAGATCAGAGAAGAACAAGCGGGTTTCAGGCCGAAACGATCATGTATTGATCAAATATTCACACTAAGAACAATTATAGAAGAATCAGTGGAAAGGCAATCGCCACTTATTATCACCTTCGTCGATTTTCAAAAAGCCTTTGATAGTCTACACCGCCCATCATTGTGGAAGATACTTACAATCTATGGTTTTCCAACAAAATATGTGAATATAATCAAAGCGCTATATGACAATGCAAGATGTTGTGTTAGAACAAATAAAGGGAATACAGAATGGTTTACAGTAGAAACAGGGGTGAAACAAGGCTGTATTATGTCACCACTACTTTTTGGAATAGCTATTGATTGGGTTATGAGAAACTATACCCACAATGAACAATTGGGTATAAAAATGGACAAATGGAAAATTCCTGGGGGACCTGGATTTCGCAGATGATGTAGCATTCTTAAGTTCAACACCAAGACAATCCCAAGAAGCAATAAATAATTTGGGTCATCTCTCGGTTAAAATAGGTCTCCAAATAAATGCCTCTAAAACTAAAGCTATGAACTTTTCTAACGAGACCTTTGATATCATCTTGAACGGGGAAAAACTACAGAAAGTTGAAAGTTTCAATTATTTAGGCAGTAAAATGACTCAGGATGGTGACACAACAAGAGAAATCCATACTAGAATTGCTTTGGCAGCTAGCGCCTTCAATAGATTATCTAACATTTGGAAATTACGATCATTGAATATACATACCAAGCTTCGTCTGTTTAATTCAAATGTTATCTCAGTGTTAACATCCGGCTGTGAGAGTTGGAAAATAACAAAATCATTGGAGAACAAGCTGAATACATTCGAGAACAAATGTCTTAGAAAACTCATGAACATCAGTTGGAAAGAATTCAAGACTAATCGACAAATAAGAGAAGACTCTAGGCAGAAATATGTCTCCGACTATATAAGGAAAAGACGATGGTCATATATCGGTCATGTCCTACGAATGCAAAACAACAGAATACCACTACAGGCGCTCACTTGGGTTCCTGAGGGTAAGAGGAAAAAAGGAAGACCAAAAGAAACACTCAGAAGAACAATAATAAGAGAAGGAAGAACGTTGGGCCTAAATAATGTGCAAGAGCTAAGAGGAGTGGCGTCACAACGAACAACCTGGAGAGCACTGGTTTCTGCCTTATGCGCCGTGTTTGGTGCTTAAAGAATTTATTATTATTATTATTATCTAGAGAATTACGGATACATGGTGGAGCCAAGGCCAGCCCTGAGAAGTTACTGGAAATTGTCAAAAGAGCCTACAGCGAGCAACAACCAGTCAGTGAGATGACCAAGAATTTCCCTTGAGAATATGCTGTTTATGGTGGAAGTAAAAAGCCTGAGACACGGGTCCAGATAGCAAGTGCAGAAGTTAAGAAGGAGGAGGAGGCACTCAGAGCAGAATTATCCTTCCTAAAGTCCCAGATAGCACAGATGTCAGAGGCCAGTTCGCCAGCACAAGAGGAGGTGCAGAGAAAGAGAGCACCATGCCAGCCGCGGGAACAGCCAACGAAAGACGAGGGGGTGTGTCCGCGGGAACAGCCAACGCAAGACGAGGAGGTGTGTCCGCGGGAACAGCCAACGCAAGACGAGGAGGTGTGTCCGCAGGAACCTCAACTAGACCTTCTTGTATGTGAGAGTCAGCCTGTTGTCGAGGAAAGCTGTGAGCTGACAGCACCAACAAACGCAGTTGCACCGGCAAGGCGAAAAGGGATGTGCAAGTGGTATAGTGTCCACAGGGGATGGGGATTCATCACGCCAGATGATGGTAGTATTGATGTATTCGTACACCAGACCAAGATCTACAGAAAGGGATTCCGGAGTCTGGCGAGGAATGAACGAGTAGAGTTTGACAGCAAACCATCGGTCCAGGGCATGGAAGCAATTTATGTATGCGGCATTGGCGGTCAAGAGTGTAAGGGCAGCAGGAAGCGACCCATGGCACAGAGGAAGCCCAGAAAGATAAGATGCTACAATTGTGGAGACCTGTCAGACCACATGGTAGCCAAGTGCCCTCAAGGCCCGCTTCCGAAGAAATGTTTTCGATGCAAGTCCACTGAACATTTGATAGCCGCCTGTCCCTCAAAGAGCTCTTTCCCGAGACGTGCTACCACAACCAGGTTTCCTTCCGGGTGCAAGCCAAGAGATGACCGTGACAACTGTCACCCCAAGGGCGCCGAGAAGATTGATAGTCGGTTAGGGGAGGAAACTCGTCTTAAGCAGAGAGGAGGGAGTGCAAGTCAAGGTTCAGAGGAGGAGACACATCAAAAGCAGATAGTGGGGAATGTTGGCCACCGTCCACGCAAAACGAGTGTCAAGCACGTCAGGAGCTATCCCCCTACAGATTCGACAGCTACAAGCACTGACAGGCAGACGTCACGGGCAGGCAGCTATGCGGCACAGGTGTGCGAGTCTTCTAGACCACAGCAACTGCCAGCCCGACAACGTACAACTGGGGACATAACGACCAAGAGGGTCCCCAGCCGAGTTGTACCGAATACAGAATCTGAGCCCAAAACATCGCCGCTGAGAAATAATCAAACGCAGCACCAACGATCTAAAAGATTTCGACAGAAGTGCCTGAGGTAGTGATGTTGTCGGGACGACAACAAAATCAGGAGGGAGATATGTGATGGGGCCGAAAAGGAGACGCCCGCCCCCTACCTGTTTCTAGGCAGATTTATCGCCCATATTTTAGAAGTGCGCCTAGTATGTAAAAATTCTGACGAGATAAGGAAGATTGATGAAAAGGCCGTAATAATCCCTTGAAATTAATTGTGGTGTATAGTTGTGAATCATATTTGATACTCGTGTGTTATATTAAATAGCTGTAGGTTTTATTTGTGTTTTCGCTATTCCTAAAGCGATAATCGCGTGTGATATTTAAGTAGCCAAGATTAATACGCCCAGCGCGCAGTAGTTGAATGATTAGCCTAGTGCCTATAAAAAGAGATAGCGAACCAGCAGCGGGCCTTCTTAAAGTATCAGTCCAGACAAGAGAGAACGAAACGAGGCGCCCTGTGTACCCACACAGAAGAACACAAAGACATGACACGTGAGTTAATTTAAATCAGAATTAGTTTTATATAATTCGGAAATAATATCGATGTGGCTATTTTAATGTTGAGTGATATAGATAGATGTGTTTCCAAAGGAAATGTCTTTTTAGGACATTATAATTTAGTCTTGAAATGATAGATGAGTGAAAATAATGTTTGATAGGTTTTATTAGGCACGCAAAGCCCAAATCACAGATGTGAGAGTTTAAGAGCAATTATGTCAGTCATCAGACCGGGCAAGAAAGGCAAATTTAGTAGGGAGCTATTTCATACATGAAACTGGACAGAGAAGCGATTTTTTACTTTAATTTAGATGATATTGACTGTTATCAGGATGGCAACCACGTGGTCATGAAAGGCGGCGCGTCACCATGTGTGATTGTATAAAGAAGACGCCAGTTTTATATTGTGTGAATTGACACGTGGGTGGGAAGCAGATTAAGATAATTTTCCCCAGTAAAGGAAAGAGATAGTTTTCGTGTTAATGCCAGTTTTGTTAAAGTCAAGAGTAATTATTTTATTTCTTTAATGTAAAAGTAATTGAGTGTATTTCACGATAGCCTACTTATCATAATTCTACTGTATATATTTAATGGGTTACTGTGAGGTGAGAATAGTCATTTAGATTTCTGGAGAGCGCGAGGCCACTCCTTGGGCGTAAAGCGCATTTGAGACATAAATGTTGCTGTTTGCTCCTTGCGGAGCAGGGCGACACCAGTGCGGCTGAATCCAACAGAAGCCTGCATGAAGCATTTATATGCTATGGCAGTGATTTGTTTCGGTAACGATGTGTTTCATGTGATGAGATTCCCAGTCTCATCAGTGGTCATATACGACACGCTTGTTGCCAGGCGCACTAGTCGTCACATACGACATGCTTCCTAATGCAGTAACGAATATTGAGATAGATCAGCTGCGAGGTGGTGGTTTATTCTCGTTATTGAGAGTATTTGTTTTACATATAGTTGAATATTATTTTATGTCCATTTTATGATTATTTAATTAGGGTTATGTGAGGAATGGTTGTGAGAGCATGTGGGCTCACTTCAAGATATATATTTCTCTTCTCCGCTCCTGAGGGAGCATGGGGCCAACAGTGTGGTTTGCCTTCATATTAAGCATTCAGATGCTCGGGCAGTAGTAGTTTTGGTAGCAATCTGTGTTACATGGTGAGGTTGCCAGCCTCATGCACAACACCATACTAGTCGCATTGGACGACACACATGAGTGTGTGTGTGTGTGTGATAGTTGAGTGTGTCAGGTGGCGGCGTAGGACAGTTTGACAGGTGAGAGCGTGGTGTTTCTCATTCAGTATTATATTGTGATTTTAACTATTCTGTGCTTTGTTTGCTTCTTCAGATTAGCATCGGGCACTGTTGGGTGTTTTGTTTAGTTTTGTTTTGTTATGTTCGCTAGTTTATTTGTTTAATGTTTGCTTTGTCACTGAATGGGTTGTAAAAATAAATATAGCCCCTGCCTCTAGAATCAAGAGTTTTATTGTTGTTCGGGTCGGTGCGAGTGTGACAAGAGAGTGATCACACATCACAATATAATCATCATCATCATCTCGCCCACCCTATCACAATAGGATTCCGGGCTTTCCGTATAAGAAAGGTAGAGTTTTCTTATTGTCTAAGTCCAGAAGATGCTCAAATACGTTGTCCGGTCGTTTAAATTAGAATCCTGATTCTATTCTCTATACTGGCTTGTCTGAACTGTCTTCTTGACGAGTTGAAATAGCAATGCTGTAATCTTAAAACGTTGTAGCTTATAAGGGACATTTCTCGCCCACGCTCCCAGATTGCTTCATGGAAGTGAAGTCCAATCAAATACAGTCTATCTTAACATTTCAAATGCCAAACCAATGACAAATAACTTGCCTTTTTTGGTAGGGGTCTATCTCCCACTACCGTCGTTTATCAAGAATCTTCTAGAAGACAAAAATAAACTAATGTTCTCTGCATGTCATCTAAGAATTCATGTCTGACTTCCAAGACCATATAAGGTTGTGCCCCTTCCGTTGATTTTTAGCATGTTTACATTCACTACTTCACGTCGCAGCAAAAATAATGTAGGACAAAAATTATGCCAAATAATAGGACGATGATGACAATGAAGAAAAGAAGTGATACTGCCGAAGGGGATGAATAAGTGAGAGTATTTGGGCAACTTTGGAACTTACAAATATTTAAATAAAAGACTGTAAACTTAAGGGACCAGGACTTTAAATATTAAGACTGGAAACCTAAGGAATTGGATCACCCGTCATAAGAGAAAATTTCCCAGGCCAGGTTTTTCGCAGAACACCCGTCATAAGAGGTTTACTAACATTTCCCAGACCCAGTGATTTGCAGAACACCCGTCATAAGAGGAATTTCTCAGGCCAAGTTATTCGAAAGCATATAACCTAAATTGCTTGCGTCCATTCAAAACTGTGCGAGGAGATTGTATAACCCAATTAGCGTTAGTGTAACATTTATTTTACAAATGTGAATTTGATCTGTTTCTTGCTAAGTGGATATATATATATACTGCTGGACAAAAGTTAAGGGTCACTGTAAAGACGTTATTTCTTACTACACCTGTAGTACACCACTGTAAAGTATCAGTCTGTCTGCTCTGTAAGGAAGAGTGGTGTGTTGTTGAGATCGGGCATGCTCCAGTCTACCCAGCTGTAAATGGGTAACTCACCCTAGTCCTGAGTTAGGGAAGGCAAAGGCTCCAGGGGAAAGCAGGCCCTGAACTTGGTCACTTCAGCCGACGCAGGATGGTGTATGTATGAAGTAGAAGTGTAGAGTGTGATTACCGCGAATGGTGTACTGTTCGTGTGCTGACCAATATAACCACTCACACTTGTCTACAAGGCACCAATGCAGACTGCTGGAATCTTAGTTTACTCAATTTATTCAGACGTACACACTGGGACATACGAGTACATCATGGTTCGTTGACATATCAATTTGTAGGTATACATAGCAGATCTGAAGTCATGACACATTCAGAAATAATGGCAGTACATCAAAGTTCAATGTCATGATACATTATGGCCGCATTCCCCTATCTGACTAAACGCGTCAGTGAAGGAATCGATAAATAACTAAAGTTACTTGACGTCCATAGTTTGTAGTATAGATTATGAAACCACGAAAGGGGGTTTCTAGCAGGATTGAGATCTCTCTGTCACTGTCCGATAATAAGATAAATAATCTGTTCTCTTGGCAGTGATCAAAACATATGATGACCGAAATCCAACATGGCTACCTCCCTGAGTTGTCGTTCACTCATTCATAGGGAGGAGAATATAAGCCAGAGTTAATTTATAATGGGTATATAAAGGATTTCATAAATGTTTCCATACAGCTCTACGGTGATCAGGTTAATTTCACGTAGCCATAACCGCTGCAGGAAAATCTGTCATCTTCGTCGATACCAAACACGACACTAGCATAACGAAGCACCAAAAGTCAAGCTAGGCCTAACCGACGAGAGATCATCAAAATAGGAGCTGGGTTTACCTGGAGTCCGAATCATCTATATACTGACATAAGGAGAGTCTCTAACACAAACTATCGTAGAGACACCATCTCCTTCAGAAGAAATACCACTTCGTAAGACATTTTTTCCTGACGAAAGGACCAGCTCTAGAAAAACGTACCCCGCCATTTGTAAGCAGTACATCGGAACTCATCACGACTTGTCAAGACAACTCATACTTCCGCTAGACCGGAATACAAGAATCTAGTCCCTCCTACCCATCCAAAATATACAATATAGGACTGATTCTACTTGTACTAATAATATGTAATACATATGAATTCAGGCCATAAACACAATAAGCAAATTAATATATTTTCTGGCCCTAAAAAATAAGTACAAACGCAAGCGCACTATCCTTGCGCCGGATCAATATCCAGAACGATTACTCCTATAATCAAAAGTGTGAATCAAACATGGATTATCTCGCTTTTACCATAGACAGCATTTTCATACACAAATGAATGCATGTCTATATTTTCCCATATTAAATAGCCATATCGATTTTTGTAAAATGTGCGTCAAAATATGCACGCAACAGATTACCACACCCCTCGGGAAAAAAAAAATGGTACATTTTTTTTTTTAAATACATCTAGGAGCAACATACAATAGGCTCACAACGCACCAATAACAATGCGCAGATGATAAGCATAAGTTTTATGACCTTAGAGAAAGTACTTCTCTAAGTATAAATATTTCCAGAGAGGTGTCACCAACGCATACTACAATATTAGCAATGACACAATTTCCACATTAGTTTATACGTAAATTTCATCTAAGATATCTTAACATCATGATCATCAAAGACGAAAACCATTGAAAAATCAGCGGTGAATACATATCAATGAACCGCTAAGTAGTGTTACAATCAATATATGATATATTACATATGTGTACACATTTCAACATAGAAACAACTGTATCAAAGTTGTATAACAGTTATGAATCATGTGGGCATCTAGACAAAATATCTGCCATCACATTTTCTGACCCACGGATAGCTCGCACCGAAAAATGAAATGGCTGTAGAGCAATCGCGTATCGCGTTGATCTCGCGCTCTTCAGATTTTTACTCTGAATAGCCGTAAGAGCTTTCTGGTCAGTTTCCACAATGAAATGCGCGCCCAGAAGAAATCTTTGCAGTTTAAGGATTGACCAAACCATAGCCAATAATTCACGGTCTAGGACCGAGTAATTCTTCTCTGCGGCATTTAATTTCCGAGAAATATACATCACAGGATGCAGAGTTCCAGAGTACTCTTGCATTAGTGCAGCTCCAATCCCGGTGGATGAAGCGTCACTACGAAGAATAAATGTCTTATCCTTAGAAGGCAATACTAGGATAGGTGAAGTAGAAAACATAGTTTTAACCTTATCCAAAGAGGATTGACATTCTTGAGTCCAATGGACTACATTAGGAGACCCTTTCTTTAGCAAGGAAGAAAGAGGTGACATAATGGAGGACAGATTCGGGATGAATCGTCCATAAAATTGTATTAGACCTAAGAGACTTCGTACTTGCTTTTTAGTCTTAGGAATAGAAATGTTAAGTATCTTACTTGTATTATGGTCTTCTGTTTTTAGGAACCCATGACCAACACGGTGTCCTAAGAAAGATATTTCGCTAAAACCAATACATGCTTTCGATGGTTTCGCTGTCAGGTTATGCTCGCGTAAGATAGACAATAGTTCATTTATACCATTATAGTGATCGTTCCAAGTATCACTGAAAAGACAGATGTCATCAAGATACGCAATGACATCTGAGCGATGAGATAGGATTCGACGCATCATGCGTACAAATGTAGCAGGGGCGTTCATAAGACCGAAAGGCATGAAATTCCATTGGAATAGACCCCTAGGCGTCGAAAAAGCAGTAAACGGTTTGGCGTGTTCGGATAGTGGAACTTGCCAATATCCCTTAGACAAATCGAGTTTAGTAAAGAAGTGAGAATTCGATAGTCTCGTAAGTAGCTCTTCTAGTAAAGGCATAGGTTCAGCATCGAATTTAGTCACTTGATTCAATTTGCGATAATCCACGCAAAGACGTATGTTATTGTCTTTTTTCCGTACTATAACCATCGGCGAAGAATATGCTGATGTGGATGGTTCAATAATTTTTAACTCTATCATCTCATCTAACTCTTTCTCTACCTGTGCTTGAAAATGTATCGGGATAGGATACGGTCTGACTCTTATAGGACTATGGTCAGTAAGAATAATGTCATGTTGAATGACATCAGTTTGACCAGGAATGTCAGTAAGGACATCCTGAAATTGTTCTAACATAGTAGAAACTTGTTTCTGCTCTCCTGGAGATAATTC
Organism: Oreohelix idahoensis; assembly: GCA_024509875.1. Classification (NCBI taxonomy): domain Eukaryota; kingdom Metazoa; phylum Mollusca; class Gastropoda; order Stylommatophora; family Oreohelicidae; genus Oreohelix; species Oreohelix idahoensis. The sequence continues at coordinate 247,211 of JAMPIV010000486.1, forward strand.
TGGAGAAATTGCAACATCTTTCCATGATTCATTAGAGTGAAGAGGAATCATTGGAAAAGGTAAATTTACATCCGAGAAACTCGTTTCCTCATCCTGTATTACTGACAGAGATGAGTACTGTCCATGTTGGACTGGAAAATCGTCCGTTGCCTGGAAAACAGGTTGTAAATAATCAGGACGTTCATGGAATTCCGTGAGCATGTTGATGTGGAAGGTTTTACGCTTCCCGTCAATATCGACGATATAGTCAACATCGGAAACTTTTGATATTATATCGTACGGACCTTTCCAAGAAATGAGAAGTCTATTTTCCCTACAAGGTAGCAAGACAAATGCTTTGTCACCTGGACAAAGTTGACGCAAACATCTCTTTTTATTGGCAAATTCCCTTGCCTTCTGTTTCGCAAATTCAGAAGAAGCAGTTGCCAATTTGCATGCTTCAATAATCTTGTGTCTAAGTGCGATGACATATTCATAAGAGGATTTTGTGTCATCGACAATATTATCAGCAGTTATAAGATCATGAAGTAAGGACATAGGACCTCGCGGTTTCGCGCCAAAGACAAGTTCAAAGGGAGAAAATCCTGTATGTTCGTTGGCGACCTCTCTATATGCAAAGAGAGCCGCGGGTAAAACCCTATCCCAATCCTGAGGATGATCTTCTGTTATCTTACCTAGTAGGTTTTTCAGAGTTCTATTCAAACGTTCCACCATCCCATTGGACATAGGATGATAAATACTACTCAGCGATCTCTCTATCTTCAGAGTCGACATTACTTGAGACATGGTATCCGATATGAGTTGGGTACCATGGTCGGATAATATTTCTGCTGGAAACCCCAGACGAGAAAATATTAACCAAAGAGCATCTGCGACATCAGCAGTAGTTATGCTCTTTAGAGGAACAGCCTCCGGCCAACGTGTGCACATATCAACACACGTCAAAATAAATTGGTGTCCTCTAGCAGACTTTATCTTAAATGGACCAATGATGTCTATCGCCATTTTTTGAAATGGCCGAATGGGAATGTCTGCAGCCTGAATAGGTGCATCATGGCGTGGACCTCTGGATTTAATCTCTTGACATACTTTACAAGATCGACAATAGATTCGTATGTCCTTATTCACAGCAGGCCAAAAGAAAGATTGAAGAACTCTAGCTTTAGTACGGGAAAAACCCATATGTCCAGCACACTGCGAATCATGAGCGTGCTGTAAGATTTTAACTCTCATATTTTTAGGCACAAGGATTTGAGAATGAATGGACTTAGCGGAGTCTTGTACCATACGTACAAGTACGCCATTCTTCATCGTAATCCAAGATTTACGATTTGTATCCTTATTCGGATCACCTTTTGTTGCCAGAGTAAAGAATTTCTTTAGAGTAGGATCATCTTCCTGCTGTTTGATAAAGGAATCGTGGGAAATCTCCAAGGGATCATCTTGGATCTGCGCATCATTATCTTCAGAATGTGAAGATTGTGGCATATTGAGAGCTTGAGCCCTAGTGATTACTGCATTAGCAGATTGCATATTAACATTTTCCCAATTAGAAATTTGCTGTGGAGTGCATTCTTTCACTCCATGAATGCGACCGATGATAAGATCAGCGATCGGATTCGGCAAGAGACATGCTTGCACCTCTCCTGTAAAGAAAGGCGTAGCAATATTGATAATGGCAGTGGAGTACTTCTCCAATGTGCCACCAAATGTTACACATTTGACTATATTGCCTGTAGCTCGAGAAGGATTTACGAGTGATTGCCTCACTCCAATGGTAGTGCACCCCGAGTCGAAAAGAATTGATACCGGAGTACCATCTATTAGGCCCCTATTAAAGACAAGAGCACCCCTTCCATTATGCGCAATTGACGCATGGAGAGCGGGAAGTGGGTGACCGCAGCTTAAAGTAGACACTGTGGTTGGATCGAATAATGTTTTGCATTGCGAACACTCAGATGCTCTAGCAAAATCGAAAGCGGAATTTGCTACACTATTGGAGTCTTTTTTATCATTATTCTGATTATCGGTGTCGTGGAACTCCTGTTGTGCAGAGTTAGCCTGGTAATAAGATTTACCATGTCTTTTGTGTTGTGATCTACCTCGGTTATAATTGTCTCTATAATTATTATTGCCTCTGTTATAACCCCTATTTGGGTTTGAATCATAATATTCATGATCATAATCATCATGCTCATTATATTGAGTATCCCTGTAATATTGTTTCTTTTGTCTCCATGAAGCACTTGGGTAGTTCCTATAGCTACTCCCTTTCCGAGAATTTCTAACATTATGGGTACCCCTCGCGTGTCGAGGACTATCAGCCCGATTCCAGTTCTTCGAAGAAGAACTCTGATTTGAGCGGTTATCTTGGTTTTGATACTTATTCCAATTAACCTTTTTATCAAATTTATTTTTAGCTCCTTGGAATTTGTGTGAGTAATTCTGATTATATTCTGTTGCCGAAGCAACTGGCATACTCTCTTTAATGTTAGAGTTACTAAGAATCATGTCAGGGTGTGCCGTGGCATACTGGTCACAATATTCTTCCATTTGCTTTATTGTACTAGGTTTACGCTCATGTAAGAACTCTAGGAATGATTTATTTACAGAAGACATGACCTTGTCTCTTAGCAATAAATCCGTAAGACCATCAAATGTTTTCTCTGTTTTGGATAATTCAATCCATCGTGAAAGTGTAATTCGTGCTTTTGAGATGAAATCTGAGAATTCTACACCTACCTCAGGTCTCATTGTTTTAAACAAAAGACGGTAACCTTCCTCAGACAGCTGATATCTCTTTATCAAAGCTGCCCTAACAGCATCATAATTATCTTTGTCGGCCTCTTCAACAAAATATAACTTACTCAGAGACTCCCCTTTTAGATTTTCAGACAACTGATTCACATACTGTGATTTGTCAACATTATGAGATCGACAAGCCCGTTCAAATCTAGAAAGCCAAAATGTTATGTCATCACTGGTAGGGTTAAACGCTGGTACTTTGACCTTGTACACAAAGGGTTTACCATTACCACCAGATGCCTGATTAACATTACTCATACATGTCAATTTTAATTTCTCTAATTCAAACTCATGTTCTCTTATTGCTTTTCTCTCTTCAGCTTCTCTATCTAATCTTTTCTGTTCTGCAGCCGCTTCTAATTTTTTCTGTTCTGCAGCAGCAGCAACTTCTAGTTTTTTCTGTTCTGCAGCAGCAGCAACTTCTAGTTTTTTCTGTTCTGCAGCAGCTTCTAATTTTTTCTGTTCTGCAGCAACTTCTAATTTTCTCTGCTCTGCAGCAGCAGCAACTTCTAATTTTTTCTGCTCTGCATCAGCTTCTAATTTCTTCTGTTCTGCCTCAAATCTCCTTTCCTCCACTTGCATCTGCAATTTCTTAAGTTCAGCAGCAGTATCAGCTTCTTTTTCTAATCTTTTTTCTTCAGCTAAGGCTTTCCTTTCTTCTGCAGCAGCTTTTTTTTCTTCTATTTGAAGTTTTCTCTCCTCAGCCGCAGCTTTTTTTTCCTCAGCAGCAGCTTTTCTTTCTTCAACAGCAGCAGCAATTTTTTTCTCTTCTGCAGCTAATGCTTTGTCATATTGAGCAACAGCCCATTGTTCTAAGTCTTTTCCAGTCTTATCAAGAGATTTTCCTTGTGTAATGAAATAATCTAATGTAGACATATTGTCTTCTTAAATCAGAAACCTGAAAAAGTAAATAAATTACCCTCTTTCAAGTTAATGGGAGACAAGTCTATACCTTAGACTTAGTCTTAGTCCAAACTTGTATGGTTTATAATAACCAATGATAACTTGAGTACCTGTGGACAACAATAATTGTATCTCAAATACTGTGGGGACAAGCCTTACAAAGGTCTTGTATACCTCACTGTAATCAAAGATCACTTGAGTACCTGTGGAAAAAAATATTTCCCTTTACCAATCACTTTGGGAGACAAGCCTTACAAAGGTCTTGTATAACTCAATGTAATCAAAGATCACTTGAGTACCTGTGGAAAAAAATATTTCCTTTTACCAATCACTTTGGGGGACAAGCCTTACAAAGGTCTTGTACATTTTGTTTTATAACAATAACAATCAGAGAGTACTGATCTGTACTATACTATCAGTGTATACCACTATACGTCATATGTCAACTAAAGACATTACAAATGACAAACAAGAAAAGACAATCTGAAAACATTTGCAGAGATCAAATTAAATTAAATAGGAGAAATGAAAAAAATGATCACAGAAACCGTGATGATAACTGCAATAATAAAATGACAAGACAAATAACGCCACAGTGTATAAACATAAGGGTGTAAAAAACTGAAATGAAAGAAAAGATGAGACCTACAATTATACAAACAAATCAAACAAAACTAAGGAACACAAAATTATTAACAAAAACAACGAAGAAAAGAACACCTCATCACAACTAACAGAAATAGCAGCAAATTGTTGCTAACAAATTTCCAATTAAGAAAATGTGTACCTATCGAATACTAGTACCAGACCAATGTAACTCGGCATACCTTGTACTAGTCACACAGAACATAAACTAATTTAATACATAACAAATAACATGTAAGCATAAATAGCATATAGCATACAATATCATTTATGTCATGAATGGAATGTGTTGCAGGTATAGTGTTGTAAAGCAGGCACAGTTTATTTAAATAATAATAACTTGCCACTTTATTCAGTAATAGATTTAATTCTAAACTATTACACTGTCAATTTTTTCTCTTTTGAGCATATGAAGATCCAACGATGAACTATGCACTTTATTTTCAACAACACTGTGATTCTTCTGTACGTTGAGAAATGTCAACAATATTGCTCCAGATATTTTCTACACTTGATACCACTGTCCTGTGTAATACTGTCTGTACAGCGAAAAAACTGTCAACAAGCGCTGACCTAGATACAGCATCCTATCGGTAATACAGGTCAAGCTGACATCGACTGTATAGCTGTCCTACTGGTGTTGATGTGTTCAAACAAATGTTCTTTCAGCTGTAAACTGTGATTCTCAACACAAAACTGCGTAAGCTGGACCCAGGAATCTGGCTCGCCACTGTAAAGACGTTATTTCTTACTACACCTGTAGTACACCACTGTAAAGTATCAGTCTGTCTGCTCTGTAAGGAAGAGTGGTGTGTTGTTGAGATCAGGCATGCTCCAGTCTACCCAGCTGTAAATGGGTAACTCACCCTAGTCCTGAGTTAGGGAAGGCAAAGGCTCCAGGGGAAGCAGGCCCTAAACTTGGTCACTTCAGCCGACGCAGGATGGTGTATGTATGAAGTAGAAGTGTAGAGTGTGATTACCGCGAATGGTGTACTGTTCGTGTGCTGACCAATATAACCACTCACACTTGTCTACAAGGCACCAATGCAGACTGCTGGAATCTTAGTTTACTCAATTTATTCAGACGTACACACTGGGACATACGAGTACATCATGGTTCGTTGACATATCAATTTGTAGGTATACATAGCAGATCTGAAGTCATGACACATTCAGAAATAATGGCAGTACATCAAAGTTCAATGTCATGATACATTATGGCCGCATTCCCCTATCTGACTAAACGCGTCAGTGAAGGAATCGATAAATAACTAAAGTTACTTGACGTCCATAGTTTGTAGTATAGATTATGAAACCACGAAAGGGGGTTTCTAGCAGGATTGAGATCTCTCTGTCACTGTCCGATAATAAGATAAATAATCTGTTCTCTTGGCAGTGATCAAAACATATGATGACCGAAATCCAACATGGCTACCTCCCTGAGTTGTCGTTCACTCATGCATAGGGAGGAGAATATAAGCCAGAGTTAATTTGTAATGGGTATATAAAGGATTTCATAAATGTTTCCATACAGCTCTACGGTGATCAGGTTAATTTCACGTAGCCATAACCGCTGCAGGAAAATCTGTCATCTTCGTCGATACCAAACACGACACTAGCATAACGAAGCACCAAAAGTCAAGCTAGGCCTAACCGACGAGAGATCATCAAAATAGGAGCTGGGTTTACCTGGAGTCCGAATCATCTATATACTGACATAAGGAGAGTCTCGAACACAAACTATCGTAGAGACACCATCTCCTTCAGAAGAAATACCACTTCGTAAGACATTTTTTCCTGACGAAAGGACCAGCTCTAGAAAAACGTACCCCGCCATTTGTAAGCAGTACATCGGAACTCATCACGACTTGTCAAGACAACTCATACTTCCGCTAGACCGGAATACAAGAATCTAGTCCCTCCTACCCATCCAAAATATACAATATAGGACTGATTCTACTTGTACTAATAATATGTAATACATATGAATTCAGGCCATAAACACAATAAGCAAATTAATATATTTTCTGGCCCTAAAAAATAAGTACAAACGCAAGCGCACTATCCTTGCGCCGGATCAATATCCAGAACGATTACTCCTATAATCAAAAGTGTGAATCAAAGCTTTTACCATAGACAGCATTTTCATACACAAATGAATGCATGTCTATATTTTCCCATATCAAATAGCCATATCAATTTTTGTAAAATGTGCGTCAAAATATGCACGCTACAGTCACCATTCAGTTTAGACAAGGTTTATATAATTGATTGGCAAACTATAAAGACAAGTGAAAATGTCATTAAAACTGAGCTCAGAGAAATGTGTATACATTTCTGTGTGCACTAGGTTAATTTTTTTTAAATGTCCAAATACTGGGTCACTTTAACCCGCAAGTGAAAATTGCCATTGTTGCTGCAAAAACTCGTGGTTTTTGCTACACGCCCCACTAGTTTAAAAGGTGAAAAAGTGAGTTGAATTGGAATGCACGTGGAAAATGATCATCGGTAAAGAGTGTTCACCGTTGGTATGCAATAAATCAGTATGACAAGTACCACCGTCCTTTTCAGGACGAACGAAGAAGAAGAAGTATGACAAGTGTGTGGCCGTGGATCGTATTAGAAGGTTCGGACCACTGCCCTTTCAGTAGATAGTATGTTGTAAGGTAAATGTGACAAACTTCCTTCTCTCAGACTGACTAAGATATTTTCTCATACTCTCTGTTGCTTCAAACGAATTTACCTTAGTAATAACAGTGAAGATGTCAAAGGTTGAACTTTATTAACAAGGTTAGCAGTCTTTCAAAACAACAGCTTCTTCAGCAACAAAAGTATTCAATATTCAAAACTGCAATTTCTTGTCTTCTTATTACTTTCTTTCTTCAGCTATCCCAATATCCTATAATTCTTCAGGTAGAAACTTCTTGTCTCTCTTCTATACTGACTGTTTATTTTATTTATGTTTTTCTTTTCATATGTCTCTTGGTATATCTCACTAAGAGAAAACTGGCCTTACCGCCAGGGCTATCACTTTGCCAAGATTTTCGTCTATTATTCTTCTCTGCTCAGACCTGGTCTACTGAGCTACACATGTTACTGATATATAAAAGTGTTCAACGTACCTGGGTTTGTTCTCAAACGAAATACACTTTCTTTTCTTTCACAACTATCATGTCCTCAGAATAAAATACTATCACAATAAAATACTGCCGTACACCAAATTTATGGTACATAATGTACTGAGCGTTTTCTATACATTCTATTTCTCACAGCATAAATCTTGCTAATCATCTAAGACTGAGTATGTTTTCTCACACATCTATTTCGCTGAGCGCGTTTCTCAAGTCTAACTTTAACACTTGGGAGAAAACCCTTTTTCCTTCCTACACATAGCGCGTCTCAAACCCGACTGCCCGATCCCCGTTCTAACATTATTCGTTTTCCCTGAACTGTGTTCACACATCTCAACTTTTCACGTGCGTGCTTTTTTTTCCAACTCACTCAAATCCGCAAGCGACATAAATCTTACATTATCCCCCTTTGAATGTTTTACCTGAACAGCGTACTCTCTTCTTTAAGGCTTACTACAAACTCGTCATATGCTAATTTTCTAACCCATAACTGATAACATTCTAACTCTACTTAACCTAAATTAAACATTTCTCCTACCAACCGAAATATGATAAGTTTCCTCCCTTACGACAAAGCCTTACTTCACTCATCTTATCTCCCTGCAACAATGACAAATAATCTGTAACTAAACTTATTTATATTTCCCAAACCATTTTTCCACACTCTTTCGCTCCATCAAAACCAAACCACCGTTCACAAGTGGTCGAAATGATCATTGCATTAGCTATGCCACCAAGGAGAAGTCTCAGCACTGTAGACCGTGGTCGAGCCATGGCATGGATTCAGGATGGTCAATCTGTTCGTCATGTTGCAAGACGTTTAGCAGTGTCCCACTCTACCATTCAGAGACTTCTTGAGAGATTTCAAGCTACCGGACATTTGGAAAATCGACCCTGCTCACGAGGAAGTATATAAACCTTGTCTAAAGTGAATGGCGGCCCTTAACTTTTGTCCAGTAGTATATATATATATGAGGCTGGCAACCTCAACATATGAAAATAGTATATTCATGAACCACTACAGCAAGCGCTGGTGATTGTTTCTTGCTAGTCATGCGGAAAATCTACAGAAGAGGTGACCCCAGACTCCAAATGGAGCACTAATGAGTGATGATTACATCACATGTGTCTGAAGTGTATAGTATCATTTTGTGAGATCTATGTACTTTGTTAATTGTAATTCAGGCTCGCCATTATTCGCGCTGTCCAGACACATTTTCCCAGTTTAATACCCAGAAGAGTACTGGTGATTTTTAATCATCTTCCTTGAGCTACGCTGTGTACTCAAGAATTTTATTCTTCTGAGAGATTAACATTGGTGAGTGGACAGCGAGACAATGCGCTGTTAAGCTTCCAACTCAGTGTACTTAGCAGAGGCATTTGTCCTTTCTATTTTTTTTCAAAAAAGTTCGTGGTTACAAGCTATCAGACGGTTTGAAGTACTAACGTTACTACGCCGCTAGTGTGAGAGAAGAGCATCAACACTGACCGCCTACATTGGACGAGTTATGTGGAGAAGTGCACTCATCACCAAAAAGAAGTGACGGAAACCACGGCGACAGGACTCACCTAGAGTTAAGTTCTTGTAAAAAAAAAGGCACCAGCAAACGGACTTTTATAACTCCCCTATCAAGTCTCGATGAGGACTTTTATCTAAAATTCACCATCATTTCATTCTATTTTAACTTGTTAAAACTAATTGACTATTACATCTGTTACATGTTATTTGAAAACTAAACAATAATGGTTTATTCAGTTATTAGAAGTATGAAAGCAAACATATGAGCAAGATTCTTTTATATATATATATATATATATATATATATATATATATATATATATATATATATATATATATATATATATATATATATATATATATATATATATACATATATATATATACATATAGGCATCTAGAGATACATTTACATATATAGAGACAATAAATATAAAAGAATTTCGTTGGATTACGCCAACTGGGGGCTTGAACGGGCGAAACCATTGCTTAATCCTTCACAAAAGGCGATGGGCCAGATATAAAAAGTTAACAATTGCTATGCCAATGCCTCATTGTTCTTGACTTCTGGAAATATCTTGTGAATGTTTCCTTACGGTAGAAACGTCATTACCCTTCTATCTACATCTTTGCCAAGAGTAATAGTGTGCGAAGGTAGACACCTTTGACGACCCATTTAGATACTCTTGCGTATTGGCCACTAGTGGACCACTACTGCAAAGCAGGGGGAATCAATCCGTGACAGCATGCAATTTGCATATATTTTGGGAGGGATATATTCCCACTACCTTCTCAGGTAATATTCCTGTGTGATGCACAACAATGTGATGTTTACAAGTCCCTTCCCATATAAGGTATGTCATCTTCCGTCTATTTTCGATCATGATTACACTCACGACTTCATAATCTATCACAGGAAATCTCTTTCAAGATGGATACTTTCGTAGCCATTGCCTACCCCAAGTCTACCCGGAAATGATTATGTCATTTACCCGGTCTAGCCAACACTATCAACAACCTGGTCCGACAGACAGTATCATTAATGATGAGATAATCGACAGTGGCCATCACAAAGTTGTTTACTTATTAATCCGGTCGTTGACACATACTGTCTCGGCGGAAATATGTTACAACATTTCACTCTTCACATTCAGATGTCAGTGTAAGTTTTAGCGACGGATTGATTACCATAATCCTCAAGGATGGGCGATGAAGTCCCGACATGACAATAATTGAGGGAAGAGCATGTAAACAATGAATCGAAAATACCAAATATTTTCAGAGGTGCGAAAAAAGAAAGTGAAGAGCATAGAATGAATTGCAAGATGGCACAGGTAAATGTGACGTTCGAGGTTATTTTGTCACAACGATCAAAACAATCAGCGAGAATGGTCAATTAGGCCCAGATATGAAAAGAAACTGTAACTATGAAGCGAAAATAGTAAGAGCTGAGTAAAAAGTATACGGAAGAGCACAGAAAGAAAAAAAGGATGGCACAGGAAAATGTAACGATCGAGGTGATTCCGTGACAATAGTGACGATGAGGAAGAATGGTTTCCGATATACACATTTTGATAGTAGCGGGTGTTTCACCGATGATAATAAGTGCAGTATGGTATGACTTGGCATATGGGAATATTGAGAAAAAGAGAAACGCCAATGACTGGTGGGGAAAGCGTCATGGCAAGGATTGTGATTTTGGACATTTGAAGTTTCAGAAGGTAGAAATAACTCAGGCAAGAGGTGATGTTGTGCAACAGTGCCCAGCGGACCAAAAGAAGTGTAACGATATGTGCATTCTCAACATGGGAGATCAGACTTTAACAACAAGTATATCAGAAGAGGGGAGATCAGAGTGTAGCAAGATGCGTATCAGAATAGGGAAGATCAGAGTGGAACAAAATGTGCAATCAGAACAGGGGAGATTAGAGTGAAACAATGTGTGTATTCAGAACAGCGGAGATCAGATTGGAACGATATGTGCAAGCAGAGCAAGGGAGATGTGTGGAATCAGAAGTGGGGAGATCAGAGTTCAGCAATACATCTAATAACAGCAGGCTAACAATTAAGTAACGTGAGAAAAAGAAGAGACCATTGTCTTTAAATTGTCTGAGTCGTTCACGGGTTATATATACCATATTTGTGTGGGTGTCACGAGAATCATCTCAGCCAATGATGTACTTTGGGGGGGGGGGGGGGGTGCAAAACTGGCTGAGCCTCCTTTCACGATTTACTTTCACAGCAAGGCGATGGAGTCGTTTGGTTGGTCCTAGGTTCAATTCCCGGTAAGTCTATCGCTTATATTTTCTTTTCTGTTGTCTGGTGTCATCCTTTATGTACAACAAGCGCCTGTTAATCAACTTTATTTATTTATTTATTTATTTATTTACATGTTCACAGGACTCAAGTTTCCTTCATTATTTGTTTAAGAGTTCACCCATCCAAACGTTTTGTCATTCAGCTTCATCATGTACAGAGGCTAGAATTATAGGCGATCATGCATACTAGGCTTTACTGTTACCACACTCTCGTTTCTTCCCAAACATACATGCGACATTACTCGCTTTACTGTCAGATCTATGATAAACCAGTTTCTCATTTATCATATTTCCCCATTGTTTCGTATTTATTTTCCTGCAAACTAGAATCGTTTTATTGTTAACAACAGCTATCGCCCTGGTGCTGGGCGTGCAACCCGTTAATGAGAAAGATGCACTGTGCATTATTAGCGTGGGTACCGTGTATGTGTTGGAGCCGCACTAGCGCAGTGGTTAGTGCACTGGCTCCCTAACTCGGTGGTTCATGGTTCAATCCCCAGTTGAGGTGGGATTTTTTAGACCGCAAACTGTTCCGGGGTCGACCCAGCCGCAGGAATTGGGTACCAGAGCAACTCTGGGAAGGTTAATGCGGCCGGCGTGATGCTGACCATATCATCCCTAGTGTGCCGATGGTCAAGAAAATATGGGCCTTACACCATATTCCCAAAATGCCTCAATGGGCGTGTACCGGGATCCTTTACCTTCACCTTTTTACCGTGTATATGAGAATAATTTCCAATTATATTGTCATTTATATACCGTGACAACAACTTCAGCAACAACAGCAATAACAACAACAACAATAACCAAAGCGACAACCAAAAGGTTGCAAACTTTCACAAACAGGCGCTTGTGTAGAATGGAAGGTATGAAATAGTGTGATAGGATCTCCAATGAGGAAATAATGAAAAGAAACAGGTAAATACCAGTAAAGCAGGATGTGTGGAAAAGCAACTGGTAATGGATAGGATACACAATGAGGAAGCACAGCCGAAAGCATTACAAGGACGTCCCCGTTCTGGGATGCCCAAAGCTAACTGGAAAAAAAAACGCACGGAAAAGAGAATGGGAAACAAACATGAACGGAATAAAGATGACATGAAAAGAGTTTGAAAGGATGGCTTGGTATGAATTTGTTGAACGCCTATGCTCCAAAGCACACATTGAGAAAACTCGCTGATAGCTTTACAGGGGAGTACCCTTCTGGAACCCCTAGGTAAGAGAAACAGAATGACACCAATAAAACACGGAGAAGAGAACTGGAGAAATGGATAAAAAAAGACATAGAAAGACCTTGAACGGATGACACTGGACAGGAAGGCTTGGCAAGTTTTTGTTAAGAACCTGTGCTCAGCTGGAAGCCAAAATGTTTGTTTGATTCTATGCTCTATATGGTGATGACAGGTAACGATGATGATAGTGATGGTGATAATATGCCTAGGCAAGATATAGAAGAGTAAATAATTAGATCAATGTGTCTAGCAAGCATGAAGAAGAAACTAGTTGCTGAGACTACAACTGCAAACGCTAATGAAGTACTTTGTGGAGCCCTACTACACGGAGCAAACTGTAGTTGCAGCTACGTGCTTTTTATGCCCCTATCTTGATTGTGATGAAGAAAACATTCTTTCATTATTTGATTTGCTCAGATTGATTTGTTCAACAAGAATACTTCTGGTTCACGTTTAAATCCCCAATTCTGAAGCCTTCTACCATTCTCCAGTTTGTCGTCTGATTTATGAGTCTTGATAATTGGTTACTGTGAGTCTGTGACACGAAAATCTGGGATAGTCTCCACTTTTGGAAGATTGCTTGATCCCAATGCTTGAGTCTGGGATGTTTGTGAACGATCCATTAGGAGCTGAATTATGGCAGCTCGCACTAGAATCTGGACTTTAGTTTCGCGACCGCGTCTCCCAACTTGCTATACTGGAAAAATACTAAGACAAAGAGAAGATCTGTAGCTACAGATGTCGGGATGGTAATGACTGTCATCTTCTTGATGGAATGACATGAGGTAGAGCAGGGGTCTACAACCGATCATCTTGATCTACCCGTAGATCACAGGGGTAAATTGGTGTCGAAGAATGAAACATACCGTGGAATTGCCTAGTAGTGTTTCTGAAATAGCGTCCAATCAGATTCACGAATTTTCTACAGGCTTGTGGTAAAATCTGCGAGGATAATTACTCATTTCTATGGTTTTTAGTCATAAAAACAACAATAAATAAAACCAGCCCGATTGTGTCTGACGGAATTGCTCTCACACGCCCGCCACTGCCTTTTGTGCAGTGCGAAAAGCCTATAGCATATATAATATACAACGCGTTGCAGTTTCGGTTTCGCCCACGTACTACCAATGTTTAAACTTGTAAGATCTGCTGCATACACGGCCGCCTAACCGATAAAATTAATTAATTGGCGGAAGAGCGCCGCACAATACTATCTGAATTAACGTAATATTTTGTTTTTAACAGGTTAATCAGTAGTAAGTCTTACAATTTGGTAGTGAAACACGATAAAATACAAATCATAAAACCCAACTTGTTAACCCGCCACGTCTAACACCCGATTTGCCTGCCACACTCTGCCATGCGTATCTACACGCGGCGGCAAACGCCATCGGAGGCAAACACACAGACAGTTTGTCCCCACTCGTTGTAGAATTACTGGCGTCACTAAAACAAGTAGTATTTGAATCCCATAGGCTAAGCGGGAGAGGAGAAAGGAGGAAATGGTGGTCTTGTGTAAAATCTTATTTGACGAACGAACAGTGACAAAAATGAAAATCTTTATTAATAGGAAACTGAACATAAAACTTATATGATAAGATAGCTGAGACTCCCCTAAGCAAGAATATGTTTTAAATACTATGATAGCCCCAGTATTAGTGAAGTTATGAAGGAAAAATAAAATGTCCAAGACGGTAGACCAGACAGATAGTCAACCCTACTTGAATTTTTCATAACGTTAAGGGACGATCGCGTAGAAAGAGGCATTGAGGTGAATATTCAAATTCGCTTGAGTACAGAGGGTATAGGGTGAGAAGGGGGGGCGATAGGAAATTGGTTATCAACGAAACGTTTTTGTTGTATGGCAACTAACATAGGCTAGCCAATTAAATAGCAGACGCGGTGTAGTTTGGAATTGTTTTTTGTTTTTCAAAAACTGCATTTTGAAATCTGGTAGTCGCCAGCTTCTGATTGGCTAGTGGTACCCAATATTAGCAAGGGGTTTTCCTTATTCAATTGCCAGTTGTCTAAAATAAATTACATTAAACATTTTGCTGAGATTCAGCTGTGGTAAATTTAAAGTAAAATAAATATTTCCCAGCCTGAGACCAGTGCAGAGTGAAACTGCGGCCATTGCTTTGCAAGTCAGCATCATTTGTTTATATTTCTTGAATTGTGGTAAGGACGATTTATGAATTATTCTGTTTAATTCCACAGCAAACAAAATTGGGTATTGATATTGAGGAAAAATGAAGAACATGTCGGTAGTAGACATTGTTGAGTCCTCATCTTAAAATGTATCTAATTGATGTATGTTGTCATGATTATGCTGTTATATTATTATAGTAGTAAGCCTCTGTGTTCTATGAACACTATTTACATGCCTGAAGCATTTATAATATAAAAAGAAAAGAGAAAATCATACCAACGGAAATGTGGTTACCCCACATTATTGTATTGAGGAAAAAGATGTAAAGGTACAGTGGCGTATCTGCCATAGGGACCTGAGGTGTGGTCACAGCAAGGAGGGAGTCAAACAAAGTTAGGGGCTTGTGCACATGTACGGCACGCAAGGCTGACCCCATATCCTGGTAGGAAAATATTAAATAATCTCAGTGAGTAGATGTAAAGCCTGGGTATCCTTTTGTTCCAGCGTTTTATTCCCTGTTACCGACTGGTGGCAGGAAGCCAGCTGAAAGTGAATACAGCCCTCAAGCCTCCATCCAGTCATTTCTACTATTATAAGAACACGGAGGAGCTTGAACGAGTGAAAGAGTCTGCATCTTCAGGAGAGAATTTCCTTATAAATAACCCCAGGTGATGTGCCATACATCTGGGTACATCTGACACTTTTTGTAAAAAAGTAACATTCACTGAGTTTCCCTATGATATTCAGGAATTTCAAGGGGTATGATGACACAACAGCCCCTCATACACAGTGACTCTCCCTTTATAGGATTACAGTAGTAGCTGTGAACTGTTCTTCAGTGAAAAATATATCTTGATTTTAGTTGTGTGGACAGAAAGTCCAGTTGTTTTATTACCCTCTTTCTGTAAACTATCTTGTCCTTATTTTCAAGACCTGTCCAAAAGATATAACTGGACAGGCAGATTAAATTGTAATATTCAGTTCAAAAGAAAACTTAACACCTGTTTTATTAACTTTCTCATAGAAAAGTAAAGTGTTTGTGTGTTGTGTACTATCATCTCATTTCTCCCCTAGACAATAGGTACATCATACACCCTACACTAGAGCCAACAGAGAGACCGTGTGAGATCTAGGGAGGTAGCGTTAGGTTCCCTGTACACAATTCATCATCATCATTTATAGAATCAGGGACCTACATTTGCTTGACCTCGCACGGTTACTGCATACACTTATTTCATTCTTTGTTAGGATACCATCATAACCTCCCCAGCAAATCATTTTATTTGCTACATAAATTGGGGGCTCGTCCGGGATTGAACTTTCTACATAAATTGGGGACAGTCTAATTTTCCCAGGAAATCCCCATATAATATATTTGCCCAAGATTTTGGGAAGTGAAGAAAGTGTCAGAAACCCAGATTTAATTAAATAAATTTATAATTAGTTATATTTAGAAACTTTGTTAGTACATTTTTCAGGATGGCAGATCTGGCCAAGTTTCGCTCTGCAGCTGTGCAAGCGGCGAGAGATATGAATATGGAGGGACAAATTTTGGTTGATTATGTCACCTCAGAATGTGACAAATTTATTACTAGGGAAGAACATAGGTTAGCTGAGGAAAGGAGAGTGCAGTTAGAAGATGCTAGGGAGACTAAGAAATTAGAGGCTGATCGAGAGGCTGAGATAAAGAGGCTGCAGTTGGAGGAGAAGAAACTTGAGGCTGAGAAGGAGGCAAAGAAACTTGAACTCGAGGCTGAGAAGGAGGAAAAACGTCTACACAGGGAGGCGGAACGAGAGAAAGAAGAAAGAAGATTGGAGGCGGAAAGGGAAGATAAACGGTTACAGAGGGAACATGAGTTACGACTAAGGGAGCTAGAGCTACAAGGCCATGCTCCGGAAAATGGAACTAGCCCTTCCACTTCCGACTCCGCTGCAAGCCAAGGGGCCTCCTCATCAGCCATGGGGTTCCACTTAGATTATTTTATAGAAAAAGATGATGATATTGAGTCGTATCTAAGCAGATACGAAATATTAGCCACTACTTATGGGTTGGAAAGAGAAAAATGGGGAGTAAAGTTGTCTCAAGGACTTCGCGGTACAGCTTACGAAGTTTTTTCTAAAATGAGTAGGGGTGACCAGGACAACTATGACATGTTGAAGCAAGCTCTTCTGTTAAGATACGAAAAGAACGGAGAATTTTATAGAAAGAAATTTAGGAATGCCAGGCTACTGTCGGGTGAGACCTATCACCAGTTCTCCGCCCGGTTGGAAACGTATATGGAGAAATGGGCTTCTTTGGGGAAAACCCAAGATCTCAAAGAGATGATACTCATTGAGCAGATGAGAGAGTCCATGGCTCCAGACATGAGAAAGTTTCTCATGGAACAGGGTGCGGAGAGACTGGAGGAAATAATAAATATCGCTGAAAGGTATCATGCAGCCCAGGCAGAGGTAGCTGGTATTAAAAAGAAACCAGTAGATCAGTTTAAGGCTCCTCAAACCCATAATAAATTTGATAACAGAGGTAAGCAGAACTTCGATAGGCCTCGAAATGATTATAAAAATAAAACCGCACAATTCAAGGACAGAAGGAATGAGGAAAGAAAACCTCATCATCAAAGTAGATGGTATTGTACTTATTGTAAGAAGGAGGGACATGACATTAAGTATTGTAAAAGTAAACCTGCTGGATTTGCTGCTATGAAAAGGGGAAAACAGGAGGGAAAGGACAAACCTGCTGAACAGCAGGAACCTTATCACCCCTCAGTTTGCGAGGATGTTGTATGCAATGATGTCACCATAAGGTGCCTCTATGATACAGGTTTGGATTTTGAGGCTGTGGTGAGCTCGCACTTGGTGAACCCAGATCAGTATACCACAGAAACAGTGGAGATACAAGGGGCGACCAAGGACCTACCCCTCATGAAACTTCCCATTGCCAGGATACCAGTGAAGACTCGCTATGTGGAAGGGATAATCAGAGCAGCAGTGATAGACGCACCCATCTACCCTCTGATATTGGGGTGTCGTTATGTCTACTTGGGAAATCCAACGAGACCTGTGGTCTTGGCAGCAGTCCAGACCCGATCACAATCCAGAAAGGAAGAAGATGAACCTATAAATACTCATCCCGAAGAGATGAGAAAGGCACAGGCTGAAGATAAGTCACTGAAGCCGTGCTATAAGAAACTCCCAAAGAGCCATACTCCTCCAAATAAAGGAGAATTCTATATGAAGAATAAATTGCTATACAGGAAGGCCGGCACTGGTGCAGCTGGTCATGGTCAGCTGGTCCTTCCTAAATCATATAGAGAAAAAGTGATGGAGTTAGGTCATGCTATCCCCTTCAGTGGTCACATGGGGATTAGTGCAACAGGACAGCGTATAGCTTGTCATTATTTCTGGCCAGGGATAACGGAAGACATAAAGAGATACGTACACTCCTGCCCCGAATGCCAGAGAGTAGCTCCAAAGCATTGGACTGCTCCCGCAACTCTTGGGGAAATGCCCATAGTGGGAACCCCTTTTGAGAGAGTTGCTGTGGATATTGTGGGACCTCTCACTCGGACCAAGAGGAGGAACAGTTACATCCTTACTCTGGTAGACACTTGTTCTATGTGGGGAGAGGCGGTAGCCCTGTCATCAATCGATTCGAAACATGTGGCAGAGGCATTACTTACGATATTCACAAGGTTAGGTTTCCCGCATCAAATCTTGACAGATAATGGCTCTCAGTTCAAGGGGAAACTAACTGAAGAGGTGTTCAGGTTGTTTCAAGCCAAGCACTTTCATTGTAGCCCGTACCATCCCCAAGGGAACGGCCAGGTAGAGAGGTTCAATGGGACTCTCATTTCTATCCTGAGAAAGCTGGCACATGAGAAACCTGACACGTGGGACCACTACTTGCCCGCCGCCCTGTTTGCGTACCGGGAAGTACCACATAATTCCACCGGAATGGCCCCCGCAACACTGTTATTTGGTAGGCCAATAAAAGGTCCGTTAGAAGCTTTGTTAAGGACCTGGACTGATGAGAAGGCAGAGGAGACTGTTACCTCATCTTATCAATACGTGAACGAACTGACCAATCGTTTACAAACCGGTTGGAAACTGGCAAATGAAAATTTGAGACAAGCCAGGAAAAAGCATGCTGCTTATTATAATCGAAAAGCGAAGGATAGGGAACTTGCTGTGGGGGAGAAGGTACTTCTTCTATTGCCCAGCAGCAATAATAAACTTCAGATCGGATGGCAAGGACCATACACAGTTTTGGAAAAGGTATCCAGAACCAATTATAAGATAGACAAAAAGGGAAAGGAAAAAGTCTATCATGTGAACCTGTTGAAGAAATATCTGGACAGACAAATCCAGGAAGGGACACACTTATTGGCCTTGTCTATTGCAACCGAAATGAAAAATGACCCTCTCTCCTCATTTGAATATCCACTGAAAACCAGTGAAACGTTTGAGCAGGTGAAAATCAGCAATCACTTGACAAAAGGGCAGAAGGAGAAGGTTCGACAGATCCTTGAGAAACATACAGATGTGTTGACAGATAAACCGGGAAAAACCCATTTGTTGGAATATGATATGAAACTACTAGACCAAACACCTATCTGTATGAGGCCCTATTCTATTCCATTCGCTAAGGAGAAAGCTTTAAAAGAGGAGATAGATTATTTGTTACAAGAAGGGATTATTTCTCATAGTGAGTCTCCTTATAGTTCCTGCGTGGTTCTGTTGCGGAAACCATCGGGAGAACATAGACTGTGTATAGATTACAGGAAACTGAATGCTGTCACAGAAGGTCAGGTGGATCCATTACCTGATACTACTCAACTATTTGCCAGGCTGAACAAGGCAAAATATTTTTCTAAGGTGGATCTTAGCAAGGGCTATTACCAAATTCCAGTAAAGCCTGAGGTTCGACCTTATTTAGCATTTAGCACCTCGGAAGGTCATTATGAGTTCAACATGTTGCCGTTTGGGTTGAAAAATGCTCCGAGTGTGTTTTCAAGGATGATGCGAAAACTGCTGGATCCCCTGAAAAATCCATGTATTTCGAATTTTATGGACGATATCCTCATTGCTACGGAAACATTTGAGGAACACGTTACCTCTTTGAATATGCTGTTAGATAGACTCAGAGAGGCTAACTTAACCGCCAGGCCAACAAAATGTTGTATAGGTTGTAAAGAGTTGGAATTCTTGGGACATACTGTGCATCAGGGTAGCATGACCCCTGATCCCAAGAATCTGGAAAAATTGAAAAAAGCTCCTCGACCCCAAACAAAGAAAGACGTGCGATCTTTCGTGTCGTTGTGTGGTTTTTACCAAAAGTACATTAAAAATTTTAACTCTATATGTGCTCCGCTGACAGATTTAACTCGTAAAGGTCAACCTGATAAAATAATTTGGTCTGCTCAGTGCGAATTAGTTTACCAAGAGTTGAAGGAAAAACTTACAAGCAGGCCAGTATTGCAATTGCCTGACTTAACTCAAGAATTTATTGTGAGAAGTGACGCAAGCAATGTGGGCCTAGGTGCTACATTGTTGCAAAGGTCTTCCTCACCAGATGGGGAATTGAAACCAGTCGCTTATGCTAGCCGCAAGTTGAACAAGGCGGAAAAAAATTATTCAACAAGTGAAAAGGAATGTCTCGCTTTGATATGGTCTATAAAGAAATTTCAGATTTATTTATATGGCAGGACATTTGTGGTCCAAACGGATCATTCACCTCTTGTGTTCCTGTCACAAGCGAAGCATGAAAATTCCAGATTATTGAGATGGTCTTTATTACTGCAGCCATACTCATTCCGGATAGATTATATCCCGGGTCCGACGAATGTGGGTGCCGACTTTTTAAGCAGACATCCATGTGATGAAAATCAGAGAAACGCATAAGACTTCATTGAGCTAAGTTATCTCGCAGATAATAACCTGCATAGTGATGCATGTTTAAGAGGGGAGGTGTGTGGTAAAATCTGCGAGGATAATTACTCATTTCTATGGATTTTAGTCATAAAAACAACAATAAATAAAACCAGCCCGATTGTGTCTGACGGAATTGCTCTCACACGCCCGCCACTGCCTTTTGTGCAGTGCGAAAAGCCTATAGCATATATAATATACAACGCGTTGCAGTTTCGGTTTCGCCAACGTACTACCGATGTTTAAACTTGTAAGATCTGCTGCATACACGGCCGCCTAACCGATAAAATTAATTAATTGGCGGAAGAGCGCCGCACAATACTATCTGAATTAACGTAATATTTTGTTTTTAACAGGTTAATCAGTAGTAAGTCTTACAATTTGGTAGTGAAACACGATAAAATACAAATCATAAAACCCAACTTGTTAACCCGCCACGTCTAACACCCGATTTGCCTGCCACACTCTGCCATGCGTATCTACACGCGGCGGCAAACGCCATCGGAGGCAAACACACAGACAGTTTGTCCCCACTCGTTGTAGAATTACTGGCGTCACTAAAACAAGTAGTATTTGAATCCCATAGGCTAAGCGGGAGAGGAGAAAGGAGGAAATGGTGGTCTTGTGTAAAATCTTATTTGACGAACGAACAGTGACAAAAATGAAAATCTTTATTAATAGGAAACTGAACATAAAACTTATATGATAAGATAGCTGAGACTCCCCTAAGCAAGAATATGTTTTAAATACTATGATAGCCCCAGTATTAGTGAAGTTATGAAGGAAAAATAAAATGTCCAAGACGGTAGACCAGACAGATAGTCACCCTACTTGAATTTTTCATAACGTTAAGGGACGATCGCGTAGAAAGAGGCATTGAGGTGAATATTCAAATTCGCTTGAGTACAGAGGGTATAGGGTGAGAAGGGGGGGGGCGATAGGAAATTGGTTATCAACGAAACGTTTTTGTTGTATGGCAACTAACATAGGCTAGCCAATTAAATAGCAGACGCGGTGTAGTTTGGAATTGTTTTTTGTTTTTCAAAAACTGCATTTTGAAATCTGGTAGTCGCCAGCTTCTGATTGGCTAGTGGTACCCAATATTAGCAAGGGGTTTTCCTTATTCAATTGCCAGTTGTCTAAAATAAATTACATTAAACATTTTGCTGAGATTCAGCTGTGGTAAATTTAAAGTAAAATAAATATTTCCCAGCCTGAGACCAGTGCAGAGTGAAACTGCGGCCATTGCTTTGCAAGTCAGCATCATTTGTTTATATTTCTTGAATTGTGGTAAGGACGATTTATGAATTATTCTGTTTAATTCCACAGCAAACAAAATTGGGTATTGATATTGAGGAAAAATGAAGAACATGTCGGTAGTAGACATTGTTGAGTCCTCATCTTAAAATGTATCTAATTGATGTATGTTGTCATGATTATGCTGTTATATTATTATAGTAGTAAGCCTCTGTGTTCTATGAACACTATTTACATGCCTGAAGCATTTATAATATAAAAAGAAAAGAGAAAATCATACCAACGGAAATGTGGTTACCCCACATTATTGTATTGAGGAAAAAGATGTAAAGGTACAGTGGCGTATCTGCCATAGGGACCTGAGGTGTGGTCACAGCAAGGAGGGAGTCAAACAAAGTTAGGGGCTTGTGCACATGTACGGCACGCAAGGCTGACCCCATATCCTGGTAGGAAAATATTAAATAATCTCAGTGAGTAGATGTAAAGCCTGGGTATCCTTTTGTTCCAGCGTTTTATTCCCTGTTACCGACTGGTGGCAGGAAGCCAGCTGAAAGTGAATACAGCCCTCAAGCCTCCATCCAGTCATTTCTACTATTATAAGAACACGGAGGAGCTTGAACGAGTGAAAGAGTCTGCATCTTCAGGAGAGAATTTCCTTATAAATAACCCCAGGTGATGTGCCATACATCTGGGTACATCTGACACTTTTTGTAAAAAAGTAACATTCACTGAGTTTCCCTATGATATTCAGGAATTTCAAGGGGTATGATGACACAACAGCCCCTCATACACAGTGACTCTCCCTTTATAGGATTACAGTAGTAGCTGTGAACTGTTCTTCAGTGAAAAATATATCTTGATTTTAGTTGTGTGGACAGAAAGTCCAGTTGTTTTATTACCCTCTTTCTGTAAACTATCTTGTCCTTATTTTCAAGACCTGTCCAAAAGATATAACTGGACAGGCAGATTAAATTGTAATATTCAGTTCAAAAGAAAACTTAACACCTGTTTTATTAACTTTCTCATAGAAAAGTAAAGTGTTTGTGTGTTGTGTACTATCATCTCATTTCTCCCCTAGACAATAGGTACATCATACACCCTACACTAGAGCCAACAGAGAGACCGTGTGAGATCTAGGGAGGTAGCGTTAGGTTCCCTGTACACAATTCATCATCATCATTTATAGAATCAGGGACCTACATTTGCTTGACCTCGCACGGTTACTGCATACACTTATTTCATTCTTTGTTAGGATACCATCATAACCTCCCCAGCAAATCATTTTATTTGCTACAAGGCTCACCGACAATGCATTGTCTGACTTACGCTGGAAGTATGGTAGCGATCACATTTGTGTTAGGACTGCATCGTTTCAGTGGAAGTATAATAAAACTGATGGACATATTGAAATTCTACTTAATCCTTTTGTTCAAGGAGAAGACAACGTATATGTGGATATAATGCAAAGTGTAATGCGTACTGTATTTTCGGAGATAATAGCAAGTAAGTGTGTCAACTTGTTAGCAAATATGGCTAAAGTTCACTTTTGTAAAGCACAGCTAATCGAAATCTGAACAGATTTGGAAAAACTATGTATGGAAAGAAAGCTACACTTCTGCTTGATAAAAAGAGATAAGGATGGAAAGGACAGCTGATATAGGAGATGAACACGACGAACCGTGGGGAATGAAAAGCACTGATGTCCAAAATGTACCAGTTCAGCCAAGTAAAATCTCACACCAAGTTCTAGTGACGTCACAGTTCTAACAAAATTTCTTCACGTATGTAAATTGTAGACGAGCCCTTTCCTTGGTGGCAGTAAGCATCTCGCTTCTGTTGTTTTTCTGTTGTCCAGTGTTCTTTATTTCTCACGAGTGCCTGAAACACACCATTGTGTATTATTTATGTATTTCCAGCACTTAAAAGTACAATGTCACCATGTTTAAAGGTATTTTCACTTTCCCGATGAAAACCCGTGAGCTGTCTTACTAAAATTCATTTTAATCGTGAACTGCATAAGGCATATATATATATATATATATATATATTAAAATCTCGTATCACGAATCTCGTCCTTTCTGTAATATTAGGAATTTCTATGGCCTGTCATTCTTCTCCAACCTCTAGTTTATAAGCTTATTTGAGCTGTAGAATACCTCTTTTCCAAGACACCCCTCGCTCACTTGAATTTCTTCACTTGGTTTTCCGTCTCGATCATACTGTGCTGGCAAACGTTTGCTGAGCTTTTCACCCAATTCTCTAGCTGATATTTTCTGACAACCATTTAGCAAAAAAAAAATTCCATGACTAATGCCTTCAGATGCAACCTGACGGCTGAGCGCGGTAATCCTTCCTGACACGGCTTGTCCGGCATGACTGATGCCAGCCCTCTCTTGTCAAAACATGAGCTCGTCAATCACTTTGAAGCTATAAATTGGCTGACTTTTACGCAGCCATCTGCCTGGCAGTTTTGACTGCCGCATCTTCCACCGTATCAAAACAGGGTCTGCACTTCCTGATCCCTGTATCGTTGAGTGTGCACGTCTCAACCAATCAGGTTTGGAGGAAATATTTTTTGTGCAGGTCTGCAGCACAGACGCCATTATAGATCTGCGTGCCTGATGGGGAAGCAGCATTTGTGCTCTAAGAAGTGACGGGGATTGATCAGGAAGATGACTGTGATTAGAGCATTAACTTTGTTCACATTCTTACCACTTAAACTATATTACCTCATCAATCACGTGCCTTTCAAACTTCAAAAACCACACGTGCATGTCGTGCTCTCCCACTAAATATATTTTACTCAACTTTATAAATCTCAAATAAAGGCGAAGATTTCATCTCCTGTCTGGTTTAAGATTATCCTTTAATTGTTATTTGATTTAAAACAAAATATCGTGACTGACTCTTGCAGTATTCTTTCTTAATATCTCTTTCTTACTTCCTACCAGGGCTATGGAGTCAGAGTCGTATAGCTGGTCATTTTTTTTTGAGGAGTCGGAGTCGTATAGCTGATCGTTTTTAGAGGATTCGGAGTCGTATAGCTGGTCGTTTTTTAGAGGAGTCGGAGTCGTATAGCTGGTCGTTTTTTAGGGGAATCGGAGTCATATAGCTGGTCGTTTTTTAGAGAAGTCGGTCGTATAGCTGGTCGTTTTTTAGAGGAGTCGGTCGTATAGCTGGTCGTTTTTTAGAGGAGTCGGTCGTATAGCTGGTCGTTCTTTAGAGGAGTCGGAGTCGTATAGCTGGTCGTTTTTTAGAGGAGTCGTTCGTATAGCTCGTCGTTTTTTAGAGGAGTCGGAGTCGTATAGCTTGTCGTTTTTTAAGAGTAGTCGGTCGTATAGCTGGTCGTATTTTTAGAGGAGTCGGAGTCGTATAGCTGGTCGTTTTTAGAGGAGTCGGAGTCATATAGCTGGTCGTTTTTTAGAGGAATCGGTCGTATAGCTGGTGGTTTTTTAGAGGAGTCGGAGTCGTATAGCTGGTCGTTTTTTAGAGTAGTCGGTCGTATAGCTGGTCGTTTTTTAGAGGAGTCGGAGTCGTATAGTTGGTCGTTTCTAGAGGAGTCGGAGTCATATAGCTGGTCGTTTTTAGTGGAGTCGGAGTCGTATAGCTGGTCGTTTTTTAGGGGAATCGGAGTCATATAGCTGGTCGTTTTTTAGAGAAGTCGGTCGTAAAGCTGGTCGTTTTTTAGAGGAGTCGGTCGTATAGCTGGTCGTTTTTTAGGGGAATCGGAGTCATATAGATGGTCGTTTTTTAGAGAAGTCGGTCGTATAGCTGGTCGTTTTTTAGAGGAGTCGGTCGTATAGCTGGTCGTTTTTTTAGAGGAGTCGGTCGTATAGCTGGTCATTCTTTAGAGGAGTCGGAGTCGTATAGCTGGTCGTTTTTTAGAGGAGTCGTTCGTATAGCTCGTCGTTTTTTAGAGGAGTCGGAGTCGTATAGCTGGTCGTTTTTTAAAAGTAGTCGGTCGTATAGCTGGTCGTATTTTTAGAGGAGTCGGAGTCGTATAGCTGGTCATTTTTTAGAGGAGTCGGAGTCATATAGCTGGTCGTTTTTCAGAGGAATCGGTCGTATAGCTGGTGGTTTTTTAGAGGAGTCGGAGTCGTATAGCTGGTCGTTTTTTAGAGTAGTCGGTCGTATAGCTGGTCGTTTTTAGAGGAGTCGGAGTCGAATAGCTGGTCGTTTTTAAGAGTGTCAATGTTGATTATTCGTCGTCAATAGGATTACGTGACAACGCATCTGCCACACAATTTTCAGTGCCAGGTATGTGTTCAATGGAGAACTCGAATGGCTGTAGGATGATTGAATATCTGGTAAGTTTTTGGCTTTTGTGGTTGGATCGACGCAAGGATGCGACCGCACGTTGGTCCGTCTGTATGGTAAAGGGGGCACCGAGTAAGAATTTCTCCAGCTTCGTTATTGCCCAGATCACAGACAAAAGTTCCTTGTCGACTGTGGAATACTTTGTTTCAGCCGGCTTCAGCTTTCTTGATATATATAAGGTGGGGTGTAGAATGCCGTCATGGTTCTGGAGCAGGCATGCACCAATGCCGTAGTTACTAGCATCTGTTCGTAAGAAAAATCTTTTGGAAGCATCGGGAAGTCTTAAAATTGGTTCATGCGAGAACAAATTTATAATTTTGTTGAAAGTTTCATTGCATGTACCAGTCCATGTCACCTTCACCGGCATATCTTTTTTTAACAATGAAGACAATACAGCCGTGATGGATGACAAGTTTGGTATGAATCTACTGTAATATTGAACAAGTCCTAACAAACTCCTGACCTGTTTCTTCGTCTGAGGAACTGCTATGTTTAGAATTTTTTGAGACTGTACTAGGTAACGTTCGGATATATCCCGATCCAATGATATGTCCCAAAAAGGTTATCTCATTACACGCGATTTGCACCTT
Source organism: Oreohelix idahoensis (assembly GCA_024509875.1). Classification (NCBI taxonomy): domain Eukaryota; kingdom Metazoa; phylum Mollusca; class Gastropoda; order Stylommatophora; family Oreohelicidae; genus Oreohelix; species Oreohelix idahoensis. The sequence goes on from JAMPIV010000486.1 coordinate 274,005, forward strand.
TGTAGGTTTAGCAGTTAGATGATAATTCCTTAGAGTGTCAAAAACATATCTAAGTCCCAAAACATGTTCCTCAAACGACGAACTAAACAAGCATATGTCGTCAATATATGTAATAACGTCTGGTCTACCTGATAAAATTTGTCGCATCAGGCGAATGAAGGTAGCTGGCGCATTAACAAGCCCAAAAGGCATCACGTTCCACTGGTATAGACCTTGTGGCGTGGAAAATGCGGTGTAGTACTTAGCCTTTTCGGTCAGTGGTATCTGCCAATAACCTTTTGTTAAGTCTATCTTACTAAATATAGTTGCGTTAGATAGACGTGGCAGTAAGTCGTCAATGAGTGGATGTGGTTCGCTGTCAACTATAGTCTTAGCATTTAATTTTCTATAATCAACGCATAGTCTAATGTTATTGTCCTTCTTCCGGACAATCACTAATGGAGAAGAGAATGGCGAATTACTAGTCTCAATGATTCCGAGAGACAACATCTGTTCAAGTTCCTTAGTAGTTTTAGCAAGGAAATGTAAAGGAACAGAATAGGGATGTACACGAATAGGTGTATCGTCATTGAGAGTAATGTCATGACTGATAGCCGATGTGCGACCCGGAACGTCGGTCAACACATCTGGATAAGATTGTAATAGATTAGCAATCTGTAGACGCTGTTGCGGTGTAACCGTTGAAGAGATGGTTACATCCCGCCAAGATTCAGTAGGTTGAACTACTGGTACAGGTAACGGTAACTGTACCTCAGGAAAAGAAGATTCTTCTTCCTGGATGACAGATAAGTTAGTATAATGACAAGTGGATACTGTGTTGTCATCTAGTTCATGAAAAATTGACTGTAAGTGTTCAGGACGTGTATGAAATTGCTTGAGCATGTTAATATGAAATATCTTTTTGTGTCCCTTGATATCTAAGACGTAATCAACGTCGGAAATTTTATCAATGACTTTGTAAGGACCATTCCAAGATATCAATAATTTATTGTTATTGTGAGGAAGTAACACATAAGCCTCGTCGCCTGGGAATAATTGGCGTAATCGTCGAGACTTATTTTGTAGAGATCGAGCCTTAGCTTTTGCAGCCTCAGAAGAAGCTGTTGCCAACTGGCAAGACTCAATAATGTTCTTCCGAAGATTAATCACGTACTCGTAAGATGACTGAGTGTCCTGAGTCATCTCGTCGTCAATTAATAAGTCTTTTATTAGTCCCATAGGACCTCTTGGGGGAGCACCAAAAACTAATTCAAAGGGAGAGAAGCCAGTTTGTTCATGCGGTACCTCCCGATAAGCAAATAGAACAGCTGGGAGTGCTCTGTCCCAGTCATGAGGGTGCTTAGCAGTAACCTTATGTAGTAGTTGTTTAAGTGTACGGTTAAGTCTTTCAACCGCACCATTACTCATCGGATGATAAATACTACTTAAATTCCTATCAATGTCCCAAGTTTTCATGACTTCCTTCATGGTGTCAGATATAAACTGTGACCCATGGTCTGATAAAAGTTTTCTAGGAAACCCTATTCTAGAAAAGATGAGATGTAGTGCATCAGCTACATCTGTGGTAGTGGTGGTCTTTAATGGGATAGCTTCTGGCCATCGTGTGCACAAATCAATGCACGTAAGGACGAATCTATGTCCTCTGGCCGATGGTAGCAATGGACCAATAATGTCTATTGCCATCTTGTCAAAAGGTCTCACTGAGATATCGCAAGCCTGAATAGGCGCCGTGTGAAAAGCTCCACGTGCTTTCACTTCTTGGCATGTAGTACAGGAACGTACATACTGCGAAATATCTCTTGACACCCCTGGCCAAAAGAATGAAGACAGTACTCGAGATCGTGTTCGAGTATATCCCATATGTCCAGCACAATGTGAGTCATGTGCATGTTGAAGAATGTACCGTCTAAAAGTATATGGGACCATAACTTGTTGTTTCATTTGTGATTTGTCATGAAAACATCTAATCAATATGCCATTTTTAATAACAAAACAATGTTTGTTATTATTACCTGAGGATAGATTGTCAACTTTATCAACCAACGTAAAAAATTTTTTAAAAGATTTATCCTCTTTTTGTTTGGTTGCAAATGTTTCCCTGTCAATAGGTGAATTGACTACAAATTCCTCTTGGTTGTCTGCATCCATTTTATTATCATCAACTTTCTCCATGAGTTGAGTCTGTGCTCTAGTCGTCACGGCGTTTCCAGTGCATAGGTTATGTTTCTCCCATTCTATAATCTCATCTGGAGTACAATCTTTACTGCCGTGTATACGACCAACCATCAAATCAGCTATAGGCTTTTTTAGCATACATACTTTTACGTTTCCTGTGAAGAAAGGAGTGTTAACATGAATAATAGCTGTGGGGTAAAACTCTATTGTTCCACCAAACGTCATGCAACGAACATATTCCCCCGTTGCACAGCTGGGATGTACCAGCGACTGTCGTACACCAATCGTTGTGGATCCCGAATCCCTCAATACTGAGACGACGGATCCATTAACTAATCCTCTGTTAAAAATTAGTAGGCCTGTTCCATCGTTGACTGCAAGACCTACCTGTGGTATAATATGTCCGCAGTTAAGCACTGTTTCTTTCGCCTTCTGAAAAATAAGATTGCATTGCTGGCAACTATTTGCCACATTATAATTAATAGCAAAACATGCAGCAGAAGACTGTGTTGTATTATTGTCAAGTGGAACCTGAGCTATAGGGGTAGTATTATTTGTAACTGCCGCCCCTGTATTATGGTTGTAATGAGATGATCCCCGAGAATGAGATCGATTCCGAGTATAATTGTTAGAATTATCTCGTCGTCCTCTATAGTAACTATTATCTCGATGTCTCGAGCCATGATTATTACCCTTCCAGTTACTATTATCATTGGGAGTATGTGATCGATTATAATGAGTGTTATGTTGACCATTGTGGTAGTTTGTTTGAGGTGAATAATTTCTATCTCGTGATCTACCTCTGTTGAACTCATTTTTATTGTTGAAATCATTATTATGTCCCTTCTGAAAGTTAACATTGTGATTTCTTTGGAACCTGCTTCTGTCTACACTGTGATGTCTTTGTTTGTTATTATGATTGTAGGCCATATTAGACGCCACAGGTAGAGGTTCTCTTAATGAGGAGTTAGAAATGGTTGCATTCGGATGTGCCGAACAGTAGTTTAAAGAAATTTTTTCTAACTCATCCATAGTACCTGGTTTACGCTCCTGCAAATATGCAAAAAATGGCTGGCTAACTGAAGATAATACCTTATCTCGTAGTAGTAAATCAACTAATTTGTCGTATGATTTGTTGACTTCTGCCAGTTCAACCCATCTGTTAAATGTATTGCGTATATTCGCAATGAATCCTGCAAAATCCCTTGGAGATTCAGGTAAAATTCCCTTAAATTTCAACCTACAGTGTTCCTCGTCCAGGTGAAATCTTCGTAAAAGCAAGGACTTAATAGCACCGTAGTTATTAGCTATTGATGGGTCAGCATTTTGAGAAGCTGTCAGTGGTTCTCCAACCAAGAATTCATTTAACTTGAGTACCCATGACTCTTCAGGCAAATGGTTAGATTTGCAAGTCTGTTCAAAACGTGCCAGGAACGATGAAAGGTCGTCGACGTTCAAGTTGAAAATGGGTAATTTAAAGTTGTAGAAATGTTTAGGTTGGCTGGATGATGATCCATTTTGTGCGTTATTATTCTGGTTTGCATCAGCATTTTGTGCTTGTAATCTTGCTGTCTCCAATTTAATACGCGCCAATTCCATTTCTTGTTGTAAAATAATTTCCTCTCGTTTCAATTTATTCTCTTCTTCCTGCCTGGAGATTGCTCTTTGCTCTTCTCTTTCACGTTGAGCAATCTCTCTCAACCTATTTTCCTTGGCAATTTGCTTCATCTCAAGTTCTGCTTCCTCTTTCTTTAATGCTGCCTTTTGTTCCTCTTCCTCTTTCTTTAATGCAGCCTTTTTCTCTTCTTCCTTTCTTTCATATTTTTCGAGTTCTGATTCAGCAAACTGACGAAGTTCTTGAGATTTATAGCCATAATCACGGCCAATTTTAACGAAATGGTCTATAGTAAGCATTTTGACTTTTATCTGTAAGTAATTATTGATAATTACTGATTAAATTAGTCAATAGTAGCTTCAGAGTAATTATTATACTTACTCAACTTAGAAATATTCAATATAAGTAATCACAATAGTATTGAACTTAATGTTTAAGTTCACCTAATAGACAATATTTTGTAACAATATTGTATCTAAATAATACTATATCATAAATAGTTATGATATCTGTTAAATATAATGTAATTATATCACCCAATTAACCTCAATATCCAATAATGTTGGGTATAATTCCTAGTAATTATATTATTCAATGTACTAAGTCACTCTCTTAGTACCAGAAAAGTATATTAAATAATATACAATGGGTCTATTACCTCAAAGGTAGATATAAGATTAGTTTATTTTGTCAATATATATATTATATTATTATGCCCTAGGCATCTATGATAAATTGTAGTGCTACTTTCTTGGACTATCACTGCATAATTATGCAATGTCCCATATTACCCTTAAATTTCAGAAAAAATTAATTAAATTAGATTACAAGTGTATTATTGCATATAATAGCATATTATTAATGTAATATAAATATATATCATGAGGACAGACAAGCAATGATGCAACTAAAGGGTACAAACAATGTCAAGACGCAAACAAGACATTTTCACAATTAAAAATGAATTTATGAACTAAATAAAATAAGCGGAAATGTCACAGACCAAATGAAAGGTCATGGTCTGACCCGAGGTCAACTTAATATTCAAAGTACACAAAAAATAAAAATGACTGCGAAAAATGATGACGTCACAGGACTCATAACGGACGAAAATTTAATAATCATAAAATAAATGATAGTCAGAGGAGAATGGACGAAATAGTGACGAACATGGTACAGAACTGAATAAAATTATTAACTGAATACGAATAAAATACACCAATTATCTGCGGGACAGTACAGCTAACGCAAATTGTCAAACGGTAGCAAATTTGGACAGACTGTCCAATGGCAACCTCAATGGGCTTCCAAAAGTGCGATCGTTTAAGTTCCCTAAGAACGACTGAAATCTAGGTGGTCAGCTGTTCGCGACATTCCCAGAGATTTCAGTTCCCTCTCCAACCGGCCCACGAATTAACAACAAATACATACGATGGAAAACAAATTTAACATATATACATGAAAATACATAGACATGCCTAATCAAAGCGAAATGGACTCAGTATTACGGTTTTGCAATGACGACAATTTAAACAGCTAGACTTATCTTTCCCGTTGCTTCGATCAGTGCTAGCGGTCGTCAACAGCTAGGCTAAAGCCCTTGACTGCCTGCTCCTGTAGTCCATTTCTTGTGTCTGCTTCAAATGACTTATTTTTCCCTTGGTTAGGCTTAAAAGAACGACTTCAGTTTTTCTCCGATAGTTTCACCTACACGAATTTCAGTGACGTCGCGTTGTTAGGCATTAGACTGAGTACTGCGTCATAGGTCATAATTCAGCACATCATGTGATCGTAACTTGATCGTAAACATTTCATTCGAAAGTCATTCAGAAATTTTTTTGTCGATCCCCAGACACCGGACACCACTGTTGCAAGTGGAGGTGTTGCAAGTAGTGGTTTGGTTAGCTCTGAACAATGTTCCATATAATGTCAATAAAGTAATTATAAATTCTGGCCATTGTTTTATCTTCTTGATATTCTTGAGTGATCGTGTATCGTGCCTTCTATGTAAGATTACGCGAATGCAGGGGTGGAAGATTCTGAATAATAATTGAACCTTGGAATACGATTGATGTGACAAGTCGGTTCCATTGAGTCCACAATTATTTAATACAGATTACACATCAAAACGATTCATGCATGTTGATCACAAAGGTACATATTATAACTTGAAAATATATGGCATAGATATGCAGATATCCTATCAGTCCTTGTCCAATAATCAAATTACTGTATGCAGATTGTCATAGCTGTATGCACGCGCGGTTGGGGTTTCCAACGGCCGACAGTGAGTCTATGAGTCTGGCAAAATCAAATACTATGGACTGTAATTCATCCTTCCTTAATTTTTACTTTCGTACTGACCTTTAATCATTTCAAATCTTCATAATAGCAATGGACTGACCCATGTCCGTACTTGCATAAAATATATCTGTATGGCAATACCATGCCCAACATTGGAAGGAGAGTCAAACGCGTCTTAACAGCTTGACGGTCTATGTGAAAAGGGTAGCGTTTCTTAGTTACCGACTGTGTCCTAAACAACGCTATACACGTCATAATCGATCGTGTATAAAGCGTTCATTAATTGAAACATCTATCGCAATATATTAAATGTCTTAACCTTTATAATTGCACGTCTGGTAACCTTTAGCAGACGGCGTTAATATCATATACCGTAACAGACTCCGACTCCCAATCCCAATTTTATGACATATGACTGGAAGCCGCGCTAGTGTAATGGTTACAACGTTGCGCTGGCGATCAGGTGTTCAAGGTTCAAGCCTGGGCGTCAGCATTTGAAGGCGTGTCAAGGACCGGGATTTTGACTGAATATCCTGAACGGCTCCTGAGATAAACCCTCTGTGGATGGGAAGGAGCGAAGCTCCTGACCGGGTTGGAAGGAAAGTCCACAGGCTCCCCAGCCTCGCAATGACATGTCATTGGGCCGAATGGCTGAAAGCCCAAGTGCCGCTGGTTAAAAAAAAAATGCCATATGACTAGTAAAAAAAATGGAAATCGGAGTCGCGCTTCTAAAATTTCAGGAGTCGGAAAATTTTTTTATCGACTTCACAACCCTACCCACTGCCCTCCAGCCAGGTGCGTACTTATATTGCCATGGACTTTAATTGATCGACTGATCTTCTGCATCCTTAGGTCAGCCCGGCCGAGCAGTGACGTGACCACAGACCCTCATCAATCCCCGATCGTTTGTCAAAATTGTAAGGGAATTTAGTTCGCTTGATAACGTCTCGTGCCAAGAGATAAATGAGGCATCTGCTTATCTGGCCCGCTCAACAGAAAACGAATAAACCGCAGAAACTTGAATGCATGTGTTACGTGTCTTTTTAGATGTGAATGTTAATATTTAATAACAGGATGGTTCCTGTGGCCAAGATGACGTCTAAGGTAGTAAACTCTCAGACACAGCAACCAGCCCACACCACTCAGAATGATTTGAGTCACAATGGACGAAATGGACGATATATAATTTATTTAGGACGGCACGCAGCTCCACAAATAAATAGTTCAAGCCAACACAGAATGGCAGATAAGATGCAGTAGACAAAATACCGTAGGCAGTCAGTCCATGTCAGGAAGGCTGTCCTTTTATTCTCAATATGATGTATTTCTATGAACATTCGACACTGAGCAATTTTACTTCTTGTCAATACAGATAACTAGATAACTAGTAGTACATCTCACCAAAGATCTTGATGTATTAGTAATAACCGAACTCCATTATAAACACTTTAACAATAAGGAGCTCAAACACATACGTCCACTCGCCATGACACACAATCGTATAAGGCCCCACACCTCTGCACCTCTAGTATCACGTGAGCCAGCCAAGCATATCGGCTAACGTCACTCACCCGTCTTTATCAGTGACCCGTATAAAATAAACAAACAAAGAGCCCAGTTGAGCTAACCATGTAATAGGCACAATCTTTATGAATTTTAATCATAACAGTATGAAAGAACTACAAGGGGGAAAAAAACCACAAGTAAAGTAAAAGCAGGTTAGCAATGGAACTAATCTACTGGCTTCCATAGATTTTATTTTGTTTATTTATTTTTAAAATAAAACTTTGTGGGACAATAGAATTATGTGTTTCTCAAGATAGTCATATCTGTTTAAAACAGGGATTAGGAGCAATCGAGTTTTAGAATTTCTCCGCTCCGGCATCGATAGTCACTGTTCCATCTCCGCTCTGGCTCCGCCCCAAGCACCGACCCAATTTTTTTTTTATGTTAGTTAGTTTTTTTGTTTCTTTGTTTTTTAAATGCGCACTCTAATTTTGAAAAAAGAGGCACTTTATTTATTCAAGAATTTTCAGATAGTTTAACTGTCACTTAAAACTAGAGTTATTCCATCAATGTTTTATTCATAATTCACACTGTCAAATGTTATTTCTGCAATAAAATCGTCGTTCACCACAGTCTTTTAGATTTGGACATAATATAACTGATGGTTCCTGTGTGTAGGTTGAGCGGTACGCGCGTCGCCAAAACGAGGCAAAATTTTAGTTGTTTTTTTTTTTTTTTTAATCTTTCACTTTCCTGTTGTAGATCATTGAAAATTAACGTTGACGCCGAGAACAGTCGCCATAAACTAGCTTGTTGAGGTGGAATGCTCCAAGCCACTCTACAACCAGCCTGAATGTGATGTATGCAGGGCCGGTACTATCAATAGGCCAACTAGAAAACCGCGAAGGGCGCAAACCTAAGAGAGGCGCTGTGCTTTCCTTTGAGGGGCACACTTTTATACAGATTTGTTTTTTAACCTATTACAATTGACAGTTTATATAGAGATAAATACGACAACAGTGCTGTGGAATATAATTAATATATATTTTCGACAACATTAGACAATCTTTGAAGGACCGAGGACTAGAATGGAACCAGGCCAGGAGGAAAACAGCCGATATGATAGTATGGCGCTCTCTCTTTCAAACCTCTACATCTCGCGGTAGAAGAGGAACGACTAAGTAAGTAAGTAATCTATTTTCGAAAGTGCGTTTGTGTGTTTATGAGTGTTGAGGATTGTTGCATGGTTTGCAAGCATCTGGGTTTGAGCTTGATTCGGATGGTTGCACCATGGAACACCTCGGCTGAATAAATAAATGAAATAGATCGCGTATATCGATACATGACGTGTTAGACATAGTTACGGAGTCGTTGTGTGGCCTTCAAGGCAAATGGCAGTGATTCAAAATATGTGGCATGGCCACTTAGCCAAAGTGTTTTAAAGATGTGGTATAACCCCTCAAGTGTGATAGTGCATAACTAGGAAGTTATATTTAAAGCAGAGATAAAGAATGTATAAGGACCCTTGAGTCTGAAAATATAAGACGGCAATATTAGCCGCAATAATTTATGATTAACGTAAGTCGTAAAATATGAAACGCAGTTAGAACATTTAGGGCTGATTAAGCCTGGCTTTGAATGCCAAAGTAAATTTATATATTAGACAGTGTATCTAATAGAACTAGAAGAATGTTTAATTCTGTATAAATATAAGAATTATGCCAAACAGTTTTGGTGGAAATATAATCGAACGTTAATTATAACGATAATGTATCGGACATGCAATGTCTGTGAAAATATAGACTCTACGCTATGATGTATCCAGTGCTCTTGATGTGAACTATAGTAAGTATTGTCTGTGGTTCATGATGGAAGAATGAATCCTTATTAAATTATTATGTCGTCAAAAACTGGTCTTATTCAGTAACGTATTCAGGTTCCAGTTATGACTGTTTTTATGAAGAATGACCATTGACCTTCAAATGAATACACACACTGTCACACTGGTAATATGAAATGAAACGATATAACACGGTCATTCAAATATATATGAACTTTTATTGAAAGCACGTTTAAAATGCAATTACTTGAAAGAAGTATCAAAAGAATCCATGGTTGTAATCAATATCGATACCGGGTGTGTTAAATACTGTGTTAAATAGATGTATTGGGTTGTTGTTATCTATTTATTTTTCCTGCTGACATCAACTGTGTACAGGACCACGGTGTTAAGAGGATGTTTGGAAGCTCCGGTGTTAAAGACTCGTCAGAGTGTTGCTCGTGGTTTGAGTATGGAATGTCAACTCGACCTACGCAGTGGTGTGTAGACATAGAGTGAGAGTATAATATGCGAATGATAAGAAGAGTTCGTGGTGTTGACAAATGGTCTTTTTCTTTCACTCATGTATGGCTGGAAGTCATCGACACCAACGACTGTGTACCTTTGCTACAGTTTAATTGGACGTACACACTCGACAGCACGGATACAGTGACAAATGACAGGTTGGCATAATACATCATGGTACAGTGGATAAATGGTCTTGCAATGATACATGGGCACTCATGTTGACTAATAGCACAATGGAGTGTCAGTAGATAAGCACTCCGTATTGCCCATATATATATCATCTGACTTCACTGACAGAGCACGTCAGTTTATAAACAATATTCAAGATGACTCCTAGACCTAACCTCGTCTAGCGAAGATTCCTTTAAGTAAAGTTCAGCACATATTTTCATATAATAAGATTGAACCACTAGAAATGGGTTCTCTTACAGTAGCAGTGATCTCTGGACTCATCAAGCGATAGTACGGGGCATCCCTTTTCTCTTCTTGAAAGTCACAAAATATTTGGATACAAGATGGCTTCTCTCGTGAGCTGTCACTCACTTTCTTTTTTGATACAAACTAGGCAGCTGTATCAAAGCTGGTCATTCATTAAATGTCCTTATGGCTTTGTAGATTCTATCATTGATACAATTGACTTCATCATACAATATAGTGCTGCTAGGAATGAATGTCATCTTCATCTGGTTAAATATTCTCTCAGACGTACAATGCGTCTGCTTATCGAAAAACGATGGCTTAGCAAGAGTTCATAAGAAGTGCTTTCTTTACCTTATTATCAGAAACATGATTCTGCCATTCCTTGGCAATAAGAATAAACACTGGGGTAAAGCATACACGATAGGTCTAAACGACTATCACTTTCCCCATAAATATTGAGATCACTTTTCCCGGCGACAAGCCGATACAGAAACACAACAGCGCCCATCAGGGCGAAGCCAAATCACCACTCCCTAGCGACACATCCGCCGAACAGCCCTTTGACCTTTCTAGCGACAAAGAACATATAGTTCGACTTAGATATGTAAAGATATACAGACATAAGACAGACTCGTCCTACCTAGACAAACAATACACATAAATTCAGGCCATAGATATACTGAAGCAAGAACAATCTATTTCTACCCAAACAAAGAATAAATCGCAGTAAAACTGGATTCATCCGCGGAGTTCGATCTGAAACTCCTTTCAAGGGGAAGTAACTCAATATTGACTTTTCCTTAAGCAAAGAAGAGTATCTATTTTGTTTACAAAATATTTGCGAACATAACAAGCATACAAATGTATTATATTGCAAGATACCAAAGACTGCACGTAACAGGGTGGAATACAGAACAGACGATCAAATAATTGTACGAAACATAATACTAGACTAACCCATTTAAATCAATGAAAAGCCCGTAACAATGAGAAGATGCCAACTGTTACTAGCCGTAGATGATTAAGATAGCAAATAATACGTTATTACCACTGCCACCACCCTCAAGACCTTTTAGGGAACAGAAAATCTTAAAAGCCCAGACAGTTAAGCAAAGAACAAAGAAACACAGAACTTTCCTAGGATAACACAGAAATATATAACCCTGAGTCTTGAATAATATTTGCAAAACATGTACAGGTAAATATTTATAGCAAAACAATTGAGTGTAACAATAAAATGTCACTTATTAAAATTACATTTAACACAAAGACAGGATTATATTTCTTAGACTGGTATAAAATCATGTTCAAAGAAAACAGTCTCTCTTAGATGTGCATCATAATTGAAAGAAATATAACTCGTAGTGACGCTGGAGTTAATCTTTCTTAACTTAGCTCTGTGATTTTCTGGAATCTTAAAATGTAAGTGACTTCTAATATCAATCACAGCAGAAAGACAGCTGCTTGCGACTTTATTCGCTTCCCAGGAATTACACATAGGGCTTAAATTTAACGTGTTTTTGTTTCTCTCCCGGCTTTGCCTCGCACACGTCGTGGGGTTCAGCGAGGATCATGCTTCCAAAGATCGCTCAAAAACAGTAAAGTATTATTTAGCATTTTGAAGGATCACACAGAACTGTGGAATACACAAATAGTGCATCTGCCGTAAAGTCTCCGTATATGTCAGAGATCTACTTTCCAGGCCTCACTGGTCCTCCGCTTCAGCAATTAGAAAACAACCCACTTTGATTGTTTATGTCGTTGACGGCAGAGTGTATTATATACATGTAATGGTGGAAGAATGCGCCGTTTACAATACTGGTCTTGTCATTAAATAATAGTTTACTTATTCTCCGCGGTCTGTTCGGTAGTCAACACAGGCAGTGAACTGTCAAACATCTAGACACACAAGTAAACAGTCTTGAGGGACATCCACTGTCGATGAAAGTCACTCAGTTGTACAATCGTAGATATAGTTAGCATGGTTATAGATATCTATAGATGTAGAGACACTTCAAGTAACGGATTCAGATAACGGAAGGCAAGAAATATGTGCTGTCACGTAACATTCTTTATTCATAATTTGTTTATGATAGGCTGCGTTAATGCCTTCTTTGTTGCCCCTAATTCTATTCCTGAGACTTAACGCATTACGGAATTTCATCATTTAGTTATTCTCTGGCAAAACGAGCTCATTCAGAGTCCTCGGTAGAATCTGACTGTCGTCATCCTAAATAGTGTCTACCAGGTATTCATTCGTTATAACTTTGTTTCAACTTCCGATAATAATGCACAACCTTTTTTTTTAAATAATGAAGCAACTTATTTATAGAGAGGAATGGAAACTGTGCTTCTTGGCTGTACTTGCAGCACTAAGTCTGGGGGTTGGCATGTTAAAAATGGAGAAGACAAAGCCTGTTGTTCTTTTTTTCTTTTAATGATTAATAAATTTTTCCTTTGGTGACACGTATTTACTGATATGTATTCTTTTAATAGTATGTAGATCTTTTTTTAAGGATGCGTAGATCTTTCATTTAATAATGTGTAGATAGCGCCTTTAGTGATATGTAGACCGTTCCTGTAATCTTATCTAGATCTTCTCTTTAATAACACGTAAATATTTCCATCAGTAATACACAGATATTTCACTTAATGATATTTACATCTTTCATTTAATGATGTGTAGCGCTTTGGTTTAATGATACCTTGATCTTTCCCTTAAAGGTCGACAAAGGATGTTGGGCATGGTCTTGGTTACCTCATCCTGTAGACATTTGAAACCACAAAAACTTTAACAAGATTTTACTGGAAGAAATACCACTACAATATGGAAAACTATACTTATACCTTGGCAGCAATATAGACAAAGTTGGAGGCACTGACAATGATACCAAAATAAGAATACAAACGGCTAGATGATCTTTAATTGCATTAAAAAATATATGGAGATCAAAAGAAATCAGCTCCAACACGAAAACCTGAATTTTCAATTCAAATGTCAAGTAAGTCCCTTTGAATGGCTCTGAAACATGGATGTTAAGGGGTAAGTTTTCGCATGATTAATAATTCAACTTCGATCAACAACTGAACACTATCAATACTTCAAAACTTGGCCAAATTGAATACATTTAGGGAATGAACTCGAATCTCTTATAATAACAACATTGACCTATATTTTCATTTTGGCTCCTAGTCACATAATTATTCCATCGATTATAGTGCATGATAAACATATGCCCGTTCTTCATATTCACACGTATTTTGTATTCCTGTAAAACACATTCACTAAACGCAGTGTCCCCTTTACTTATAACTTATCTATACACGAACGCTATCAGCAAACAAACTCACGTCATACACAGCCACACATAAAAGCCATTTGCATCGATGCTTTTGTGTGCGCTACATAGCCTACAAATCCAAGTTTCTATCTAGCGTGTCCAAAACAATGGAGAACAGCAAAAGTAACAAATTATTTTTAAAAAAACAAATAAAAAAATATCTTAATCACACGCTTTTAATGCACTAAAAAGCAACAAATAATTTTTCAAGGAGTTTATAGCTTGCAGTAAAAAAATGTAAACCCACTGCAGCGCAAACGTCAGACTAGCGACTCCTAAAAGCCAGAAAGAAAAAGGAGACATTGGACTTAGAAATTCCACAACTATAAGTAACAGATCGAGTATTGGGCAACTTAGGAATTTACAAGTAAACCCGCATTTTTAAAACAAGACTGGAAAATAAGGAATTTGATCACCAGTCAATGAGAAATCAAACAAAAGTTTTCCCAGGCCAGTGATTTCGCAGTTGATTCAACATATCCTTTGCTGATGGACGTATGCGGATTTGGCGATGGTGTGGAAAGCGCTTTGCAGATTGCTGTGTTCGTCAGCACAACCGATTTGGAGGTGGCAGTATTCACATTTGGGGAGGATTTAGTTTTCACCATCGCTTGCCTCTTCACGTCTTCCGTGGAAATGTTAATGCTGTGATATATCGAGATGAGGTTCTGGATGCATTGGTTGCTCCTGCGTTCACAAATTATCCAGACTTGCAGCTTCTCCAGCAGGATAACGCACGTGCGCACACCGCATGCATTACGCAGCAATATCTACAGCAGCAGAACATTGTGATGATTGATTGGCCTGCCCTATCACCAGACATGTCCCCTATAGAACATCTGTGGGACGAGCTTGGACGCAGAGTCTACAGGCAAGGTTCTCCAGCTAATCTGCAACAGCTCGAAGCTGCTCTTACACGTGAATGGGACTTGATTCCCAGGAATTTCCTTCAGAGACTTGTGCATTCCATGCGGAGCAGCTGCCAAGCTTGTTTGCAAGCACACGGTAGACATACCAGATACTGAGGATAATGTGAATGAATTTTTTTATTGGTTGCATTTTTGGTTTTCCTCCTTGCCTGCACAGAATGCAATGAATTTCATAACAATCAAATGTACAAATTAATGACCAGCATAGATTCATAGGAAAATGAATAAAGATTCCAAATATGTAAACTTGTAAACATTTATATTTACATTTCACACTCTGTTCCTGGATTATACAGGTGGTGCGTTTTAATGTGCTTCAGTATATATATATATATATATATATATATATATTTACCTCTAAACAGAGATATACATTATTAGAGGGATTTCGTTGGATTACACCAACTGGGGGCTTGAACGGGCTAAACCATTGCTTAAATGCTTCACAAAAGGCGACGGACCAGATATAATGCGTTAACAATTGTTCAGACCAACGCAACTTTGTTCGCGACTTACAGAAATATCTTGTGAATTCTCCTTTAAGGTAGAAGTGTCATTAATCTTCTATCTTCATCTCTGCCAATAGTTATCTTGCGCGCAGGTAGATACCTTGAAAGCCAATATTAAACACTCTTAAGTTTTGGTCACTGTTGGATCACGACTGCAAAGCAGAGGAGGAAATCCGTGACACAGCCCTTGCTCTGAAATTGCGAGGGTAAAAGAGAGGTAGACCAAAGAACACACGGAGAAAAGAACTGGAGAATGACAAGAAGGGGATGAAGAATGCAAGGAAAGACCTTGACCTGATGGCACGTGACAGACTTGGATAAGTTTGCTGAAGGCCTACGCTGTTTGAGAAGCTAGCTGATGGGGGAATGGAAGCGTTAGATATCCCATTTACTTTAATTCTGCATTATGTAACAATCAGTAGCATTCTGTTTCCTCAAGATTATCATTACTTGTGTGTTTATGTGCGTGTGTGTGTGTGTTTTTTTTTTTCATGACTATCGTATCCTTGCTTGTATAACGTCTTAAAGTATCTTCTGGTTTACTTTGAGATCTACAGGAAAGATTAATTTTATAATGAGATGTTAATCAAAAGCGTACTGCCAGATCTATATTCAGTTTATCGATTAAACCTACTACTGCTACATAGTCGTTCATCTTCTACCCTGGGGTGTAGAGGTTTGCCATAGAGAACGCCATAATATCCTATCGGCGTCTTCCTCCTGGCCTGGTTCCAATCTAGTCCTCGATCCTTCAGGTATTGTCTAATTTTGCCCTCCCAGCGAACTCTGGGTCGTCCTGGAGGTTTGGATCTCTGGCTCTTAGTTTCCCATATGTATCGTGGTAGCCGATCTTCCATCGATTAAACCGCCGATACTAATCATGCTCCAAGCCGGCAACAACAACTTTATTATTTTCCCCATATCGCCTAGTAATTTTTCGAACAAGACAGACAAATTGCTGACGCTTCCGAATAAATCCTGGTAAGATTTTTTAATGCCTATTACTTAACCCGGCTATCGACAGAGTTTTCCGGTGGTGATAATAAAGAAAAATTGCAATTTCAAGGGAAAATATTCCATAGATTTGCATCCTGAAATAACCTGAACGCTATGTTCCCATTCTAAGTGCTCAAATGAGAATCATTAAAAACAGGATTGCGGTGTGGCGTGGCATCAGTTTCCGTGAGTTAGTGTTGAACCTCTTCCGTAGACGCGGATTCAAATTCTTTATCTATAGTGAGAGAAATCTAAATTACAAGAACTAGTGAGGCGAGTAAACAACATAAATATGGATGGGACATTAAAAGTGAGAGTAATTAGCAAAACTGATGGCAAGCGCAGTTTATAAATAAGAATAAATGGGGAGATACTGGAACAAGGTAAGAGTTGTTAAACCCTGAAACAAGGTACATCATTCTGGCTTTGTTAAACCCTCAAACAAGGTACATCGTTCTGTTACTGCTAGACCCTGAAACAAGGTACATCATTCTGGCACTGTCGTGATATGCGACCATACAATAGCCTCACAAAGTATAAATGAAATTTAGTCGGCGAGACAGACTTCATGGCGCGTTTAGTCTACTCGAGTAGAGTAACGTAGAAGGAACTGGCCATAACACTTAAGTGGTATTTGGTTTAGAAACTTCGATGAAAAGACAAATGGGGGCTTGTTGTCTGAACTAAAGTAAAGACTAATGGAACATTACAAAAGATGAGAAACACTTCACAAGACATCAGAAGACTACAGAAGGGAGAACACCGATATTGCCTGAAGCCATATTTTCATCATATAAGCCAGAGAAAATCTTTCTTTGGTATTGTGAACAGAGAAATCCGCAAGCCCTACTTGAGTAAACCGTTTAGTTTCGCACAGTGTGAGTTCTGGAGTGCTTGGAATAGCACTAGTGTTCACTCAATTCTTTATACGGAACCAAGGTTAGTGTACAATAGTTTGTAAATTATTAATTTATATCCCTTCAGTTGTAAATTATTAACATACCATCCATCCTAGTTTCAGTAAACAAATATATTCTCCATAAATATAACACTGTAAATACCAGTCACTTTTTCTTGCAATATCCCTTCTTACATTACCACATAAATGGTTCATTAAACACAGCGCAGAGATTTATTATATCTGTAAGATTGCACATAGAACTTCAACATACAAGAAAACACCCACACACCACATGCGTAGCCTACACTCTCGGGGTACTTATAAGCCTTTATTATTTCATCCATCTCAGTTGTAAAGACAAGAACAGGAAAATTTAAGATAACTTCGTCTGTCATCTTATTACCCTGGCTGACGTTGTGGGAAGAGCTATAAAGAGTAGGGCCAAGTAGAAATACCACTGCGACACGTAGCTCGATACTGCAGACATCGCGAATGGCTCAATAAATCAGTCGAGGTTCCTTAGATGACACGATCCTACTTGGATAACTGTGGCAATTCTAGAGCTAATACATGCTTACGGTAAGCAATTGAGGGCAAGTTCCGTATCCTACTAGTGACTAGGCTGTTGCTACTGGTGTCAGACTGTATCGGCTAGTCCGTTCCTCTGACGTCCAGGCCGGGTCATGCTGCATGGGCAACAGCTTGATCTAACATTGCCCAACCTCGTGCCACCGAAAGTTATTTTGGGAGGTACGCTCCTTTGGTCAGAAATGACTGATAAGGAAGATCACATAGCCAATACCGCGCTATCTAACGCAACATAGATTGTACGTCGCATACACCGAGTGCATACAGATATCAACGGCATCAACCTACAGAAGTAAACGGGAGTTGGGGACCAAGTTACCAGGTGCAAACGGAGAGTTCTTACAAACAACAACCCACGAAAATGATGGATCAGAAGTTACACAGTACGATTTTTACAAGAAGATACGAACGAAAATTATGGATCAGAAGTTACACAGTAACGGACGATTTTACAAAGCAACCTGCCACGCTAACATATAACCATCTACATATACAGTGCCACACGGGCAAAACGCCATCACACCAAGCGGACCGCTGACTACCAGACGAAGATTCTGTAGCCTAGTATTGCGTTCAACACAACCTATGAACACTACAACCCAGCCGCGCGTAGAATTGTCAAATCTCGCCTTGTGAAGAACAACAGATCCGGCCATCGGCACCTTAAGGACATTAAGTAGGCCAGACAGTGTTATTGAATACAGACAAAGACATGACTATTGTGTACAAACGCCCAGAGCCATTGTGACATTCAGAAATAGATCAAGAAACGAAATATCCTTTCTGTTCATCAAAATTCATTCATAATCTTCACCTGGTATAGAATTAAGATTAGATTGCGTATTTTAAGTATTAATAACCACCTTCTCTTCTATGTATAGTTATATTTAGTTGTCATTGTAATTGTATTATTTTATTTGGTTTTTGTGCAATGCGGCGTGAGGTTTTTATTGGCTTTAAGATCAGTATAGTACTGACAATTACAGAAATAGAATTTCTGCAGAAAATGGTGAAGTCCCAGTGTCTGAGAGAACTACTGGTATCACAAATTAGTTACGGCTGTGAATGATCTGATCTCGAAACAATAGTAGAGAGGAGACCGACATAAAGTGCCACCTCCGCTGTGTAACTAACTGTGATATTAAAAAACCAAGGAAATAGATTTTACTTAACACTGATAAAATTGACAAGTCGTTCAAATACAATTTCCTTATTATTTATTTAGTATATACACTATCTACTCTTGTGCTGAAGGGTGAATGTTGAAAAATGGAATGTAATGAATTTGTAAGTTTACATATGATTTACAAATATTTATATTTATATAGATATGTAAATAAATATTACAACAAGTTTTCCAATTATAGGAACAAAAATTATATCAGCTGTGCTGTTATTCAATTATAGTACATGTATCAGCTGTGCTGTTAATTAAGGATATAACACTTATCAGCTATGCTGTTATTTTTGTCTCTTGCTATGCTAATTCACTTTTTCATCACTGACAGTTTCTATGCTCACAATGCTGACAGAAATGGTACTAATGTGTACTCATCTCTCTAAGGTCTGTTCTTCTTTGTTTGGTTCACACAACATCGGCTGAGTATCGTTCCTTTAGCCCACCCAAGACTGAGGGGGACCAAAGATGTAGAGTCAGGACAACCTCTATGCTCCTGCGGAGTTCCAGGCAGCTGGATTGACGACCCACGATCTCAGTTTTGATGACACGAATAAAACCTGTAACAAGGAAAAATAGGGGCTAATTTCTGTCCTCAAGCCCACCTATTTCTATTGTATATGATATGAGCGTGTCTCAGTGTCTGCATGTAGGATGAATGACAACATGGCTCAGTATGATTTAGCAATAGCGAGACAAGACAGGTGTCTACTTGCAAAATATTCTCTCTGATAAACTAATACATGGATATCATTCAATAATATAAATTCAATGCATGAATACATTCAATAATATAAATTCAATACATGAATACATTCAATACATGAATACATCCCATAATATAAGTTCAATACATGAATACATCCAATAATATGTACACCTAGGTGTGATACAACAATGTCCTTCCCCCTATAATATACCAGGCCCTCTCTGACAAGTGCTATAATATATCCTAACAATAACGTTATGTTCTTATGATAGGAGTATGTGAGACGAGGACTGTTTGGTGACATATCAGGTGGGAGTTATAGGAGACAATAGATTGGAGTTAGATGAGACAAGAGATTGAGTCCTAACAAGGACTGTTTTGGTATATTTAAGTTGGTTTTATCTGAGATAATAGACTGAAGTTATAGGAGACAATAGGTTAAGTCCTAACAAGGACTGTTTTGGTTATATGGCAGTTGGTCTTATCGGAGATAATAGACTGAAGTTATAGGAGACAATAGATTGAGTCCTAACAAGGACTGTTTTGGTTATATTGCAGTTGGTCTGAGATAACAGATTGAAGTATGTGGTAAGTTGGGATATTATAAATATTTATAGGGGACTTAGTGTACTGACTGAGATCAGCTGTGAAGGTATCTGTATCTAATAAGTGTGGTGTATTACAGATGACCTTACTTTGCTACCACATTTAGATCTCAATCAGACTTATTCTGGAATATTGTGATGACTACGTTGAATGTCTAGGGTTATGATAGTGATGAACTGTATGTTCACATCAACCAACAGACAGATAAAGACTTCAATTAAAATCCACAATACTTTACAACACTGTGACACACACATACATAGAACACTCTATAAGACTATCTTAAATGAGTCAAGTGTTAAAGTTTAAAAATATATGTATTAATTCCTTCAAATATTAGATACCCTGATTCAACTACAAAGTGAACCAGGAATCACAATCAAATGTAATCACAAGTTGTATGTACACAATTTATACATAGGATCTTTGTACTGACATATATTACTATTACAATATGTGTGTAAGTTGTGATGTAGTACTATGAGGTAATACTGGCTTTTAAAGCTAGGTTGTTGTTTGTCATCATGACTTCATGTGTTTGTACTGGTGGAAATAATATTGGAAAGGTTCACAGTTTCTTTTATTTGAAAACAAATAACTGACCCTCTTGATTTAATGTACAGTCAATTTTAGAGGGGTTATACAAGATTGAGCTGCTCTGGCCAACGAAATCTTATCTTCTGTGTGGGCGGCAGGAAAACTGTCTCCTCTGCTCGCTTGCTTCTCAGTTTTCTTGAAAAACAACACTGGTCGATATCTTGAACAAGGAGTATGCTACCAGCCTCTGGATTCAGCAAAACTCAGACCAGGTGCTGCTCTAATACTTCAGTACCACGG
The DNA here is from genome assembly GCA_024509875.1 of Oreohelix idahoensis. NCBI lineage: Eukaryota > Metazoa > Mollusca > Gastropoda > Stylommatophora > Oreohelicidae > Oreohelix > Oreohelix idahoensis. Next base: position 294,965 of record JAMPIV010000486.1, read on the forward strand.
TCCCTGAAACAAGAAGGTTGTGCCTCCTACTTCAGAACTAATTTATAATCAATTTCCACACTGAAGCACAAGACATAACAAACACAGAGTTCAGCGCGGTAGGCCAACTGTTAGCTTCTCATGTAAAAATATACACCAGTATTCCTCTCCCTAATGGTTACAACGCCTCTGCAATTCCAGCATTAATTCCTTCTATACAATAAGATAGGTGTCATAGTACTATCTGGCAATCCCATATATGCCTATGCAGTTATACTCCTCTCCGACAAGTTTTTTTACATGGTGGAGCAATATCTAGGCTTTGCCTCATGTTTGCTACTGAACGACACACATACAAACATAATTTATCAATTCACATTCAATTTTCATCTAAAAGATATCAAATATGTCTAGCTTACCACAATTCAAGGAAATATTAAACAAGTACGTTGACTGGCGATGAGTTATGACACAATTCCGATCTGCCTCTGTCCCAGGCTTTTATTAGAAAAATATGAGCTGGTTCTCAACGCACTTGCTTCTACAAAGTTTATTTTCAAAAAGTGGCCCTGAACTGACGCTTCTAATTGACTATATCAAATGGTCTAACCAATGAGACCATGTTTACAAAAGCCTTTGAAAAAATTTACCCTTCCTACCGTTTCCATTAACAACCAAAAATAGTATCTGCAATCGACTAATCATGTTTCGCCTTACATATTATTCTAGCCAATCAAATCGGATCTAACGTGTAGCCTCATTTCCCCTAAAGCAGTGTACAAACATGCCATTATGAGCAAATATGATCCTGTGTTGTCAGACAACACTACTATAGTATTTTGGCTATAATTTGTTAATTACTAGACTATTTGCATAACACCTAACATATTCTTTGTCAGCAAGTCCTAAGGCACCCAAATATATAAGTTTAATGGAGCCAAGTGGCTTCGTTACAAATATGTATTATTCTAGGATAGTCGTGTATTTGTTTTTTTATTTATTGTCTTAGAACCGCCACCTGTTCCGCCTTTTCGACTGTTCTGTCAGTATAAAGTCAGGATTTCAGACATAAAACAGTATTGAGTCACGTTTCCTAATAAGCATTAAACATGTTTTTAAAACCTTACCTCGTATTGGTAGTGTTTTTTTGTCACTGTTTATTTGAAAAAAATCAAGCCTGCATGCCTTTCGCGTGGGGTGGCATTAATTTTCAATCGCGAGACGACGTGGTAGTATTGCATGCGTTTCTCCGTACATCTCTCTCTCTCTCTCTCTTCTAAGCCCGTCTGTCTTTTAGTTACGTAGTGTATATAAGGACATTAATGTAATATTAAATCTAGGTCATTACGCAGTGTGTCTATCAAGGTCGTATAAGAAATACAGTACCAGTTTTATTTTTTGAAACGCGTGTAGTTTATGCAGACGGAGCATAAAAAGAGGTTTTCTTGTTTAGCTAGTATGACGTTCTATAACACAGGCGTACGCTATTGTGACCGCACTGTTGTTTTACCATTCTTCTTTCCTTTTATTGAATTACTTCGTTAGGCTTTACATTTACTTTCTAATTTAGATATGTGGATTAGAATTTCTCACGACAAAGTATAGGAGACAATAGGTTGAGTCCTAACAAGGACTGTTTTGGTTATATGGCAGTTGGTCTTATCGGAGATAATAGACTGAAGTCATGTGAGACAATAGATTGAGTTATAGGAGACAATAGATTGAGGTATGAGTCCTATTAGTCTTTGTCTATTCAATCATAATAGGAAATACAATCATTATACTTAATTTCCCCCATGATACAATCAGTAACCTGTTAGGTAGTATAAATGACACACAACAAATACCAACATTATAGACCTGCTGAAAGCCTATTTTCCTAAAGGTTATCGTAAATATATTTACCCTCTAAGATTCAAACAGGCCAGTTTTTGACTCGACTTAGCGAAGCAGGTGCAGGTCAATGCCCTCAGGTAAGCTATAAATCAAAGTTGACAGCTCTTCTCACAGTCGGTCGTCTCTGGCTTCGTGTTCGGTTGCGTGCTTAGCATAAAATTTCGCCCCATTATGTAGGCAGGTAAATGCTTAAGGAAAGCTTTTGGTTGGTTCCTGGCGGAGCAAGCTGATTGGTTTCCTGCAGTTTAGTACAGCCTAATTTTATTCAGTTTTCCTCCGCCATATTGCGTGAACAAGATGGCCGTTAATTTATTCTGTCTCAGAGACTGGTGAACGTTGCTCGTTGATTGGTTGAAGCAAATCTGTATCTCGACATTGTGATTAACAAAGTAGTGGGTTACACTCGTTTCACGACATAGCCCCCTCCTTTCCTAGCTGTGACTTGTCATAGCTGACGTGTAAACCCCTGCTGTGGTTAATCCTTTTGCGTCTGTCCTTCCAGAGTACTAGGGTGTCGACTTAAAAAATCAGCTCCTACATTGTCTCTTCCCGGAATGTAATTCACGGTAAAGGAATACGGCGCCAGAAGCAGACTCCACCTTAACAATCTCGAATTTAACTTTTTAGATGCAGCCAAGAAAGTTAAAGGTTGGTGATCGCTTTGGACAATGAAGTGTGTCCCATACAGGTAAGGTGAAAATTTGTCGATGGACCAAATTAGAGCCAAACATTCTTTCTCTACGGTCGAGTAGTTCAACTCAGCTGCATTCAGCTTCCTACTGGCGTAGGCGACTGGTAAAAGTTCCTCCGGCAGGGCTTTTGATTTTTGCAAGAGAGTTTCACCAATACCTATACTGCTAGCGTCCGTCCTTAATACAAATTCCTGCGTGATATCGGGTAGCGTAAGGATTGGTTTGCTGGTGAGTTTTGCTTTTAGCTCTGTGTAAGCTTTTTCACAATCAGCATTCCATTGGATTTTGTCAGGCTGTCCTTTCTTTGTTAAGTTAGTTAACGGTGCACACAGAGAGTTAAAGTGGGGTATGTACTTCTGATAGAACCCACATAATGACACGAATGATCTCACATCTTTCTTCGTTTGAGGTCTGGGTGCCTTCTTTAACTTCTCTATATTCTTTGGGTCAGGAGACATATGACCTGTAGAAATAGTGTGACCTAAGAATTCCAACTCCTTATAACCGATATAGCACTTGGTTGGACGTGCAGTCAATCCAGTGGCTCTCAGTCTGTCAAACAACATGGAGAGCGCTACTATATGCTCTTCAAATGTGTTTGTAGCAACAAGAATGTCATCCATAAAGTTAGTGATATGGGGATTTTGTAGAGGTTCCAACAATTTCCTCATCATTCTTGAAAAGATACTGGGAGCATTTTTCAGCCCAAAGGGTAGTACATTAAACTCGTAGTGTCCGTCTGATGTACTAAATGCAAGCATTTTTATAACTTCTGGTTTCACTGGTATTTGGTAGTATCCATTGCATCGATAAATACCTAGCCTTACTCAGTGTAGAGAACAGCTGGTTGGTGTCAGGTAATGGGTCCACCTGAGATTCTGTGATCGCATTAAGCTTCCGGTAGTCAATACATAACCTGTGTTCACCACTCGGTTTTCTCAATAGCACCACACTTGAGCTATAGGGAGAGTCTGACTTCGAGATAATTTTCTCCTTCAACAGATAATCAACTTCCTCCCTTAGTGCTTGGGCTTTCGCATAGGGTATAGGGTATGTTCTCATGCATACTGGGGTAGGGTCGGTAACCTTCATGTCGTACTCTAACAGATTCGTACGACCTGGCTTATCTGTGAGCACATCAGCATGGGTTGCCAACACTTTCTGAACCCTCTTCTTCTGCTCTGGAGTTAAATGTTCACTAATATTAACTTGAACATAATCCTCTGTAGTTGTGAGTGGATACTCCATAGAGTGAAGTGGTTCACCGTGCATTTCTGTTGCAATGGCTAGGGTCATGATATGTGCAACTTCTGATGATTCCTTGTCATAGTATTTTTTAAGAAGATTGACATGATATACCTTCTCCTTTCCTTTCTTGTCAATCTTATAATTGGTCCTGGAAAGTTTCTCCAGTATGACATAGGGTCCCTGCCATCCAATCTGCAATTTATTATTGCTGCTTGGCAACAGTAATAACACCTTTTCACCCACCTCCAGTTCCCTATCCTTTGCTTTTTTGTTGTAGTACGCAGCATGCTTCCTCCTGGCCTGTCTTAAGTTATCATTGGCCAGTTTCCAACCTGCTTTCAATCGAGATGTCAACTCGTTGACGTACTGGTATGAGGAAGTCACTGTTTCCTCTGCCTTTTCATCAGTCCATGTCCGCAGCAATGCTTCCAGTGGACCTTTTATTGGTCTTCCAAACAACAATGTAGCTGGAGCCAATCCAGTTGAATTGTGGGGTACTTCCCTATATGCAAATAGTGCAGCGGGTAAGTATGTATCCCAAGTATCAGGTTTTTCACTCGCCAGCTTTCTAAGGATTGAAATTAGCGTACCATTGAACCGCTCTACTTGACCGTTCCCTTGGGCATGGTAGGGACTACAATGATAGTGCCTGGCTTGAAATATCCTGAATACTTCTTGTGTTAGCTTTCCCTTAAACTGAGACCCATTGTCAGTCAATATCTGATGCGGGAAACCTAATCGGGTGAATATTGTCAACAGTGCCTCTGCCACATGCTTTGAATCTATAGCTGACATGGCCACTGCTTCTCCCCACATAGAGCAAGTATCAACCAAGGTTAAGATATATGCATTTCTCTTCTTGGTCCTAGTGAGGGGTCCAACAATATCCACTGCAACACGTTCAAAAGGGGTTCCCATAATAGGCATTTCTCCCAGTGTTGCTGGTGCAGTCCTATGCTTAGGAGCTACTCTTTGGCATTCTGGACAGGATCTTACATATCTTTTTATGTCCTCTGTAATTCCTGGCCAAAAGTAGTGACAGGCTATCCTTTGTCCAGTGGCCCCTATTCCCATATGTCCACTGAAGGGTATAGCATGTCCTAGCGTCATAACCTTCTCCCTGTAAGATTTTGGCACTACAAGCTGTCCATGCCCTTTAGGTCCTGTTCCAGCTTTTCTGTATAGTAGGCCATTCTTCATATACAAGTCTCCTTTCTCTGGAGGGTTATGTGCTTTAGGCAATTTGCCAAAACAAGGCTTCAATGTGCTGTCTGCTGCTTGAGCCTTTTTCATCTCTTCTGGATGAGTATTGATAGGATTCTCCTCCATTTTCCTGGAGCTTTCCCTGGTCTGGACTGTTGCCATAACTACAGGTTTTATAGGTTCTCCAAGGAAAACATACCTACACCCCAAAATCAAAGGGTAAATAGGGTCGTCCATCACTGCTGCTTTGATTTCTCCTTCCACATAGCGAGATCTTATGTTGATTCGAGCTATGGGTAGTGTCATGGTTCTTGCTCCCTTGATCGGTCCTCTGATTTCCACTGTTTCTGTGGTTATCTGGTCAGGACTCACTAAAGAAGAGCACACAACTGAATCAAAGTCCAATCCTGTGTCATATAAACACAGTACTTGAGTGCCATTCACGGTCACTTCCTCACAGACAGGGGGATGATGGAAGTCTTTCTGACTTACTGCCATTTCCTTCCTTCCCTGATTCCCTGTTGTAAGACATGCAGCATGATGAGGAGGATTCTTCCTTCTGCAGTCCGCAGTATTGTGGTTACTCATTAGACAAGTTTTACACCACTTTCCTTCCTTCCGGTAAGGTGTCTTATCCGATCTTAGAGGGTTTTTGTCCTTTTGGTCAAATCTTTGTTTGTTCCTTGTGGTATGGTCCTTTTGTTCATATTTGGTATAGTTTTGTGATGATTTGAAGTTTTCACCCTGCTTCTTCTTATTTCCTAATAATTCTGCCTGAGCTGCTTGATATCTCTCAGCAACAGTTACAATATCTTCCAATCTCTCTGCTCCTTGTTCCATGATAAACTTCCTCATTTCTTGAGGCATGGACTCTTTCACTTGCTCCATCATTATCATTTCTTTCAGATCCTGACACTTTCCTAAACTACTCCATTTTTCCAAATAAGTTTCCAATCTAGCAGAGAATTGGTGATAGTTTTCTCCTGGAAGAAGTTTAGCTGTTCGGAATTTCTTTCTATATGATTCTGAGTTCTTTTCATATCTCACAAGCAGTGCTTGCTTCAGGATTTCGTAATCTTCCTGGTCATCTCTTGAGAGCTTCAAAAATACATCGTAGGCCACACCTCTCAATCCCTGAGATAGTTTAAGACTCCACTTTTCTTTCCCTAAGCCATAGGTAGTGGCAAGTCTTTCGTATCTATCCAGGTACGACTCAATGGCGTCTTCTTTCTCAACAAATGGGTCCAGATGAAAATTCATGGCCACACTTGAGGTGCTCTGGCTGGAACTACTCTCAGAGTGAGGTGAGCTACCACCATTATTGCCAGTATTTGCCTGAATTTCAAGCTCTTTTAATCTCAACTGATGGTCTCTCTCTGCTTGTAATTTCCTTTCCTCAGCTTCAATTTTCTTTGCCTCATTTTCAGCCTCCCATTTCTTGGCTTCCATTTCTAATCTTTTGGTTTCTCTCTCAGCTTCCAGTTTTTTGGCTTCTCTTTCAGCTTCTGCTTGCAACCGCCTTTCTTCAGCCTTCAATTTCTTTGCTTCTCTATCAGCCTCTAATTTCCTTGCTTCAGTCTCTAATTGCTACTTTCTTTCTTCCCCATCCATATGTTTGTCCACTTCTGTTGTGACATACTGAGTGAGAGCTTCACCTGTCATATTTAATTCCTTACCCATCTGCATGATCGCAGTTCTGAACTTCACTAGATCAGCCATGGCATTACTTAGATAGGGTATGTATATTTACTATAACCAAATTATTGTAATTAAACTTAATTAATTTAAATGAACAAAAAATTTCCGTGCAACTTTGTGAGCATCAACTATTTACTGAGTACTAAATGGTACTCCTCCTAAGAAAATATTGTTTTTTTTTTTTTAAATCCTATTATAGATTTTTTTTTCTCAAAAATCTGTTTCTTATGTTATCTTTGGATGGCACAAGATAGAGTTAGTAGATAGATGAATAGACTAAGTATGGCTCAAGATATACAGAAATATCCCAGGAACGAGCCCCCAGTGTGGCGTGAGGTTTTTATTGGCTTTAAGATCAGTATAGTACTGACAATTACAGAAATAGAATTTCTGCAGAAAATGGTGAAGTCCCAGTGTCTGAGAGAACTACTGGTATCACAAATTAGTTACGGCTGTGAATGATCTGATCTCGAAACAATAGTAGAGAGGAGACCGACATAAAGTGCCACCTCCGCTGTGTAACTAACTGTGATATTAAAAAACCAAGGAAACAGATTTTACTTAACACTGATAAAATTGACAAGTCGTTCAAATACAATTTCCTTATTATTTATTTAGTATATACACTATCTACTCTTGTGCTGAAGGGTGAATGTTGAAAAATGGAATGTAATGAATTTGTAAGTTTACATATGATTTACAAATATTTATATTTATATAGATATGTAAATAAATATTACAACAAGTTTTCCAATTATAGGAACAAAAATTATATCAGCTGTGCTGTTATTCAATTATAGTACATGTATCAGCTGTGCTGTTAATTAAGGATATAACACTTATCAGCTATGCTGTTATTTTTGTCTCTTGCTATGCTAATTCACTTTTTCATCACTGACAGTTTCTATGCTCACAATGCTGACAGAAATGGTACTAATGTGTACTCATCTCTCTAAGGTCTGTTCTTCTTTATTTGGTTCACACAACATCGGCTGAGTATCGTTCCTTTAGCCCACCCAAGACTGAGGGGGACCAAAGATGTAGAGTCAGGACAACCTCTATGCTCATGCAGAGTTCCAGGCAGCTGGATTGACGACCCACGATCTCAGTTTTGATGACACGAATAAAACCTGTAACAAGGAAAAATAGGGGCTAATTTCTGTCCTCAAGCCCACCTATTTCTATTGTATATGATATGAGCGTGTCTCAGTGTCTGCATGTAGGATGAATGACAACATGGCTCAGTATGATTTAGCAATAGCGAGACAAGACAGGTGTCTACTTGCAAAATATTCTTTCTGATAAACTAATACATGGATATCATTCAATGATATAAATTCAATGCATGAATACATTCAATAATATAAATTCAATACATGAATACATTCAATACATGAATACATCCCATAATATAAGTTCAATACATGAATACATCCAATAATATGTACACCTAGGTGTGATACAACAATGTCCTTCCCCCTATAATATACCAGGCCCTCTCTGACAAGTGCTATAATATATCCTAACAATAACGTTATGTTCTTATGATAGGAGTATGTGAGACGAGGACTGTTTGGTGATATATCAGGTGGGAGTTATAGGAGACAATAGATTGGAGTTAGATGAGACAAGAGATTGAGTCCTAACAAGGACTGTTTTGGTATATTTAAGTTGGTTTTATCTGAGATAATAGACTGAAGTTATAGGAGACAATAGGTTGAGTCCTAACAAGGACTGTGTTGGTTATATGGCAGTTGGTCTTATCGGAGATAATAGACTGAAGTTATAGGAGACAATAGATTGAGTCCTAACAAGGACTGTTTTGGTTATATTGCAGTTGGTCTGAGATAACAGATTGAAGTATAGGAGACAATAAGTTGAGTCCTAACAAGGACTGTTTTGGTTATATGGCAGTTGGTCTTATCGGAGATAATAGACTGAAGTCATGTGAGACAATAGATTGAGTTATAGGAGACAATAGATTGAGGTATGAGTGTAAAGGGCAATTTTTACTATCTTGCAATATAATACATTTATATTCTTATTATGTTCGCAAATATTTTGTAAGCAAAGTATTTCCTTTTTAAGTGCTTAAGGAGAAGTCATTTTTGGGTTGCTTCCCTTGAAAATAGTTCTGTCATCTTCGATCGGACTCCGCAGACGACTCTAGGCCTACTGCGATTTATTCTGTGGCTGGGTAGGAATAGATTGTTCTTGCTTCAGTATATCTATGGCCTGAATTTATACGTAGTGTTTGTATGAGTAGGACGAGTCTGTCTTATATATGGATATCTTTGCATTTCTAAGTCGAACTAATTTGGTTGTCGCTAGAAAAGGTCAAAGGCTATGCAGCGGAAGTATCGCTAGCAAAGGGTGTGATCCATGGCTGTCATCCTGTGAGGATGCCGAGTTTTGTTGTAGCAGGCTTTTTGCCGAAATAGTGATCTATATATGGATGGGGAAAAGTGATAATCATTTAGACATGTTGTATGTACTTTACCCCAGTGTTTATTCTCTTTTGCCAAGGAATGGCAAAGTTATATTTCGCATAAAAAGGTAAAACCACAATTTATTATGAACTTGGGCTTCGCCATCGTTGTTGATAAGCAGATGCACAGTGGTACTTTTAAAAAGAATATCCATTCAAAGGAAGAAGACATTCCTATGTATCAGCACTGGATTGTATGATATTATTCAATTACCTCTATGAGAGAACCTATGAAGAAATGAGGACATTTAATGAATGACTAATTTTGGTCTATATTCTATAGTGAGTGAAGCTCACGAGAGAGAGAACAGCCATGTTGAAATTCATATACTTTGTATTTATCGAGTGAGAAAAAGGGATGCCTGTACTATCGCTCGATGAACCAAGAGATCACTGCTACATGTGAGAACCCATGTCTGGGATTCCTATATTATGAAATATATATATATTGAACTTTACGTGAAGGAATATTCGCTAGACGAGGTTAGGTCTAGGAGCCTTCCTATGTATTGGTTATGGTCTGACGTGCCCAGTCAGTAAAGCCAGATGATTTACATGATGGAACGCTGAATGCTTATTTACGAATGCTCCATTATGATATTTGCCAAGCATGAATGCTAACTTAAGATGATATTCCTGTGATCAACATTATGCTGTCTATGTCGACATTTGTTCCTGTAACCATACACGTACTGTCCAAGTGTGCGTCCCATTAAATGTTATAAAAAGACCACCGTAGTTCCAGTACTTCTTGAATTCGAACAGTGTGAGTATGAGTGATGTACTACCAACCTGTCAACTCTATCGAATCATTCTACCATTCGCGTACTGACATTCAGATACACACTCATTGTTTACACTCACATTCTTGTCGGAGCCTCATCACGTTCCAGGACAAGATGACCTGTATGACCAAAACTGTGCTGGGTTTGATGAGTTGACAATCGTTACACTTTACTACACCAGTCCCAACATCTACATTTATCCACTGGTGGACATTCACATCATTTAGCAAATAAAGCATGATTCAACAACTAGTAGCCAGTATGAGTTAACAACTACACACAAAGAAAGAGTTTAACAACTGGTGGCCAGCCTGATCGACATACACTATTTAAAATATAGTTGATCATATAAATTGATGTACAAGAATCAACTGATAGTTAATTACTATTACTAAAGGTACACAGTTGATGATATAAAACACTATTTCTGGTGCACTGCACTTATATTATAGAGTGAACCAGCAACTTATAGCTGTTATTATATAAGGATTTATACAAGACCTTTGTAAGGCTTGTTTCCCACAGTGATTGGGATAGTTAAGTACTATTTTTCACAGGTTACAAAGTTATCATACAAAGTCTTTGATTAAGACTAAGAAAGTAAATTTATTTACTTTTGCAAATTACTGATCTTATTAGACAAGATGTCTACCTTGGATTATTTTATCACACAAGGCAGGGCTCTTGATAAGACTGGTCAGCAGTTAGAAGAATGGGCAGTTGCTCAATATGACAAAGCATTGGCTGCTGAAGAAAGAAAAGCATTGATTGAAGAAAAGAAATTAGAAGCTGAGGAAAGAAAATTACAAAGAGAGGATGAACAAAAGAAATTGCAGATACAGACTGATGAAAAAAGATTCCAGATGGAAATGGAAAAAGAGAAAAGAAAAGATGAAGCTGCTGCTGAAGAGAAAAAATTACAGGCTGCTGCAGAAGAGAGAAAATTACAAGCTGAAGCTCAAGAAAAAAAAGCAATAAGAGAACATGAACACCAAAAAGAACTTTTAGCATTTGAGTTAGAAAAGTTAAAGTTAACAAACATAAGTAATGTTAATCAAGCATCTAGTGGTAATGGTAAACCCTTTACTTACAAGGTCAAGGTACCAGCGTTCAACCCTTCCAGTGATGACATAACATTCTGGCTAAACAGATTTGAACGCTCGTGTCGAGCACATAATGTGGACAAATCACAATATGCTAACCAGTTATCAGAAAATCTGAAAGGTGATTCTCTGACTAGTTTAAGTTTGGTTGAAGAGGCTGACAAAGATAACTATGATGTTATTAGGGCAGCCTTATTAAAGAAGTATCAGTTGTCTGAAGAGGGTTATCGGAAGTTGTTTAAGACAATGGTGCCTGAGGCAGGTGTAGAATTCTCAGAATTCATTGCTAGGACACGACTTACATTTGATCGTTGGATTGAGCTATCCAAAACAGAAAAGACTTATGAAGCCCTTATGGACTTGATACTCAGAGACAAGATTATGTCAAGTATAAATAAACCTTTCCTCGAATTCTTACATGAGCGTAAACCTAAGTCTCTAAAAGAAATGGAACAGTATTGTACCCAATACGTCACTGCACATCCGAACGCGCCAAACCTCTTACCGCTTTCTCTACTCCCAGAGGCCTTTTCCAATGGAATTTTATGCCTTTCGGCCTTATGAACGCACCAGCTACATTTGTACGCATGATGCGTCGAATCCTATCGTATCGGTCAGATGTCATTGCTTATCTAGACGACATCTGTCTTTTCAGCGATACTTGGGAAGATCACTATTCAGGATTAGTTGAATTATTATCAACTCTGCGTGAGTATAACCTGACAGCAAAACCATCTAAAGCTTGTATTGGCTTTAGCGAAATTGCTTTCTTAGGCCATCGAGTAGGTCACGGTTTCTTGAAGACAGAAGACCATAATATCACTAAGATACTTAACATCTCTATCCCTAGGACTAAAAAGCAAGTGCGAAGTCTTTTAGGTCTCATACAATTTTATGGACGTTTCATTCCGAATCTGTCCTCTATCATGGCACCTCTCTCTACACTATTAAAGAAAGGGTCGCCTAACATGGTTCACTGGTCTCATGAATGCCAATCTTCACTAGAGAAGATCAAAACTATGTTTTCATCACCATCTATTTTAGTGTTACCTACAACAGATAAGACATTTGTTCTTCGTAGTGACGCTTCATCCACTGGGATTGGAGCGGCACTAATGCAAGAGTACTCTGGAACTCTGCATCCTGTAATGTACATATCCAGAAAACTTAATGCTGCAGAAAGGAATTACTCGGTTTTAGACCGTGAATTATTGGCAATGGTTTGGTCAATTCTCAAACTCCAAAGATTCCTTCTGGGCGCGCATTTCGTAGTGGAAACTGACCAAAAAGCTCTTACGGCTATCCAAAGTAAGAACTTGAAGAGCTCGAGATCAACTCGATACGCAATTGCTCTTCAACCTTTTCATTTTTCGGTACGAGCTATCCGTGGTTCAGAAAATGTGATGGCGGACATTCTGTCCAGATGCCCACATGATGCCACTTAACTGTTAAATATTGGATCTTTTTAATATGTATAACTTTACAACAGTTATTTTTTGTTTCTTTACTAAGATACACATTTGTAATTTAATAATAGAATGATGGTATCGCTACTTAGCGGTTTATTGATGTTAATTCACCGCTGTTCTTTGATGATTGTTTCTTCATAAATCATAAATTTAAGATTGTAGTGTGAATTTTTGGTATGCATTGTATAATTACCAGAATTGTATTATACGTACATCACACCTTCCTGGAAACATTTATTCGTAGGGAAACAATTTCTCTCAGATTTTGAGATATATATTCTCACCAGTCATATTAGGAATTATAGTTATTCCTGATATTTTCATCTGCGCAGTATTCTTGCGTTGTGAGCCTATTCTACGGTGCTCCTAGATGTATTTAAAAAAAAAATTTTTATTTTTTTTTTCCCGGGAGGTGTGGTAAGACTGTAAAGGGCAATTTTTACTATCTTGCAATATAATACATTTATATTCTTATTATGTTCGCAAATATTTTGTAAGCAAAGTATTTCCTTTTTAAGTGCTTAAGGAGAAGTCATTTTTGGGTTGCTTCCCTTGAAAATAGTTCTGTCATCTTCGATCGGACTCCGCAGACGACTCTAGGCCTACTGCGATTTATTCTGTGGCTGGGTAGGAATAGATTGTTCTTGCTTCAGTATATCTATGGCCTGAATTTATACGTAGTGTTTGTATGAGTAGGACGAGTCTGTCTTATATATGGATATCTTTGCATTTCTAAGTCGAACTAATTTGGTTGTCGCTAGAAAAGGTCAAAGGCTATGCAGCGGAAGTATCGCTAGCAAAGGGTGTGATCCATGGCTGTCATCCTGTGAGGATGCCGAGTTTTGTTGTAGCAGGCTTTTTGCCGAAATAGTGATCTATATATGGATGGGGAAAAGTGATAATCATTTAGACATGTTGTATGTACTTTACCCCAGTGTTTATTCTCTTTTGCCAAGGAATGGCAAAGTTATATTTCGCATAAAAAGGTAAAACCACAATTTATTATGAACTTGGGCTTCGCCATCGTTGTTGATAAGCAGATGCACAGTGGTACTTTTAAAAAGAATATCCATTCAAAGGAAGAAGACATTCCTATGTATCAGCACTGGATTGTATGATATTATTCAATTACCTCTATGAGAGAACCTATGAAGAAATGAGGACATTTAATGAATGACTAATTTTGGTCTATATTCTATAGTGAGTGAAGCTCACGAGAGAGAGAACAGCCATGTTGAAATTCATATACTTTGTATTTATCGAGTGAGAAAAAGGGATGCCTGTACTATCGCTCGATGAACCAAGAGATCACTGCTACATGTGAGAACCCATGTCTGGGATTCCTATATTATGAAATATATATATTGAACTTTACGTGAAGGAATATTCGCTAGACGAGGTTAGGTCTAGGAGCCTTCCTATGTATTGGTTATGGTCTGACGTGCCCAGTCAGTAAAGCCAGATGATTTACATGATGGAACGCTGAATGCTTATTTACGAATGCTCCATTATGATATTTGCCAAGCATGAATGCTAACTTAAGATGATATTCCTGTGATCAACATTATGCTGTCTATGTCGACATTTGTTCCTGTAACCATACACGTACTGTCCAAGTGTGCGTCCCATTAAATGTTATAAAAAGACCACCGTAGTTCCAGTACTTCTTGAATTCGAACAGTGTGAGTATGAGTGATGTACTACCAACCTGTCAACTCTATCGAATCATTCTACCATTCGCGTACTGACATTCAGATACACACTCATTGTTTACACTCACATTCTTGTCGGAGCCTCATCACGTTCCAGGACAAGATGACCTGTATGACCAAAACTGTGCTGGGTTTGATGAGTTGACAATCGTTACACTTTACTACACCAGTCCCAACATCTACATTTATCCACTGGTGGACATTCACATCATTTAGCAAATAAAGCATGATTCAACAACTAGTAGCCAGTATGAGTTAACAACTACACACAAAGAAAGAGTTTAACAATGAGTCCTATTAGTCTTTGTCTATTTAATCATAATAGAAAATACAATCATTATACTTAATTTCCCCAAGATACAATCAGTAACCTGATAGGTAGTATAAATGACACACAACAAATACCAACATTATAGACCTGCTGAAAGCCTATTTTCCTAAAGGTTATCGTAAATATATTTACCCTCTAAGATTCAAACAGGCCAGTTTTTGACTCGACTTAGCGAAGCAGGTGCAGGTCAATGCCCTCAGGTAAGCTATAAATCAAAGTTGACAGCTTTTCTCACACAGTCGGTCGTCTCTGGCTTCGTGTTCGGTTGCGTGCTTAGCATAAAATTTCGCCCGATTATATAGGCAGAGGAAAGCTTTTGGTTGGTTCCTGGCGGAGCAAGCTGATTGGTTTCCTGCAGTTTAGTACAGCCTAATTTTATTCAGTTTTCCTCCGCCATATTGCGTGAACAAGATGGCCGTTAATTTATTCTGTCTCAGAGACTGGTGAACGTTGCTCGTTGATTGGTTGAAGCAAATCTGTATCTCGACATTGTGATTAACAAAGTAGTGGGTTACACTCGTTTCACGACATGCAACATCTAAGTAATTCAAAAAATGTTGTAATAGTGTTTGCGTTACCAACAAATGTTACTTAAATAAATAGAAAAGGAAAGAAAGTGTGCGGGAGAGACATACAGTTCTTCCTTTCTTACTCTTCTGTTCACTCAGGGTGAAGGAGAGGTTGGGGGCTAACGAGCTATAGGAGAGGACAGATAGATTAGTAGAGGTGATAGTGTCACAGGATTCTGAATCACTGAGTCTGTATCCTGGGAACTTATCCCACTTTCTCAAATTCGCCTTCCTCTGCCTCTACAGTCTATCTTTACTCGATTGCCAGGCAGGTCCGAGCCATTGATAAATCCTGTGCAACCAAGATCAACTTCCTGGTTAATCCTTGAGTTAACCATGTGACACCATTCTAAGTGCTCAAATGAGAATAATTAAAAACAGGATCATGGTGTGGAGTGGCATCAGTTTCCGTGAGTTAGTGTTGAACTTCTTCCGTAGACGCGGATTCAAATTCTTTAATATTAGACAAACATAAAGGTATGTTTTCAGGCACTCGTAAGAAATAAAGAAGTAGAACACTTGGACAACAGAAAAACAACAGACGTGAGTGGCTTACCCAGGGTTCGAACCCCGTACCTTCCGTACGACAACTCCGCCTAGCTATCAAGCGAATCACACTGACCCCACGGCCAGCTAGGCATCTCCAAAAAAAGATGCTTTACTGGCTATTTATCAGTAAGAAACACAAGATAACACCGGAAGTATGCAGTGGGCAACTCAGCCCCTTAATGACGCAATCACTTCTGTTGTTCCTCTATTAACAGTATGTGTCAGTCCAAACAAGACAAAGACCTTGATACTGGGTCCAGTAAATAGTAGAAGACTAAAGGACAATAGTATAGAACAGTGGGTAGGTGTCTGGTATTGTATGAACATAAATAACACATAAGGAAGGGAAACCCGAGGCCTGTAAACAGTAAATTAATATTAGACAAACATAAAGGTATGTTTTCAGGCACTCGTAAGAAATAAAGAAGTAGAACACTTGGACAACAGAAAAACAACAGACGTGAGTGGCTTACCCAGGGTTCGAACCCCGTACCTTCCGTACGACAACTCCGCCTAGATATCAAGCGAATCACACTGACCCCACGGCCAGCTAGGCATCCCCAAAAAAAAGATGCTTTACTGGCTATTTATCAGTAAGAAACACAAGATAACACCGGAAGTATACAGTGGGCAACTCAGCCCCTTAATGACGCAATCACTTCTGTTGTTCCTCTATTAACAGTATGTGTCAGTCCAAACAAGACAAAGACCTTGATACTGGGTCCAGTAAATAGTAGAAGACTAAAGGACAATAGTATAGAACAGTGGGTAGGTTTCTGGTATTGTATGAACATAAATAACACATAAGGAAGGGAAACCCGAGGCCTGTAAACAGTAAATTAATATTAGACAAACATAAAGGTATGTTTTCAGGCACTCGTAAGAAATAAAGAAGTAGAACACTTGGACAACAGAAAAACAACAGACGTGAGTGGCTTACCCAGGGTTCGAACCCCGTACCTTCCGTACGACAACTCCGCCTAGCTATCAAGCGAATCACACTGATAAATAGCCAGTAAAGCATCTTTTTTTGGGGATGCCTAGCTGGCCGTGGGGTCAGTGTGATTCGCTTGATAGCTAGGCGGAGTTGTCGTACGGAAGGTACGGGGTTCGAACCCTGGGTAAGCCACTCACGTCTGTTGTTTTTCTGTTGTCCAAGTGTTCTACTTCTTTATTTCTTACGAGTGCCTTACTGATAAATAGCCAGTAAAGCATCTTTTTTTGGGGATGCCTAGCTGGCCGTGGGGTCAGTGTGATTCGCTTGATAGCTAGGCGGAGTTGTCGTACGGAAGGTACGGGGTTCGAACCCTGGGTAAGCCACTCACGTCTGTTGTTTTTCTGTTGTCCAAGTGTTCTACTTCTTTATTTCTTACGAGTGCCTGAAAACATACCTTTATGTTTGTCTAATATTAATTTACTGTTTACAGGCCTCGGGTTTCCCTTCCTTATGTGTTATTTATGTTCATACAATACCAGAAACCTACCCACTGTTCTATACTATTGTCCTTTAGTCTTCTACTATTTACTGGACCCAGTATCAAGGTCTTTGTCTTGTTTGGACTGACACATACTGTTAATAGAGGAACAACAGAAGTGATTGCGTCATTAAGGGGCTGAGTTGCCCACTGTATACTTCCGGTGTTATCTTGTGTTTCTTACTGATAAATAGCCAGTAAAGCATCTTTTTTTGGGGATGCCTAGCTGGCCGTGGGGTCAGTGTGATTCGCTTGATATCTAGGCGGAGTTGTCGTACGGAAGGTACGGGGTTCGAACCCTGGGTAAGCCACTCACGTCTGTTGTTTTTCTGTTGTCCAAGTGTTCTACTTCTTTATTTCTTACGAGTGCCTGAAAACATACCTTTATGTTTGTCTAATATTAATTTACTGTTTACAGGCCTTGGGTTTCCCTTCCTTATGTGTTATTTATGTTCATACAATACCAGAAACCTACCCACTGTTCTGTACTATTGTCCTTTAGTCTTCTACTATTTACTGGACCCAGTATCAAGGTCTTTGTCTTGTTTGGACTGACACATACTGTTAATAGAGGAACAACAGAAGTGATTGCGTCATTAAGGGGCTGAGTTGCCCACTGTATACTTCCGGTGTTATCTTGTGTTTCTTACTGATAAATAGCCAGTAAAGCATCTTTTTTGGGGATGCCTAGCTGGCCGTGGGGTCAGTGTGATTCGCTTGATAGCTAGGCGGAGTTGTCGTACGGAAGGTACGGGGTTCGAACCCTGGGTAAGCCACTCACGTCTGTTGTTTTTCTGTTGTCCAAGTGTTCTACTTCTTTATTTCTTACGAGTGCCTGAAAACATACCTTTATGTTTGTCTAATATTAATTTACTGTTTACAGGCCTCGGGTTTCCCTTCCTTATGTGTTATTTATGTTCATACAATACCAGAAACCTACCCACTGTTCTATACTATTGTCCTTTAGTCTTCTACTATTTACTGGACCCAGTATCAAGGTCTTTGTCTTGTTTGGACTGACACATACTGTTAATAGAGGAACAACAGAAGTGATTGCGTCATTAAGGGGCTGAGTTGCCCACTGTATACTTCCGGTGTTATCTTGTGTTTCTTACTGATAAATAGCCAGTAAAGCATTTTTTTTTGGGGATGCCTAGCTGGCCGTGGGGTCAGTGTGATTCGCTTGATAGCTAGGCGGAGTTGTCGTACGGAAGGTACGGGGTTCGAACCCTGGGTAAGCCACTCACGTCTGTTGTTTTTCTGTTGTCCAAGTGTTCTACTTCTTTATTTCTTACGAGTGCCTGAAAACATACCTTTATGTTTGTCTAATATTAATTTACTGTTTACAGGCCTCGGGTTTCCCTTCCTTATGTGTTATTTATGTTCAAATTCTTTACCTATAGTGAGAGAAATCTAAATTACAAGAACTAGTGAGGCGAGTAAACAACATAAATATGGATGGAACATTAAAAGTGAGAAAAAAAAACTGTGATAATTAGCAAAATAGGTGGCAAGCACAGTTTATAAATAAGAATAAATGGGGAGATACTGGAACAAGGTAAGAGTTGTTAAACCCTGAAACAAGGTACATCATTCTGGCTTTGTTGAACCCTGAAACAAGGTACATCGTTCTGGCACTGTTAGACCCTGAAACAAGGTACATCATTCTGGCACTGTTAAACCCTGAAAAAGGTACATAGTTCTGGCACTGTTAAATCCTGAAACTAGGTGTATCGTTCTGGCACTGTTAAACAATGAAATACGGTGCGTCGTTCTGGCATTGTTAAACCATGAAACAACGTACATCGTTCTGGCACTGTTAAACTCTGAAACTAGGTACATTGTTCTGGCATTGTTAAACCCTGAAACACGGTACATCGTTATGGCATTGTTAAACCCTGAAACAAGGTACATCGTTCTGGCATTGTTAAATCTTGAAACAAGGTACATCGTTCTGGCATTGTTAAACTCTGAAACTAGGTACATCGTTCTGGCACTGTTAAACACTGAAACAAGGTACATCGTTCTGGTGCTGTTAAACCCTGAAACAATGTACATCGTTTTCGCACTGTTAAACCCTGAAACAATGTACATCGTTCTGGCACTGTTAAACCCTGAAACAAGATACATCGTTCTGGCACTGTTAGACCCTGAAACAAGGTACATCATTCTGGCTTTGTTAAACCCTGACACATGGTACATCGTTCTGGCATTGTTAAACCCTGAAATTAGGTACAACGTTCTGGCATTGTTAAACCCTTAAACAAAGTACATTGTTCTGGCTTTGTTAAACCGTGAAACAAGGTACACCGTTCTGGCAATGTTAAACACTGAAACAAGGTACATCTTTAAACAAAGAGTTTGACCTTCCCATCTAAACGAGCACAAAGTCTGATCTTTCCTCTTCTGTACTAATGACACCTCCATCTTTACTGTCTGACCCAGATCTTGACTTCCGGCGACGATGTTAACCAAATTATACCCAATAAAACGTCCCAGAGGGAGGAAATTTATTGCGTTCTTCTGTTTCACCCTCCCGTCTTGGGATACCGTGATGACATTTGGCGTCTATCTGCTTCTATCAAGTTGTGCGCCAGCATTCAGTTTTATGGCAGAGCTATGTCAACCCTTGACCCTCACAGCCCCACAGAATTGTCAGTTATAAGTTTTCGTCTGCCGGCAGCATTCACAAAGACACGCAGTGAGCAGTAAACCAGGGGGTAGGGTAAACGGTGGAGTGGACGAAAATAAGTCCATGTAGCCCCTGGGGGTCTCTGAATAGACGAAGGGGAATAGGGCATCTACATCCTTTCACATGTCCTACCTGGCGGTTAACATTCTTCTTTCTCGTTCGTCCTGAAAAGGACGTTGGTTGCGTTGTGTCTGTTTACAGCGAAGTTGCGGTATTTGCGCCTTTTGGCCGACACATCCGACTTCCGCACGGCATTTTTTGGGACCGGGTTTGCCTTCCCTCTTCGATGAGGTTGCCAGCCCCGTACACAACCTCATATTAACCGTCAGGGACCCAAGACCCATCAAAAGTGAGGAATGCATTAAGCGACCCATAGCTTGACTGCCTGCATCAGAGTCAGCGAACCAGAGCTGACTAAGACCGTACTCCACCTCCACGTGGTGGTCCTGGAAACAGTCTGCAGCAGTGCAGTCTGGCTGAGCGAGTACGGATCGCAATGGGAAGGCAAACCCGGTCCCTAAAAAATGCCGTGCTGAAGTCGGATGTGTCGACCGAAAGGTGCAGATATCACAGCTACGGCGTAAACAGACACAACGCAACCACCGTCCTTTTCAGGACGAACGAAGAAGAAGAAGAAGAAGAAGAACTACATTTGTTGTGCGTACTGAATTAGGTGCATTATTCTGTTGTTAGCACTCTATTTTTCCCTACTTCGATGCATAACAGGGCCAGACAAGCGTATCGCTCATCCTGGAGAGATTAACTGAGTACTTAAAACGTGATAATACCACATTGCCTCCAGGTAAATGCGAGCACGAAGTGTTTGCTAAGATTACATAATTACTTCCGACTCGACAGGAAAAATGTAAGAAATTGTAAAGTAAACATTATCAAGAATTGTCGGATGTAGCAACTCCATATAAGGAGCATGACCGTTTGAAATTGTCAAACGCATGAGTCACACAGAATACTGCATGAGGAAAAGTTTTCATAATATGAACTTTGAGTGTATTGGCTGACGTTTGAGGCGCCAATAAACAACCACGCGATTGGAAGATTTGTCAGAGAGACCGAACGAACGAACTTTATTTTCAAAGGGTTGAGAATTGGGCACGCAGGCCCGTCAGACATTCTGCCCTTCCTTTCTCTCGTCTTTTATACAGATTTCATTTGTGAGATACGCAGGACGCGTGGGCCGAGAGCTACGATATAACGTAGAACATCTAGCGTACGACACTGCATTCATAAAATCGACAAAGTAGACAGCTAGGACCTTGCCACAGAAAAAAATAGAGTCAGGATTCTGAATTTTTAGTAACGGAAAAACATATAAGAGCATCTTTTATCCACTGGAAAAGAAAACTGGTCAATATTATTACGGAACCGGACTCCCACAGAAACTACTCACAAGTCACCGAGGAATTATAGAATAAGAAATAAAATCCCAGACGTGTGTTCGAGGCATCTGTGTTAAGTTGCCAAGACTGTTTATCTGAGCAAGACGTCTAAGGTTTGTCTAGTTACTAGGGTGAGTTGTACACATTTTTATACTTTGAATTTTACTGGTTTATACTAGCTAGGAGTGTTAAAGATTCATACGAGGCTGGCAAAGGATGTGCAAACGATACATGCATGAACCACCACAGCAAGCGCTGGTAATTGCTTCATGCTAGTTCTCACGGAAGAACCAAAAGCAGAGGTAATCCCAGACTCCAAGTGGAGAAAGAAAGTGGATGATGATGACATCCATCATTTGTATATTATCATTTGTAATTAGTTGTATGTATGTATGTTTAAAATTGTTCCTTCAGGCACAAGCCACTTGCCGCTGTCCAGTTGAAATTGTTTCATTACATTAACCTCTACACCTCACGGTAGAAGGGGAACGACTAAGTAAGTAAGTCATTACATTAACTAAAAGAATGGTAATTTCGTGAT
Source organism: Oreohelix idahoensis (assembly GCA_024509875.1). Classification (NCBI taxonomy): domain Eukaryota; kingdom Metazoa; phylum Mollusca; class Gastropoda; order Stylommatophora; family Oreohelicidae; genus Oreohelix; species Oreohelix idahoensis. Next base: position 316,792 of record JAMPIV010000486.1, read on the forward strand.
CACATCCCCTGAGTTATACGATATACACTCAGGGAGAGTACCAATTCTGAATTTTTTTTTTTTTAAATCGGTGACTAACAGCGGGGAAAGGCGCCTGATCTAAATCAGGAAAACAAATACTTAGCAGCCGAATGTGTTCTTTTATTCCCTCTAAAGTTGGTGGTACGGACTGGAGAGACCATTTGAGGTTCTACCCACGTTACCAGCTGTACTAGTCTGTGGTTCGAAGCTTGAGATCGACATGTGAAACCTACATCCCACGGGTGGTGAAGATCCTTGCCTTGACCGGAAGCAGTACCCCCAGAATCCTTTGGAGACGTGCCCTTGCCATAGAGACGAAGTGATGGAACCTGCAGCTCCAACATTTCCGCAATTTGGAAGCTAAGTCAAAAGTTTAGCAGGCCACATCAAAAGACTATATTTTCATCTCCCAAACCAATGCTACTTTCGGCGGGAGTTGCCATAGCAAATAGTGACGTAAATGGGAATAGCCTATCAAGATCGCTTGATAGAATGACCAGTAAATAAATTAACAAAATAATAGTTTGTCCAATGAAACGGTAGCCAGATGCGCGCACCACCGAAAAGACGCTCAGAAATAACTTTCTGAAAGTTAGTTGTAGAAAAGAGCCATGGCATAAAGGACGTGATTCTAACCTTGCGTGGTGAACAACCTGGCGTTCCCCCGGTCTGTCACAAAAGTCCTAGGCTCCTACGTTGAGATATTCATCAAGAACCTTAGTGTATTTCCTTACTGTTCAAGTATTTGCAGACGCAAGAGAGTATTTCCTTCATATCAAGAAATATCTGTGTGAAACAGATTTTCTTACGAGAAACTAAAAACATCAGACGTCCGTAAGAAGAACAGTTTACGGCGTTTCTTATTAATAGGTGTGTAGCAAGCCACTGTAACCATTGGAGTTTGTTGTTCATTAATGTATACAAGTCACTAGGTCTGACATCTACAGCTGTTAGTTGTTGAACTGGCAGAACATTGTTGCTGATCTGTGTCGGAGCTGATGGTTTGCCTGGCATTATTAATATTTTTATCTCAAATGCACAAATTCGCAAGGAAAAATTATCAATTTATTCACAACTTTGGAAGAAAAGAAATGGTCGACTTCACTCACTGTATCGGAATATCGAAATGATAATGTTACAGCGCGAAAAAAACTTGTATTTTTAGATTTTTTTCCCCCCATTTTATGTCGCCCCTGAACCGGCATTACCAAATGAGGCCCTGTAAGGGATATTTTCTAACACAAACCGTGTCATAGGATATCGTTTGCTTAATGTCCGTGTTCTCCGTCTCAACCACCCAATGTCAAGGCCGGACAATGTCCCAAATAATTAAAATGGATGGAATGAATGGAGACAGAATACAATGTCGCGTTTATCCATTGACAAACCAAATATTAGGACGTAACATACAATATTAGTCCTTGCATGTCTGTAACACGCTATTAACCCATTTATCACAGTGAGACATTACAGTGCGGGGATAACAGTGGTTTTATCTAAATGACGAATCACCAGTAACCCACTTGCAGATTAAACATGTTTGACTTTGTAAATTAACATGAGGGACCAAGCGCTTAGAAGTAAGTTCCCTAGAAAAATGACAGAAACATGTGATATTAGCAGTTACTTTAATATGCTTATTTAACACAATGTAAACCGTTTTTTTTTTTAATTATAATAGCGGCTCATATTTCTAAAGAAGAGATCTGTCACTTGCCCCTGGCTCATTCTATTTCGATTATTTCATTGTGATATTTAAAAAATGATAATACAATATACAAGCAATATAAACAAGTTACTAGTGTGGCCGCATGACCTACTACCATAGCATTTATTCGTGCTAATAACTAATTATAATAAAATAATAGAAATTACTATTAACCACTATAGAAAGTAAACAGTGCAGTTACGACATCTCGTACTGAATCATAAACACGAGATACATTGAGTATAAAATGACATAAGATGTACTGAAACTATGTCAAGCTTGGCATACCAACGCTACTTTCGGCGGGAGTTGCCATAGCAAATAGTGACATAAATGGGAATAGCCTATCAAGATCGCTTGATAGAATGACCAGTAAATAAATTAACAAAATAATAGTTTGTCCAATGAAACGGTAGCCAGAATCGCGCACCACCGAAAAGACGCTCAGAAATAATTTTCTGAAAGTCAGTTGTAGAAAAGAGCCATTGCATAAAGGACGTGATTCTAACCTTGCGTGGTGAACAACCTTGCATGGTGAACAACCTGGCGTTCCCCCGGTCTGTCACAAAAGTCCTAGGCTCCTACGTTGAGATATTCATCAAGGACCTTATTGTATTTCCTTACTCTTCAAGTATTTGCAGACGCAAGAGACTATTTCCTTCATATCAAGAAATATCTGTGTGAAATAGATTTTCTTACGTTGTGATACACAAGTAACTAGCTCGAACAAACTTTTTATTTCAGCCTAAGTCAAAGACATCACCCGTGTGTTACCGGGACCCGAAAGGGGAGCAAAGAATAGTAACACTGTTCCCTGCCAAGCATGTCGTAGAAAGCGACTAAGGAGGGTTGGGCATGTGGCCAGTTACCCGATCCTGTAAACAATTTAAACCACAAAAAACTTCAATAAACATGGACAAGTCAATTAAAGAAAACAAAACACAGCCATCCAAGACAGGGGAAGGTCCTCTCGCAGGGAGGCGTATGATGCAACACAGAAAAAGCCGAAAGGAGTCTGTGTTGCTGACTAACCTTCTTTCTTTTAGGAGAACTTCCAGATTTGGCACCTGGAATGTTCGGACATTAAACGAACAAGGGAAAGTGGCACAAGTAGCAGCAGAGATGGGGGAATATAAAATCGAGGTTCTGGGACTGTGTGAAACAAAGTGGAAGGGGGCAGACAGGAAGAAACTCATCACAGGTGAATTGGTGCTGTCCTCAGGACATGAAGACGAAACTTCACACCACAGTGAAGGGGTAGCTCTTATGTTATCTAAAGAAGCACAGAAAGAATTCATTGAATGGGAAGCCGTTGGACCCAGAGTAATAACAGCTTCTTTTAAAACAGCTAAAAAGAAAATAAATGTAAATGTCATCCAATGTTATGCACCAACTAATGACAAAGAAGAGTCTGTGAAAGAAGCATTTTATACTAGGCTACAGGAAATTATGGAAAAAGTAAAAAGAAGAGACATCACAATTTTGATGGGTGACATGAATGCAAAGATAGGTACAGTCAACACCGGCTTTGAAGAAGTCATAGGAAAACAGGGGCTAGGAATAATGAATGAAAATGAGGAACTATTATCAAACTTCTGTGCTTCAAATCAACTGGCTATAGGAGGAAGCATGTTTTCACATAAGAGAATACACAAGGCAACATGGATATCACCAGACCATAGAACAGAAAATCAGATTGATCATATATGCATACACAAGAAGTTTAGATCATCATTGCAGGATGTAAAGGTATATAGAGGAGCAGATGTGGCATCATACCACCACCTTCTGATAGCCAAAGTAAAAATGAAACTCAAGAGATACGCAGCAATGCAAAATTATAGACAACAATTTAATGTAGGACATCTAAGAAATCAATAAACAAGAGACAAATTTGCGGTCACAATATCCAATAAATTCCAGGTGCTCCAACAGCTGGAAGATGCAGAGAATACAGAAGACTATTGGCAGCAAATCAAAACGGTATGGAATGAGATATGTGAAGAAATACTGGGGAAAAGAGAACGACAACAAAAAGCATGGATAACAACAGAAACCATCAATAAGATAAAAGACAGGAAAAACAAGAAAGCAGATTTAAACACAAGCAAAACCAGAAGTTCCAAGGCCAAGGCTCAAGAAGTGTACACAGAAGCAAACAAAGAAGTAAAAAGAAGTATCAAAAGAGACAAGAGGAAGTATATTGAGGAGTTGGCAAGAGAGGCAGAAGATGCTGCAGCCAAAGGGAATATGAGAGAACTGTATAACAGCACAAAGAAGCTAACGGGGAAATACAAGCAAACAAGTTGCTTGGAAGAAAGGATATCTGGTTAAGTTGCATAAGAAGGGAAATTTACAAGAGTGCACAAATTATAGAGGAATAATGTTACTTTCACTGCCAGGAAAAGTATTAAACAGGATTATCCTTGAAAGATTAAAAGAGTCCACAGACAAGAAACTGAGAGATGAACAAGCAGGTTTTCGACAAAACAGATCCTGTACAGACCAGATAGCCACTTTGAGAATAATAGTTGAGCAAAGTCTGGAATGGAATTCACCGCTATACATAGGATTCGTGGACTATGAAAAGGCATTTGACAGTGTAGACAGAGAATCACTTTGGAAATTGATGAGGCATTATGGAGTTCCCATGAAGATCATTAACTTAATAAAGAAGACCTATGAAGACATGACATGCAGAGTTCTTCATCAAGGACAACTTACAGAACCGTTTAGGATTAGAACGGGAGTGAGACAGGGATGCCTCTTGTCTCCATTTCTTTTCTTACTAGCAATAGATTGGATTATGAAAACATCGACAACACACAACAGAAATGGAATCCAGTGGAATCTGACTAAACAGCTTGATGATCTGGATTTTGCAGATGACTTGGCTATTCTGTCCCATAACCATAATCAGATGCAAGAGAAAATGAAAATTCTCGATGAGAGGTCACAACAAGTGGGTCTGAAAATACACAGGGAAAAGACAAAGATTATGAGAATAAATGCAAGGAATGATAACAAGGTAATGCAACAGAAGATGGGGGTGGAGGAGTCTTCCTGAGCTTAAGCAATGGCACACAAAAAAAGATAGCAGTCGCAACAGGGAAATTTTCAACTAACTTCAGAGCAGAGGCAGAGGCCATAAAAACTGCATCAGAAATTCTAATGACAGAAAAAAGCTCAGAGAGACCAGTAGTTATCTTCTCAGATGCGCTGTCAGTGATTACAACACTTAAAAGTCAAATAAATGCTGAACTGGATGACCTAAGAGTAACACTTCACAGACTATGTCAGCAATACAAAAGAGTTGTGATACAGTGGATCCCTTCTCACTGCAACATCCCTGGAAATGAAGAGGCTGACAGATTGGCAAAGGAAGGGGGAAAACTTCCTCAGCTGGACACAAATATAACCTATGAGGAGTCCAAGAGTTTTATCATGCGCAGATACAGGCACAAGTGGGAAGAAGAGCATCCAGGCCATACAAAAAATGATCCGTACTACCAGCTCAGCAGAAGTGAACAAGTGGCAATCTTCAGACTTCGCACTGGTCATAACAGATTGAGATACCATCTGTTCAACAAATTAAAGATATGAACTACGGATGAGTGTGACTGTGGCACTGGTAAAATGACTGCCGAACACCTGCTTCAAAGGTGCCCAACATATGAGGAACAGAGAAGACGCATATGGCCATCACCAGTACCATTCCTGGAGAAAATCTTCGGAGATATCAACAGCCTCAGGCTGACCACTGCTTTCTTTGAACTTATTCAAGTTGACATCTGAGGATGAACGAAGAAGAAGAAGAAGAAGAAGAAGTACACATATCTTGGCAGTAATATAGACAAAGTTGGAGGGACAAACAGTGATATCAAAATAAGAATACAAAAAGCAAGAGGAGCTTTCATTGCATTGGGAAACATATGGAGAACAAGAGAAATCAAGTCCAACACGAAAATAAGAATCTTTAACTCAAATGTCAAGTCAGTCCTATTGTATGGCTCTGAGAAATGGAGAACAACAAAAACAACAACCAAAAAGCTACAGACTTTTATAAACGGGTGCTTGCGTAGAATAGAAGGACAGAAATGGTATGACAAAGTCACAAATGTGGAATTGATGACAAGAACCAGACAAGTGCCAGTGGAACAAGAGTTGAGAAGAAGACGCTGGCGATGGATAGGACACACATTGAGGAAACCTGTTGATAGAATTACAAGGCAGTCCTTGTTGTGGAATCCACAGGGAAAGAGGGGCAGAGGTAGACCAAAAAACACATGGAGAAGAGAACTGGAAACAGAGGTGAAAATGATGAGAAAAACATGGAAAGAACTTGAGCGGATGGCACAGGACAGGAAGACTTTGCATGTCTTTATTGAAAGCCTATGCTCCTTGGGGAGCTAAAGGGTATTGAAATGTATGAGCCAGAATATTATATACGAGGCGTGTTCAAATGAAACCCGACCGTGCTGCGCCAAGTGGACATTCGTAGGAGGAGCATGATGACGTCACATCTGACGTAATAAGCACATACGAATGTACAAGTGTGTAAGTGTTCATTCTCCTAATATTCATTGGTTGTGCTGCAGACCGTTAAAATAATGGCCGGTGTGATAAGGAATCCGTCCAAACAATTCAAGTCACAGATTTCCGCCGGTAAGGTTACGCTGACCGCATTTTTTGACCATGAAGGGCTTCTATTGGTAGACTTTAAAGAGCCTGGAGTGAACATCAATGCCATCCGCTACAATGACACACTAGACAACCTGCATACAGCCATCAAGAATAAATGACCCGGCATGCTTTCGCGTAGTGTGATTCTGTTGCACGACAATGCTCGTCCACATGTTGCGAACATTGTGCAGGAAGCGTTAGCAAGGAAAAGGTGGGAAATTCTGCCACACCCAGCCTACAGCCCCGATCTGTCACCATGTGACTTTCATTTGTTCGGACCCTTAAAAAAATCTCTAAAGGGACAACGATTCGACTCCGATGCAGACGTCAGGGCCTCGGTGACCAAATGGTTTAATATGCAACCAAAGTCATTTTTCTCGGACGGCATCCGCCGTCTATCCAAGCAGTGGGATGCGTGTCAATGCCTATGGTGACTATTTCTAAAGGATCCCAGTGAGTACTTGCTTCCTAACAATTGCTGTATTTAAGTCTACTACTCCTGCTGATGTACCTTACATATATTTGTTATAAAGCCACTGGGACGGGTTTCATTTGAACACACCTCGTATATATATATATATATATATATATATATATATATATATATATATATATATATATATATCGTATATATATATATATATCGTATATATATATATATCGTATATATATATATATATATCGTATATATATATATATATATTATATATATATATATATATCTTATATATATATATATATATATATATATATATATATATATATATATATATATATATATATATATATATATATATATATATATATATATATATATATATATATATATATATATATATATATATATATATATATATATATATATATATATATATATATATATATATATATATATATATATATATATATATATATATATATATATATATATATATATATATATATATATATATATATATATATATATATATATATATATATCGTATATATATATATATATCGTATATATATATATATATCGTATATATATATATCGTATATATATATATATATATATCGTATATATATATATCGTATATATATATATCGTATATATATATATCGTATATATATATATCGTATATATATATATCGTATATATATATATCGTATATATATATATCGTATATATATATATATCGTATATATATATATATCGTATATATATATATATCTATATATATATAATATATATATATATATATATATATCGTATATATATATCGTATATATATATCGTATATATATATCGTATATATATATATATATATATATATATATATATATATATATATATATATATATATATATATATATATATATATATATATATATATATATATATATATATATATATATATATATATATATATATATATATATATATATATATATATATATATATATATATATATATATATATATATATATATATATATATATATATATATATATATATATATATATATATATATATATATATATATATATATATATATATATATATATATATATATATATATATATATATATATATATATATATCGTATATTTATCGTATATATATCGTATATATATATCGTATATATATATCGTATATATATATCGTATATATATATCGTATATATATATCGTATATATATCGTATATATATCGTATATATATCGTATATATATCGGAAATATATATATATATATATATATATATATATATATATATATATATATATATATATATATATATATATATATATATATATATATATATATATATATATATACGAAGTGTGTTCAAATGAAACCCGTCCCAGTGGCTTTATAACAAATATATGTAAAATATATATATATATATATATATATATATATATATATATATATATATATATATATATATATATATATATATATATATATATATATATATATATATATATATATATATATATATATATATATATATATATATATATATATTTATATTTATTTATATTTATTTATATATATTTATATATATTTATATATTTATATATTTATATATTTATATATTTATATATTTATATATTTATATATTTATATATATTTTTATATATTTATATATTTTTATATATATATATATATTTATATATATATATATATATATATATATATATATATATATATATATATATATATATATATATATATATATATATATATCTATATATATATATATATATATATATATATATATTTATATATTTATATATTTATACCTAGACATATATTTACCTCTAAACAGAGCTATACCTTATAAGAGGGATTTCGTTGGATTACACCAGCTGGGGGCTTGAACGGGCTAAACCATTGCTTAAACCCTTCACAAAAGGCGACGGACCAGATATAATGCGTTAACAATTTTGTTCAGCCCAATGCAATATTGTTCGTGACTTCTGGAAGTATCTTGTGAAAACTCCCTTTAGGTAGAAGTGTCATTAATCTTCTATCTACATCTCTGCCTAGAGTAATCTTGCGCGCAGGTAGATACATTGGAAGCAAATATTAGATACTCTTGAGTTTTGGTCACTGTTGGACCACTACTGCAAAGCAGGGGAGGCAATCCGTGACAATACCTAACAATTTCAGTAGAGGGTAAGCTATAATTTCTGACCATGCAAGCAAATTGATATATTTATTCTTTCATCTGCAAATCTTCCGCGGACACACAAATAAGCCTTTACGGTCATCGCGTTGTGAACCCTTAATATAGATCATTGACCACACTTCCTCTACTCGACCGACATGAGATGGCTTCTAAATGTCATTGTTCTAGATCAGCATTTCTCAAACTGTGATCCGTGGAGCACTAATGTTCCGAGAGCTAGTGTAAGGTGCTCCATGAAGAAAAAAATGCAGAACTGGTTGCTAACAACTTATTTTCAAACATTATTTTTAAAACGGATACGAAATATTTGCAATTGCAGCCAAACCAGCATGCTTATCAGCTAATTATTATGAGAGTTCGATTTATTTGACTTCAGACTCAGGAATATAACAAAGATTTAATGAAGTTTCCGTAAATGATTTTTGGAGTACTGTTTTACAAGAATGTCCCAACATTTCAAAACGGGCAATTCGAGTGCTTCTTCCATTTTCCATTACACACCTATGTGAAACAGGATTTTATTCTTATGCAGCTAAGACAAAATATAGGAACAGACTTGACTCTGCCCCCAGACATAAGAATTCATTTTCAAACATTGTGCCACATATTAAGTGAATATGTGATGGTAAAAAACAAAAGCATTTAATTTCTTCATTGATGGAAAATGTACAATTACTTGTGCGTGTACTTTACTTTTATTAGTAATTTTTAAAAAAAACACGATTAAACTACTGATAGTTCTAATTATAATTATTTTAGCTGTATTACTTACTTTTTGTATTTACACAGCTTAAACTTAATTTTAATTAATAGCAAAATATATTGTAAAATGCTACCTTAAGCACGAATTTTTAGGATCACTGTCTCGTCCATTCATTTCAAATGAATAAGTGTTCCGTGAACAAAAAAGTTTGAGAAACGCTGTTCTAGACATAGTGACCGCATCATGTTACAATGACAGGAACAAGACTAATGGTCCAGTTTCACACATGCTCGTCTAGGAGTGATTTAAATCGTCGTGTTAGTTGTTAAAGACTTATTTGGTTTTGGTTAGTGGTGATAACCAGACCTAAAATGTACCCTTTTCGAAGACGCAGGACTATCCTTACTGAGCTAGCGTGGCCGTGTTAGTTGTTAAAGACTTATTTGGTTTTGGTTAGTGGTGATGTTTTACTGTGATATCCCAAGTTAGAAGTTTACTGGCTTAGAGTCCGCCAGAGATATAAATTTCTTGGTTTCAATCTTGTTATAACCCAGGTTGGTTCGTTCCTCTTATGGTGGGGTTCTGTGAGACAGAAGTGGTGATGATGATTGGTACAGCACAATACTCGACATAGATTCACAACTAAGGGTCTAGCTCAACTGTAAATGATTTTTCAGCAACTCCTTTGATAAATATCAAGATTTATTGAACCGTGGAAGCTTTTCCACAAAACAGCAACATTTGTACAATTCAGTAGTAACAATGGTTCTCAGGTACAGAATCCGTTTCGTGTATAATAAATCTTCCACATTTTGCTTCAATCCAGCAGGGATTGTAATATTCCTTAACATCTGTATTTTCCTCAGCTTTCTTTATTGAAGTTATTTTAATACAGGACGCCTTAGGTGGAGGGGCCTCTAATTGTATATTCTCTACTTCCACTAGTTTTATTTGTAGCCTTACTTAATCCTAGCATGTCTTTGACTTCATTCATTCATAACCTTCCACTCCCAAAGGAGCATAGGCCTTCAACAAACACATGCCAAGTCCTCTATGACAAGACAAGCAACAGCACAGTGTATAAACAACAAATGTGTATAGAAATAAATGATAGTAAGATTGAGAATGACAATCGCAAACAAATTAATCAAGAAACTAAGGCGTAGAGGAAAAATACCACAATAACGACAATAAAACAGTTCGTCACACCTAAACAATGGTGTCACAGATCACCAAACACATTGGACTGAAAATCCTTCAGCAAAAAATTCGCTGGAAATTCCACTGCGGGAAATCCGCAAGAGTGTCCCTAAAGAACGCTTACGTAGGCCCTGGAATGAAATACTGGGATGTTTCCTATCGTAAGACACCTCCCAACCAAACCCGCATAAACATGGAACATAGAAAACTAAGAAGAAAAAATGGTACACATTACAAAGAAAGGCTCGTTAACGCATACAATGGCACAAAGCACATACAAAAAAACCACTTATCTGCAATAAAGAATTCCCGGCCTTCGCGACAACGACAACGATGGGCAACGGGTGTCACACTGTTTGTTGCAGTCCAACGTTGATAGGTACAGGAACTCCTCGTTTCTCAAGTCTTGAAACGCAACCGTTGACGTCTAGTTGAAACTTGTTCACGAAAACTCGTACTGGCAACACTGTATCTTGACTTGTACACAACAAAAAATTCGATAGATGATTATAGGGCGAAACTGTCCAATTACTTCTATTTCTGTGTACCCCATATCACTGGAGACACCACTTCTGTTGCTGTGGATTTCAGTTACAAACTGTTCTGTTAATACTTCTGTTACTGTTGAATGTTTGTGGTGGGTGTTGTATGGAAAGATAGTGCTACTGTCTGGCACAGCTGACAATGTTGACGTCAGCAAGGTCGGGCTTACTGTTAGTGGCCGACAGGCATGTAAAATATATTGGATGAATGTCGTAGGTTTGTTAAATTCGTATGTCTCTGATGCCACCCACACAACAGCAACGTTGGGTCAGGAAATAGACCAACTAGTTTCAACTTCTACACAGTTTATTTACGACAGCAACATAAACATCAGGAACAGTACACTGTCACAAGTTATAATGGTAAACATGTAGTAATCCATGGCAGTAGGTTGCAGGAAAATAGCAACTCATCACAAATCATATCTTTCAGGAAAATTGGTTACAGTACACTGTCACAAGTGATAATGGTAAACATGTAGTAATCCATGGCAGTAGGTTGCAGGAAAATAGCAACTCATCACAAATCATATCTTTCAGGACTGTCACAAGTGATAATGGTAAACATGTAGTAATTCCTTATAAATGATGATGGCCGGTATAATCCATGGCCTTAAGAATAATATATATAAACTCTTCCTTTAAAAAAACACTATGGTCACACTAGCGAGACTATCCCGTCTCGAAGCTCTGCCAAAAGCCCTAATGACCGAGATTATTCGTTCTCAGTACAACTCAGTAACTTCGCTCAGGCGCGAATTCACATCTTGAGATGTAAGCTCAGCTCATCCGTATCTCTCCCCAAACTACTCAGAACATTTGAACACTTTCTTTATTTTTTTAAAAAAACTAACTCATACTCAGTTGAGCTATGTTCCAAAAATACAGTACACAAAGCTTACTTACTTACTTACTTACTTAGTCGTTCCCCTTCTACCGTGAGGTGTAGAGGTTTGGAAGAGAGAGCGCCAGACTATTCTATCAGCTGTCTTCCTCCTGGCCTGGTTCCATTCTAGTCCTCGATCCTTCAAAGATTGTCTAATGTTGTCCTCCCAGCGGACACTGGGTCGTCCTCGGGGTCTGGATCCTTGGCTCTTTGTTTCCCATGCTTGTCGTGGTAGCCGATCTTCTCCCATTCTGCAGACATGGCCAAACCATCTTAGTTGGGACTGTTCTACTTGGGTCTGTAGGGGGTGGCATTTTATCCCTTGACGTATCGTCTGGTTGCGTACCATGTCTCTTCTTGTTACTTCAACCACCTTCCTCAGATACCTCATTTCTGAGGTTTGGATCTGGCTTTTATGGGTTGTAGTCATTGCCCATGACTCGCATCCATATGTCAAGACTGGGACATAGGTGGAGCGGTATACAGCCATCTTCGTTTTCTTACCAACCTCTCTCTTGCTGAGGAATCCTCGATTTATGGCCTGAAAAAGTCTCCCAGCTGCTGCTTTTCGAGTGGCCAACTCTTCTTTGATGCCTCCCTTTCGGTCTATAATAGCTCCGAGGTATTTAAAGTGGTCGACCTGCTCCAGGACCTGTTCTCCCAGCTTAATCTGATGTCTTCTTTCTTCTCGTGATATCACCATGGATTTTGTTTTAGAGCTGCTTATGACCATCCCTCTCTTCTCCAGCTCTTCCTTCCAGACTTGCAGGTTGGATTGGAGATGTGCCTCTGATTTAGCAATCAGGGCAACATCATCAGCAAATGCCAGCTCTGAAATATAGACCTGTCTCATCTTCCAGTACCCCACTGAATACTTTCTTGTTCTCTCCTTACATGCCTTGATGACATCGTCCATAAGGAGTATGAAGAGGTAAGGTGATAGGATATCACCTTGTCTTACACCAGTGGTGGTCCTGAACTCTTCTGACTTATGGTTTGCTGTCCTCACATAATTTCTGCAAGACTTGTAGAAGCTCTGTATAGCATGAATCAGAGGTGCTGGAATATTCTTCCTTGCCAAACAGTCCCAAAGTTTGCTCCAGGGGACCCTGTCAAACGCCTTTTCCAGATCTATGAAACAAAGATGGATCTCACTCTTATACTCAAGGGCCTTTTCACTCAGCTGTCTGAGTGTGAAGATTAGGTCTTGAGTACTTCGGTTTGCTCGGAATCCGCACTGGACCTCATCCAATTGTGGCTCAGCTAGGCGTCGGAGTCTCTGCTCTAGGATTCTAGAGTAGATTTTACCAGGGACACTGAGAAGGGATATGCCTCTATGGTTTCCACACTGTCGATTGTCACCCTTTTTGAAAATTGGTGTTATGATGGCAATCTCCCAATCCTTTGGTATGGTCTTGTTGCACCATGCTGCCTGTAGGACCCTTAAGAGTAATAGGTCGCCTGATGCTCCCATGTACTTAACCATTTCTGGTGTTATACCATCATGCCCTGCTGCTTTGCCCATCTTGATTTTCTCCAGTGCTGCCTTCAGTTCTTCCATCTTTATGTCATCTTCATCACCATTGGTTTCCTCTTCTGTGCTAGTGGTTATCATTTCTGATGCTTCACCTTGCTCACCATCAAGGAGTTCTGAGAAATATTCTTTCCATCTTTCCATTACTTCCTTCGGGGCAGTAAGCAATTTGCCTTGCTTGTCCTTTATAAATTTGAGAGGGCATTGTTTTTCCTTCCTCATGTTCTTTAGGGTCTTATAGAACAATTTCTGGTTTTCTTGTGCATCTTTTTCTAGCTTTTCTCCAAATTCTTCCCAGGACTTCTGTTTTGCTGCTAGCACTTTGTTCTTTGCTTCTGTTCTGAGTGTCACATATTCTCTATATTTTTCCATTTGTCCTGTTGTGTTTTTAGCTCCTAAGTATTGTTTCCATGCCATTTTCTTCTCTCTTATTTTCTCTTTGACTTCCTCTGTCCACCAAGGTGTCCTCTTTCTCTGGTTCCCAAGTCGGACTTCACCACATGCTTCTGCAGCAGCTGTCTTTATGATATCCTTGAATTTAATCCAGAGGGTTTCCAAGTCATCAGGTTGTTCTTCTGTGTTGCTCACCGCTGCAGCAATAAGCCCCTGATATCTGGTCTTAATTTCTGGCTCTCTCAGCTTGTAGGTCCTAATGCTCATTTCTCCTGCTCGTTTACTTGGTTTCTTGCGTGATGTTGGGCAGTTCCTAGCCTGAGCAACTCTTTCAGTTGTTCGTTTGATTGTTAGCAGGTAGTGATCACTTCCAATCTCTGGCCCCCTCCAGACTCTTGCATCTCGGACATATTTGAATGAGCTTCTCCGAACAATGGCATAGTCGATCACTGACTTCTTATTCTTGGTTGGTTCACATCTAGTGTATGCATGTATGCGCTTATGGGGGAACTTTGTGTTTGTAATGATCAGATTCTGCTCACTGCAGAATCTAAGGAGTCGCTTTCCATTGTCATTGAGAGTATCTTCTCCATATCTTCCGATAACTCCACCCCATCTAGCATGGTCATTTCCAACTCTGGCATTAAAATCTCCGAGCATGATAACTTCATCTAGCCAGTCATCCACTGTCCTTTGAAGCAGCTCGAAGAATTCCTCCTTGACCTCTGCTCTCTCATCCTCATTTGGCCCATACACTATGACCAGGTTGACTATGGTTTCTCCTTCTTTTAGTTTTACAACCATAATGCGCTCTGAGACAAAGTTCCACCCCTTGATACTATCTTTTGGTTTTGGGCCACAATGCAACCCACACCCCCTTTAGCTCTTTCAGATATGGGTACACCACTGTAGAGCAACGTGTTGCCATCGAGATCCATGACTCCTTGTCCTTTTTTCTTTGTTTCCGTTATAGCCAGGATTTCTAGTTTTGCTTTCCTCATCTCTTCCACCAGCTCCTCTTCCTTCCCATTTATACTTCTTGTGTTCCATGTTCCATAAGTCGTAGTCCGTAGTCCGTTCCAGTTCGTCGCCTT
This sequence comes from Oreohelix idahoensis, assembly GCA_024509875.1. NCBI lineage: Eukaryota > Metazoa > Mollusca > Gastropoda > Stylommatophora > Oreohelicidae > Oreohelix > Oreohelix idahoensis. The sequence goes on from JAMPIV010000486.1 coordinate 332,235, forward strand.
TAGAATCAGTCCGGTTTTCTCTCTTGTGTTACTCGTAATCGTGGTTTAAAGCAAACAGGTGATTGGCCTGTTGTGCCTTTGCATGGTGGAGGGGCTGCCTCCTTACGGCCTCCATGCAGGCCGCCCTCCTCCTTTTTCATCCGGACTTGGGACCGGCATGGGCGGAGTTCAGTACACAAAGCACCCAAATAAAAAATCATCTCAATACTTTAAACGTGCTTACTCGCGTGTCTATAAAAAATCAGACCCGTACATAATAATCCCAAACACTTAACTCCCACTAAAAAAACCATGACTTAACAATTGCCTTCTGTTGTAATGCTCTGTGCAGAGTTTCTTATCATATATGTTACTACATAATATATCCACCATTCCCATAGTCAGTTATGACTGAAGGGGCTATTATTATTATTATTATTATTATTATCCACCTAAGACTGCCGCAGCTACATAGACCTAATTTGTATTCGTCCACGTATCTTTAAGATGCATTGTGTCACAGAAAACAGACTGTCCTCACCTTACGACACATGCGACTTAACGACCACTAGTACTTACGACGCCATCTCAGTATTCCTATTACATCATTTTCGACTCCCACGCAACCTTCTGTCATAAAGTCTAACGAGAACCACCCCGTCCCTGGAACGATAACATGTTTCATTATTTACTGTTATACACTATTGCACTGCACAGTAATGTTGTGTTATAATGTTTACGTTGTATTATTTCGCTATAACCAAAGAGTAAAATTAGTTTTACAAAATTTAACGCGACAGATCAACCCATTTTATTATTTACCCATGTTAAGTATTAACATATCCTTATGGTTCATATAGTACAGGTGTTCTCAAAGTGTGGGCAGCGGACCCCTGGGTCTCCCCGAGATCCTTTCAGGGGGTTCGAGAGGTCAAAACTATTTTGGCAATAATCTAAGACGTTATTTGCCTTTGTCACTCTCATTCTCTCACGAGTGTACAGAAGCAGATATGAGAATCAAGCTGTCTTCTAGCAAGAGTGTCAAACAATGCCAGACTTCTCATTCAATTTTTTTTTTTTTTTTTTTTTCAGTTAAAAATATGTTATTTATGGTCAAATGTAATGGGTTTCACAACGGGCTGATCACCCGTTTGCCAGTCACTTTGATTATGGAAACAACAGCAAACGGATTGATTTGTCGTTGCCCTAAAGATGCCATTAGGCGTGATGGGAACAATGGCAAAGAAAATCTATTTGTTGTTGCCCTTAAGACGCCACTAGGCGTAATGGCCACCGACTGCTTTGTCAGTCGTTGGCTAAGGACGGAAGAAGAAGAAGTAATGGGTTTGTTACTGTTATTTTTAAATGAACTATTAAATAAATATTTTAAAATTTCTCAGGTTTAATTTATTATACGGTAAATATCGAGAGATATAACCCACATAAATAAAAGCTCTTTGGGGTCATCAATAGATTTTAAGAGTGTAAAGGGGTCCTGAGACCAAAATGTTTGACAAACGCTGATATATACTAGCCGCCATTAAAAACGCATCGCATTAGTTTATGAACCACAACTCGTTATGTTAAATTTAAAATACATGAAACCACTGATTTACTAACCCAAATTTGCTGTATTATTAAACATGAGACAATTCAGAACCGGCTCTTAAGCAGTTGTCAACCCTAGGTATAAAAACAAAAGTCGCACTCACTGTCATCTTGAGCTAGTGTTGTTACACGAGGTTGATCAAGCCTGGGGCGGTCATTGGTGGTACCTGTCGCCCGAAATCGCTGGTTCAGCCTCACTATAGTGGACTGGTCACAATTGAAATGTCTGGCAACTTCTCTGGTCGTCATTCCACTGCTGAGCATACCAACAGCTTGCCATCGCTCTTGTGACGACAGTTGAGGCATGACAAACACATTAACAGATTTTCTTTCGATGAAAACAGATAATGGCTTTTTACTCGCTGAAACTTGACTAATGCGTGTGCCAAATTTCAATGTGATTCGACTTTTAATAAAGCCAGAATTTATCAACAACGGAAGCACGCAAAATTTGAAGTAAACATCACATCGACAGTAAAGTGGGAATACATGAACTTCATCACTTGCACACTTTCGGGGTTTGAAAATCGCTCACTTGCATACACATTTCAACAGTGAAAACATGTCACGATTTCGATGCGTTTTTAATGGCGGCTAGTAATGTACTGATTTCCGACAAACGACCACATCGACTTACGAAAGGAGTCGTCGGAACGAAACCTCATCTTAATTCGAAGACATTCTGTATTATCTGTGATATCTATCACAATCATTATTTTCTTCTAATATCATCGCTCCTCCTTTAATCCATATTTCTCTTGGCTACCACATTTACGTTCACGATTGTTATAGCGCTTCGCTAATAACAATGGTAGACAGAGAAATAATATCACGAGCTGTCCATCAGGCAAGTAAAAACAGCTTGGTCATAGGGCGGGCAACCTCAACATGTAATACGAATTGCTACACAAACAACTGCTGCGAAAACACATAAAAATACACTGGTACGACGGTTATTGCCTATAGGGTTCGAAAATGGAATTGAATCATAGTGGAAGTGAAATAGGCTGGATGCCTATCAGAAGACTCGGCTCCATTAGTTTACAGTCCCACTATGCATCATATTTTTTTTTTATCTTTCAATTCTTCTTTCAATATGTCAGGTTTGATTAATTCCGAGATATTCCTTTAATTTGCGTATTGTGATTATGATATATGATTAAACGGAAGATAAAATATATATTAAATTTAAAAATAAACACCCCCCTCCCCCGATTACAACAAAGACCAATAGTTTTCCATTTCAGAAAAAGCAGATGTTTAAAATTTATTCTAGTCGCTTATTGTGTTGCTATGGTGACTATCTGGAAATATTTTGTTTACTAAATTCAGATTTTTTTTAATTTTTTTTTTTTAAGATGTGCACAAAATTCAGGGTTGCGTGAATGCTCACAATTGATTGCTTTGTCAATCAGCGACCAAGGACCAAAGAAAACCACTGAACTCAATGGTTCCACAGTGTTCTCTTTCTACAAGTCAGCACTGTCATTTATCTTTTCGCCCAATATGGAGCACAGAGTCACCGCCTCCACTTGTCCCCAGGAAGCCTGCATCAAAGCATTCACATGCTCACCTGCAGTTTTAGTTTGAGCGGGGCTCTAAGCAGACGTGAACTTGCGAGGCCACTATTCAATAAATTCATTGTTGTATAGAGGAATATACATGTGTGCGTGAGGCCCCTAAAAGAGCTAGGGCGTAAGCAAAAACCTAAATTACCTATGTCTAAATCCGCCACTGCATGTGCTCTTGCAGTGGTAGTTTATGTAGTAATTTGTTTTCCGTGATAAGCTTGCTAGCCACATACATGACATCAACTTGCCAGCCACATACATGACATCAACTTGCCAGCCACATACATGACATCAACTTGCTAGCCACATACATGACATCAACTTGCCAGCCACATACATGACATCAACTTGCTAGCCACATACATGACATCAACTTGCTAGCCACATACATGACATCAACTGGCTAGCCACATACATGACATCAACTTGCCAGCCACATACATGACATCAACTTGCCAGCCACATACATGACATCAACTTGCTAGCCACATACATGACATCAACTTGCTAGCCACATACATGACATCAACTTGTTAGCCACATACATGACATCAACTTGCCAGCCACATACATGACATCAACTTGCCAGCCACATACATGACATCAACTTGCCAGCCACATACATGACATCAACTTGCCAGCAACATATATGACATCAACTTGCCAGCCACATACATGACATCAACTTGCCAGCCACATACATGACATCAACTTGCCAGCCACATACATGACATCAACTTGCCAGCCACATACATGACATCAACTTGCTAGCCACATACAGGACATCAACTTGCCAGCCACATGCATGACATCAACTTGCTAGCCACATGCATGACATCAACGTGCCAACCACATACATGACATCAACTTGCTAGCCACATACATGACATCAACTTGCTAGCCACATACATGACATCAATTTGCTAGCCACATACATGACATCAACTTGTCAGTCACATACATGACATCAACTTGCCAGCCACAAACATGACATCAACTTGCCAGCCACATACACGACATCAACTTGCCAGCCACATACATGACATCAACTTGCCAGCCACATAAATGACATCAACTTGCCAGCCACATACATGACATCAACTTGCCAGCCACATACATGACATCAATTTGCCAGCCACATACATGACATCAACTTGCCAGCCACATACATGACATCAACTTGCCAGCCACATACATGACATCAACTTGCTAGCCACATACACGATATGAACTTGCCAGCCACATACATGACATCAACTTGCTAGCCACATACATGACATCAACTTGCTAGCCACATACATGACATCAACTTGCTAGCCACATACATTACATCAACTTGCTAGTCACATACGTGACATCAAATTGTTAGCCAACATACGTGACATCAACTTGTTAGCCACATACATGACATCAACTTGCTAGCCACATACATGACATCAACTTGCTAGCCACATACATGACATCAACTTGTTAGCCACATACATGACATCAACTTGCCAGCCACATACATGACATCAACTTGCCAGCCACATACATGACATCAACTTGCCAGCCACATACATGACAACAACTTGCCAGCCACATATATGACATCAACTTGCCAGCCACATAATGACATCAACTTGCCAGCCACATACATGACATCAACTTGCTAGCCACATACATGACATGAACTTGCCAGCCACATACATGACATCAACTTGCTAGCCACATACAGGACATCAACTTGCCAGCCACATGCATGACATCAACTTGCTAGCCATATGCATGACATCAACGTGCCAGCCACATACATGACATCAACTTGCTAGCCACATACATGACATCAACTTGCTAGCCACATACATGACATCAATTTGCTAGCCACATACATGACATCAACTTGCCAGTCACATACATGACATCAACTTGCCAGCCACATACATGACATCAACTTGCCAGCCACATACATGACATCAACTTGCCAGCCACATACATGACATCAACTTGCCAGCCACATACATGACATCAACTTGCCAGCCACATACATGACATCAACTTGCCAGCCACATACATGACATCAACTTGCCAGCCACATACATGACATCAACTTGCTAGCCACATACATGACATCAACTTGCCAGCCACATGCATGACATCAACTTGCCAGCCACATGCATGACATCAACTTGCTAGCCACATACATGACATCAACTTGCCAGCCACATACATGACATCAACTTGCTAGCCACATACATGACATCAACTTGCCAGCCACATACATGACATCAACTTGCTAGCCACATACATGACATCAACTTGCCAGCCACATACATGACATCAACTTGCCAGCCACATGCATGGTATCAACTTGCTAGCCACATACATGACATCAACTTGCCAGCCACATACATGACATCAACTTGCTAGCCACATACATGACATCAACTTGCCAGCGACATAAATGACATCAACTTGCTAGCCACATACATGACATCAACTTGCTAGCCACATACTTGACATCAACTTGCCAGCCACATACATGACATCAACTTGCCAGCCACATACATGACATCAACTTGCCAGCCACATACATGACATCAACTTGCCAGCCACATACATGACATCAACTTGCCAGCCACATACATGACATCAACTTGCTAGCCACATACATGACATGAACTTGCCAGCCACATACATGACATCAACTTGCTAGCCTGTAGTGGGTTTGATGGTATTGTATGATGGTGATATTACTAAGTGTGATGCATGAGGTCAGCTGTGAAGGCTCCTGAGATAAAATGTAGCTGTGAATTGTCAGAAGGCCCTTCTTGCTACCACTACGACCTCACACCTATCTTTTTTTTACTAATGAATGTGGCTACGTTAAATGTCTAGGGTAATGATATGTAATGTGTTGTGGTAGTTTACATACACATACAGATATTTACTAAGTCTAATAATATTAATAAATGTTATAATACACTGAACTAACTCAAGTGTGTAAAATTTTGATAGTAATTTTCTTTAAATTTATTTGTTCTGAACCAAGGTTTTAATTTGGTCAGAACATATGAAAGGTTTTGCAATTATGAAAGAAATGCATGAATATTACATAATAAATGCAAGGTGTGTACATATGTATGTTACTAGACTAGTTAATATTACTACTGTTTATAGTTGTAATCTATTTTGGGAGAACACTTAATGGATGTGCTGTTGGGGTGACCTCATCACTCCCTGTCTATGGTGACTACACATTGTCCAGTTATTGGATGGAATTTTTATGGGTGTGTTAGGAAATAAGTTGAGTTGGTGAATTCTCAGCAGACCAGGCGCTCACGTAGCTTGAATGTGTAGCTCTGGTGCTGAGATCTGGTGGCCCCACCTCTCCGTGCTTGGGGGCAATATCAGAAGTCTGGTGGCCCCACCTCTCCGTGCTTGGGGGCTATAATAGGCTGCTCTGACAAAATGTTACTGCCCGGGTCCACTCTGGTAATATTCAACAACTCATTTGACACCGCATTGGTGCCAACTGAAACTCACAGTTCTTCAATCAAAGTATTAGTCATGTATCAGAATTCCATCCTCTAACCATTTCTGGACACAACACTACACAACAACAACACCACATAGACGGGTCAGATCTTTCTGACCAAACAACACATCTTACCAAGTTGGTTTCACATAGGATAAGTTCTCCCAGACTACAGATTCTGAAATATGTTCATTAGCTTCCTGCCATAGAATAGGATAGGTGATATGTTCCATTGATCTCAACACTTGATCTGTCCTTCATAATCCTTGCTGGAGTTTATGTATTTTATTTGTCTCTAGACCCTGAACTGGGGCGGGGGGTCTAGAGCGAATCCTTACTTGTTGTAAGGGACAGATTATGCTATTGCAGTATCAAATCACTGGAAACCTTAAACAAATATTAAAATGTACAAAGAAATAATTTCAGTCTTACCAGAATTATGAATATAGAACACAGTTAAATGCTAGCAAAACTCAGCTGAGGTGCTGGCTTTAGGATGGCGTCCCTCTAAATATTTCAATAGCTTCTGGGAATTACACCACTTAATAATTCACTGTGTCTATTAGGACAACTTATAATGACTGGCACAAAATGCGCGTCTGAGCGCCGATAATATATTCATCTATGGCCAATCACTGCCTTTTATTTTTCAAATTCAAATATCCTCTTCTTCTTCCATCCTTAGCCATCAACCGGCAAAGCAGTATGTGGCCAGTACGCCTAGTGGCGTCTTAGGGCAACAACAAATTGATCAATCTATCGCTGTTTCCACCACGCCTAGTGGCGTCTTTGTGGAACAAAAACAGACCAAACAATCTATCATTGTTTCCGTAATCAGATTGGTTGGCAAGCAGGTGATCAGCCCACTGTGCGAAGTTTTTACGGGATGGGGTAAACAGCCCCATGCCCATACCCTCCTTAGTCGCCTTTTACGACATGCGTGGTAGGGTGCAGTGTTACTATTCTTTGCTCCCCTTTCGGGCCCCGGTAACACACGGGTGTCAAATATCCTACCAAAAGTCATTTCAGTCATACCTCAGTCAAGTATGCCTTATTGTCTGTTGGTCCGTCCGTCTCTACTTGCGTTTCACAAAAAAAACACACTTGTTTTTTGAACCAACCCTGCCTTCCCCTACACAATTTTGCCTCTAAAGTTATTTTTAGCCACAATTCACCATCCCACCCCGTCTCTTCATTCCAACTAGATTTTAGCACTTGCGTCTTCAAGGCCACAATTTTTTGAAAATTAGTGACATGTTTTATTTCAATGCAGACGATCGTTGATATGAACAACACAGTCTTTTGTCAATATCTTTCTTATTATCTATCCGTCTGTATAAATGAAAGCATATTATTTCACTGCTCAAGATGGACCATCCGGCCAGCTAGGTTTTATATTCCTAACATTATTATTAAGAAAAGTTAATTTTCAAATATTTTCTAGAATCTTCTGGAATGCGTTCATCACTGCATTCAAATAAACGGACTAAGTTATCGCAAAAGCGTCCAAAAAATGACTGTGGCGTATAATATCCAAGGTCCCTTTTGTCGATTTCTTTACTTTATGTCAACTTGGGGAACGTGACTTTTTCCTCCTTTCCCCACCACTTGCGTCTTTTAGCCTTGCTAATTTCAAGCACGCGTTCAGTCAGATTTTTCCTTTTGATCTCCGTTCTCATCCCGTTCCGTTTTGCCTTCAAGTCTAACAATTTAATTTCCATGGCGGGTGATGACCCGCGGCGTGGGCGATCATGTATTCTAGCAGCTTACGCATTAGTTTTTATCCTTACATTGTATCATTGGAGATATTTTAACGTTGTATCACGGTTAATTTTGTGACACATCTCCCTACTTGAAAACATGCCTACGGCAAGTTCTAAAACCAGTGATACACATAGATAAAATCTCTCCTTACGCCTGCCATTACTCTAATTTTGATCACAGGGGTGCCGACTGAGGAAATCTGCACCGACATTCAATTTGCCTGGGATATATTGGATACTAAACTGATAAGGTTGAAGCAATAAAGACCACCTCAGCAATCTTGCGTTTTCATGCTTAGCCTGAGATAAGAATACGAGAGGCTGATGGTCCGTCTCGACCACAAAAGTCCTACCATACAGATAGATTTGAAACTTCTTTATTGCCCAGATTAACACTAAACATTCTTTTTCGCTTGTGGAGTATCCTTGTTCCGCCTTATTCAATTTGCGGCTTGCATAAGCGACTGGTTTCAGTTCCCCATCAGGTGAAGATGATCTTTGCAACAAAGCCGCTCCGAGTCCTACATTACTTGCATCGGTTCTTAAGACAAAGTCCTGTGTCAAATCAGGTAGTTTGAGAATAGGCTTGCTAGTGAGTTTTTCCTTTAAGTCCTAGAACGCTAATTCACTTTGCGCAGTCCAATTAATTTTATCTGGAAGTCCCTTGCGAGTCAGATCAGTCAGAGGAGCACAAATAGAGTTAAAATCTTTGATATATTTTTGATAAAATCCGCATAACGACACGAATGATCGCACATCCTTTTTTGTTTGTGGTCTAGGTGCTCTCTGCAGTTTTTCCAAGTTCTTGGGATCAGGGGTCATGCTACCCTGATATACAGTGTGTCCCAAGAATTCCAACTCTTTGCATCCAATGCAACATTTTGTTGGCCTAGCAGTCAAGTTCGCCTCCCTAAGCCTATTAAATAACATTTCTAGAGCTTCAATGTGTTCTTCAAATGTCTCTGTGGCGACGAGAATATCATCCATGAAATTCGTGATACATGGGTTATTCAGGGGATCCAACAATTTGCGCATCATCCTTGAAAATACACTCGGAGCATTTTTCAGTCCGAATGGTAGCATGTTGAATTCATAATGTCCATCCGAGGTGCTAAAAGCCAAATAAGGTCTCACTTCAGGCTTCACTGGGATCTGGTAATAGCCTTTACTAAGATCCACCTTTGAAAAGTATTTTGCCTTGTTCAGTCTGGCAAATAACTGTTTTGTGTCTGGTAATGGATCCACTTGTCCTTCTGTGACAGCATTCAGTTTCCTGTAATCTATGCACAGTCTGTGTTCCCCAGACAGTTTTCTCAACAAAACGACACTAGAACTAAAAGATGATTCACTGTGCGAAATAATCCCCTCCTTCAACAAATACTCTATTTCTTCCTTCAATGCCTTCTCCTTCGCGAACGGAATAGAATAGGCTCTCATACAGATTGGGTTTGAGTCTACCAGTTTCATGTCATACTGTAGCAAATTTGTATGGCCTGGTTTATCTGTTAATACATCTGTATGTTCCTCCAGAACCTGTTGAACTCTCTCCCTCTGGTTTTTAGTCAGGTGCTTACTGACTTTTACCTGTGCTGCTGTTTCACAAGGATGTAATGGGTATTCATGTGAGGTGAGTGGTTCCTTTTGCATTTGAGTTGCGATAGCTAAGGTCAGTAAGGGGGTGCTTTCCTGGAGTGGTCTGTCCAGATACTTCTTTAACAGGTTTACATGATAAACTTTCTCCTTCCCCTTTTTGTCAATTTTATAGTTTGTTCTAGACACCTTCTCTAGAACCGTATATGGACCTTGCCATCCAATTTGTAATTTATTCTGGCTACCGGGTAGTAGAAGCAGCACCTTCTCTCCCACTGCCACTTCTCTGTCCTTTGCCTTCCTATTAAAATATGCTGCATGTTTCTTCCTGGCTTGTTTCAAATTATCATTTGCCAGTTTCCATCCAGCTTTCAAACGAGTGGTCAGTTCGTTCACGTATTGATAAGATGAGGTAACAGTCTCTTCCGCCTTCTCATCTGTCCAGGTCCTTAATAGTGCTTCTAATGGACCTTTTATTGGCCTCCCAAATAGCAGAGTTGCGGGAGCCATCCCGGTTGAACTATGTGGTACCTCCCGATACGCAAACAATGCGGCGGGCAGGAATTGATCCCACAGATCCGTTTTTTCGTGTGCCAGCTTTCTCAGGATAGAAATGAGAGTCCCGTTGAACCTCTCTACCTGGCCGTTCCCTTGCGGATGGTACGGACTACAATGAAAGTGTCTGGCTTGAAATAGCTTAAAAACTTCTTCCGTTAGTTTCCCCTTGAACTGAGAACCATTATCCGTCAAGATTTGATGCGGGAATCCTAATCGGGTAAATATTGTAAGTAGTGCCTCTGCTACATGTTTTGAATCAATTGATGGCAGGGCTACCGCCTCTCCCCATATAGAACAAGTGTCCACCAGAGTAAGGATGTAACTGTTCCTCCTCTTGGTCCGAGTGAGAGGTCCTACAATATCCACTGCAACCCTCTCAAAAGGTGTTCCCACTATGGGCATTTCCCCTAGAGTTGCAGGTGCAGTCCAGTGCTTTGGAGCTACCCTTTGACATTCTGGGCAGGATTTGACATATCTTTTTATATCCTCCGTTAAATTTGGCCAGAAGTAATGACAAGCTATACGCTGTCCTGTGGCGCTGATCCCCATGTGACCACTGAAGGGAATCGCATGCCCGAGTTCCATCACTTTATTCCTATATGAAGTGGGAAGAACCAGCTGGTTGTGACCATTTGTTCCAGTTCCGGCCTTCCTGTATAAGAGTTTGTTCTTCATAAAATATTCCCCCTTGCTCGGAGGTGTGTGGCATTTGGGCAATTTTTTAAAACATGGCTTGAGTGTCTGTAAAGTTTTGTTTTCTTCTTTCCACTCTGTAAAGTTGCTTTCACACACACACTGGATGCTCTGTAAGGAAGGGTGGTGTGTTGTTGGGATCAGGCATGCTCCAGTCTACCCAGCTGTAAATGGGTAACTCACCCTAGTCCTGAGTTAGGGAAGGCAAAGGCTCCAGGGGAAGCAGGCCCTAAACTTGGTCACTTCAACCGACGCAGGATGGTGTATGTATGAAGTAGAAGTGTAGAGTGTGATTACCGCGAATGGTGTACTGTTCGTGTGCTGACCAATATAACCACTCATACACTTGTGTCTACAAGGCACCAATGCAGACTGCTGGAATCTTTGTTTACTCAATTTATTCAGACGTACACACTGGGACATACGAGTACATCATGGTATGTTGACATATCAATTTGTAGGTATACATAGCAGATCTGAAGTCATGACACATTCAGAAATAATGGGCAGTACATCAAAAGTTCAATGTCATGATACATTATGGCCACATCCCCCTATCTGACTAAACGCGTCAGTGAAGGCGGATCGATAAATAACTAAAGTTACTTGACGTCCATAGTTTGTAGTATATATTATGAAACCACGAAGGGGGTTTCTAGCAAGATTGAGATCTCCCTGTCACTGTCCGATAATAGGATAAATAATCTGTTCTCTTGGCAGTGATCAAAACATATGATGACCGAAATCCAACATGGCTGCCTCCCTGAGTTGTCGTTCACTCATTCATAGGAAGGAGAATATAAGCCAGAGTTAATTTATAATGGGTATATAAAGGATTTCATAAATGTTTCCATACAGCTCTACGGTGATCAGGTTAATTCACGTAGCCATAACCGCTGCAGGAAAATCTGTCATCTTCGTCGATACAAAACACGACACTAGCATAGCGAAGCACAAAAGTCAAGCTAGGCCTAACCGACGAGAGATCATCAAAATAGGAGCTGGGTTTACCTGGAGTCCGAATCATCTATATACTGACATAAGGAGAGTCTCTAACACAAACTATCGTAGAGACACCATCTCCTTCAGAAGAAAAACCACTTCGTAAGACTTTTTTTCTGACGAAAGGACCAGCTCTAGAAAAACGTACCCCGCCATTTGTAAGCAGTACATCGGAACTCATCACGACTTGTCAAGACAACTCATACTTCCGCTAGACCGGAATACAAGAATCTAGTCCCTCCTACCCATCCAAAATATACAATATAGGACTGATTCTACTTGTACTAATAATATGTAATACATATGAATTCAGGCCATAAACACAATAAGCAAATTAATATATTTTCTGGCCCTAAAAAATAAGTACAAACGCAAGCGCAATATCCTTGCGCCGGATCAATATCCAGAACGATTACTCCTATAATCAAAAGTGTGAATCAAACATGGATTATCTCGCTTTTACCATAGACAGCATTTTCATACACAAATGAATGAATGTCTATATTTTTCCCATATTAAATAGCCATATCGATTTTTGTAATATGTGCGTCAAAATATGCACGCAACAGATTACCACACCCCTCGGGAAAAAAAAATGGTACATTTTTTTTTTGAAATACATCTAGGAGCAACATACAATAGGCTCACAACGCACCAATAACAATGCGCAGATGATAAGCATAAGTTTTATGACCTTAGAGAAAGTACTTCTCTAAGTATAAATATTTCCAGAGAGGTGTCACCAACGCATACTACAATATTAGCAATGACACAATTTCCACATTAGTTTATACATAAATTTCATCTAAGATATCTTAACATCATGATCATCAAAGACGAAAAACATTGAAAGATCAGCGGTGAATAAATATCAATGAACCGCTAAGTAGTGTTACAATCAATATATGATATATTACATATGTGTACACATTTCAACATAGAAACAACTGTATCAAAGTTGTATAACAGTTATGAATCATGTGGGCATCTAGACAAAATATCTGCCATCACATTTTCTGACCCACGGATAGCTCGCACCGAAAAATGAAATGGCTGTAGAGCAATCGCGTATCGCGTTGATCTCGCGCTCTTCAGATTTTTACTCTGAATAGCCGTAAGAGCTTTCTGGTCAGTTTCCACAATGAAATGCGCGCCCAGAAGAAATCTTTGCAGTTTAAGGATTGACCAAACCATAGCCAATAATTCACGGTCTAGGACCGAGTAATTCTTCTCTGCGGCATTTAATTTCCGAGAAATATACATCACAGGATGCAGAGTTCCAGAGTACTCTTGCATTAGTGCAGCTCCAATCCCGGTGGATGAAGCGTCACTACGAAGAATAAATGTCTTATCCTTAGAAGGCAATACTAGGATAGGTGAAGTAGAAAACATAGTTTTAACCTTATCCAAAGAGGATTGACATTCTTGAGTCCAATGGACTACATTAGGAGACCCTTTCTTTAGCAAGGAAGAAAGAGGTGACATAATGGAGGACAGATTCGGGATGAATCGTCCATAAAATTGTATTAGACCTAAGAGACTTCGTACTTGCTTTTTAGTCTTAGGAATAGAAATGTTAAGTATCTTACTTGTATTATGGTCTTCTGTTTTTAGGAACCCATGACCAACACGGTGTCCTAAGAAAGATATTTCGCTAAAACCAATACA